>JABJVR010000036.1:1719352-1736678 GCA_025773905.1 Chitala chitala
CCGCCCTTTTTTTTAAAAAAACACCCCCAATTTGGCCATATTTTGGCGCATTGTCCTCCTTTAAAACCCCGGCGCTGTGTGTGTAATTTTTTTTCCCCCCCCGGGGGGGGGGGGGGGGGGGGCGGAGTTACAGTAAACTTGGAAAATCACTGTTGCTTTCCCGATCTTAAAAACTTCCTGTTGCACATGATCAAAAACGCAAGAGGATGCGGTGTGCAACGTTATTTGTCAGCAATTAACGGTTTGTTAATACTCAGCGAAGTCCTTGCGATGGGAAGCCGATTTGCTCAGTTTATTCAGACTCCATGGACTCATGCACATTCGGGGAGTGCTCCCCCCCACCCGCACCCCTCAGCATGAATTTAACTTTTCCTTTTATTCAGCGGCTCTCTTCAACAGGCTGTCGTTGGCAAACAAGAAAGGGATGGAGTAATTACTCCATTTCAGATTGACAATATTTCTGACGGGGTACAAAAGCGGCAGGATTTGCGAAACTCAGAACGCACATTAAGCAGAATGCAGCACAGCCTTGTTAACGGATCCACGTTAGAAGGAAGGCTGTAGAATCACAATGACAGAATAATCTCTCCATCTGTTACGGAAAGATTTTATTTCAGTAAAAAATGCGCTGACAGCTTTAAACCAGCATTCTTTCTGGGTGAGATATTATTACTATTATTGTTTTAAATAGTTTTATTCATTACGTACAGATGGTTTCAATATTCAGACTGGAAGACTAAATAAAAAGAACAGTTTTGTGCTGCAGTTTCAGTTGTGCAAATGTTATGAATTATGAGCTGAGCACCTGCACCGTTTTCTTCTTTCTGACTTAGATTTAACTTATAAGCTTTTAAACCACTTTATATCAATGCCACGTTGTGCAATTTGTCAAAATGATGGATAATAAATTAATTTTTTTTTAATAAAAAAGAGAATTATATATGTGAGTACATGTTGGCCAACCAGATCTGCTGCCCACGTCTCGCACATTTAAGGGTTCTACCTTTTTTCCTGATGCGAGATCCTTCATTCTGAATGTTAGAGGTACACCGTGCAACTCACTATGCAACTGTTGTCAGTGTTATTTTGAGCCGAGTTCGTGTTTATAAAGGCATTTGGTTTTACTTTTATAATTAGCAGACACATCTTGCAGATCGTCAGCTGCAGCCGTTCCCCGGGGATCGCATCGTCTGGTAGCGACAGGCCCTTCCATCTGATGCAGTCTCGCTCTGCGAGCCGCAGCGTCCCAGCATTCCCTGGGAGCGGCCGTGGACCGTCATGCTTTGGAACGCTGCTGCTCCTCCATCCTCCTCTTTGCTAGATGGTTATCTGCTCGCTGACCACATTTAAAATGTTATTTATTCACTTTCAGCGTGAACGGAATAACCGCATATTGTGAGGACATTTGAGTTATTATAGATCACAATACCGGGGCCAGTTATGGTATATTTCCTTTGTGTTTAATTTCAGACATGACGTTTTCTGTTTTTATTATTTTTTTATTAACTGCCAGATTTTTTTTTTACGCTGCTGTTCATGTAAAAAGCTTTCTTCATCTACACCGTTGATGCACATGACATCTGGTGTTCGGTGGAAATGTTCTTGAAATAAAATACATATTTAATGCCATGGGAAATATACAGTAATGTACAATATTGAGGCTTGGGTTAATCTGAGTCACTGGAACACAAATCATCTGCTCTTCGCCACCGCACGAATGCAAAAACTCTTCAAACCCGCAGACCCGGAGTGCAACTGTAAAGAAATCATGGCGTTAATGGGTATAGAAATGAACCATCCATCAACGCGTGGCTGTCGCCGGGGCGCTGACAACAACATGATTTCTCTGCAGTCCTCATGGTTGGGACCTGCGCACAGCCGCGCTTGAGGGGATGAGCGAGTCCTCTCAGTCTGCAGACCTGTGCACCATTAAATACAAACACACACACGGGGGGGCGAACCCCTCCCCCGATCGAAAGGACAACTTTTCTGCGTTTTATGCGATCCCGTGGCACCGAGTCGTTATATGAACTTCGGGACACGTTTACTAAGTGAAACAACTCTGGAAATTAAAGGGGTACCGAGAGTAGTAGAGCAAGCTTTGTGGCTTTTCTGTACCGCTGAACCTACGCTCGTTTCCTTCTAAATAATGAGATAAGGCACCGCGAATAATTTAATTAAGATACAGGAGAAGACGCAGCTGATAAGGACTGTGTCGATAAGTACTGAAAGTAAACACTCTCTTCATGAAGTTCCTCTCCTTGACACTTAGGGTTTGAAGCTGCTTATGATAAAGAGTACTGCCCAATGCACATGAAAGCAACGACTCACACATCTTCATACTAACTGGTCTAATTCTTCTGTAGATCGCCACGTGTGTGTGTGTGTGTGTGTGTGTGTGTGTGTGTGTGTGTGTGTGTGTGTGTGTGTGTGTGTGTGTGTGTGTGTGGTAGAAAACAGGAAGGCTCTTCTAGTAAAACATTACGCAGGACTTCGCAGCAACGTTTATTTTGGCGAGGGAAATGCTTCCTGGATCTGGATTTCTAGGGACTTCCTTGAGGGTCCCCTGGGCTTGTGCTTCCAAATAAGCAAACAGGCTCCACGTCGCGTATTTGCAAGCGTAATTCAGCCAATACACGCATGCAGTCACACGAGGTTGTCCTCGCGTGGCGCGCAGGAATACAATAACGGGCGCGCATTAGGGCCATGCACACTTGCACACGCGGCCACGTTTTGCGAGTCTTTCACTAATCTACTATTATGTAAACCAAAACATTGCTGAAAACATTTTAAAATTGTTTTTGTTTGAGATAAACCGTTTTAGACAGAAATATGCGTGAATAAAATCGATTATAAACTGAGAGATCACAACGGAAAGTATTCAAAAAATATCTGGCTATAGCTGCGTATTTCTGTTTCCATCACTGTGAGAGAGTGCGTGTGCGTGCGTGCGTGCGCGCGCCCGCGCGTTTAATCACTTGCCAGTCTAATAATCCAGAGCAACAGGAAAACTCTTTTCACTTCTCATATCCGTTCTGTGTAGGACTGGGTGGTATTTATCATGGTATGTAAATCGAAGATGTCTGTCTGATTGGACGTCAAAAATAAATAGTTAAAGCTGAAGGCAACATTTTTAATGCACATTAATGGGCAGTTCCATTTTACCTGGAGGCTAGGATCCGTTTTGAAATTCATGTTTGATAAATTACTCAGAAAGCCGGGGAATTTAAGTCATCCACGGGACTGTTGATCCTTTGAGTGTATTTTTGACCCTAAGGGACATTTACTCCACATCTGCATATCCAAGTTCAAATATATACTCAGCATGATTAGTTTAAACATTAAATTGTTGATCTTCACCTCTATAGATTGTCACACTATCCCCTGTTTTACTCTTAAAATACGTGACTAATCCTCGATTATACTCCTCACAAACGTTTTTTGTGAAAATAATTGATTATAATGGAAAAATTACACTCGGAGTTGAATTTTGCAGTGAAAGCACAGAAAAAATGTGCTCTTAAAATCCATTCGCTTTGTCTGGAACGGATAACGGTTCCTGATGGGTTCTTACATATCAATTAAAGCTGCAGTCACCGGACAGTGGTACCGCAGTCAGGATAAAGTCTCGTCATAATCCCATCTGCGAGATAAAGAGACGCGCAAATGATGCTTCGGATTCCGCCACAGCTGGCTGGGAAGCCATAGCGGACGCGTACGCGTGTCACATTATACCAGGGTCATTTGAAGAGGGATTGAGGCATTAATGTAGGTCTGTAACTATACCCCTTGCAATATATTCATTTTCCCCCCTCTTGTTTGTATTCTGTGACATGGGAGTTAGCCTTTGAAACGTCAGATTTGGAGGGTATTGGTGATAAGACTGCAGACGATATTTCCACGATTTGGCACGTCTGGTCAAGTGGCGTTGGGTTAAAAACACACAGAGACAGGCTAACTTGTTTTTCTTTTGTTATGCTTCGCTAATTACTATCATCATTTGCAAACAACAGAAGACACACCAAGGCATATGAGGATGCTGATGGTAACAACTTAATCTACGAAGCTAAATTCATGCCTGTTATTATGTGCCGCTAAAAAAACAAACTCAATAGCCAAACAACTAATTGCTACAGTAAGCAGAGACAACACAAATGATTTATAATCCGGCTGAATTGCTGCTACTTATTTATTTTTTGTTGGTATTACGCTAACTGCAGTGCTTTCCTGAAATTGTTAGTCAGCACGAAGGAAAGCAATTAGGGTTTAATGGTCTTTAAAGAGCTCTGCGAAAAAAATATATGAAGAAAATAACTTTGTTCTGCAAGTATAGGTGCGTCTTAGAAGGTAGAAGTCTGTATCTCTCAGGATGCATGTTGGTACTGAGTTCAGTAGCAGCTGCACGATCGCATTTTTGCTTTGGAGAAGACGGGAGGCTCCACTTCTGTTGTGAGCTGTAACGTTTGTCTGCAGTCTCTGTACAAATCTGACGGGATATATATTTCCTCAGTTTAACTGCTGATGATTATAATATTCTCTCAGTCACCCAATGAACTATTAATAAGAAGTTTTTAAAAATCAAGATGGGTTATATTTATACCAGATTAGAAATGATTGGTGTATTATTTTTATTTATTTATTTTTTTTTTACACGTGTAGTATTGGAAAGATTATGCTCTTTCCTTCTTGCCTCAGAGCTGTGTGGTAATGAAGTCAGACACTACATTGCACCCGTGGCCTCTATAGGTTCGTATAAAAATGCCAGTCGGCTTACTGTAGGCTGCGGGTTTAAAAGCGATTTTTGGCTCCATGGCTGAGGTGCCGCTGCTGTGCTGGGAAACATGATGGGAGAAAGTTTACTAGGAAGCTAAATTTTCTTTTGGTGAACACTTCAACTGCCAAAGTGTTTCGATTCCTCGTTGTAAATCCATTTTTTTCAGATTCTGGAAAGAAAAGGCACAGATAGGAAACTGACGTGACAGTTTGGATTAGGACACTTCTCTCCCCGTAACTTATTACCTCGGAACAAGATTAATCTGAACCTGCCAAAAAAGAGTCTGAATTTGAAACTCGTAGAGCAGAGAAAGAAAGAAGAGAGAGACCATTCCCTCACCTCCCATTAATTTAGCTTTAGTCAAAGTTTCTGCCAGGAGTTCCAGGAATTTAGCAACATCATTTTAGTAGCTTCTGTACCAGAAACTGATAAATAATGTTGCTGTATGTTAACATTTCCATTCTCACGCTCACCTCACCTGCATGAAGGTGGGGGGGGGGGTGCTTGAATGAACCCAGAGGCAAGGTCAATGTCGGTTCCGTGTTCAGAGAAGCAGAACACCAGAGCCGGTTGACCAGTCTAACCCCACAACCTTCTCTCTGTTCACCACTTTAACCCCTGAAATTGCTAAGATAACTTTAAAGAACATATAGGCCTATACAAGAATCACTGGCCACCAATACTGATTTTAAAGATTATTACCACTTTAGCTTCATTCATATCTTACATAAAACCATTCTTTGCACTTGTAGCCTTTTTGAAACCAGTTCAGTTCCTTATTTAATATACACTAAAGACATGTCAGAAACATCAGGTGATTCTTTCCCAGAGAATCCAGAAATCCAGAAGGGAAGCTTCTTATAATTCATTAATTCAATAAGCATCAGAAATTTAAATCCATAGCATGCAGCGTATGTAGCCGTCATGTGGATTTATGTAAATTTTCTTTTTTCATTAAGATGACATTATATGAAGAGAGCGTTGTTTAGCATCAGGCATAAATTTGCAGCTGTCCAAAGAAGCAGCTATTGGCTGAAGGAGAAGACATTTAGTTTGAACAGTATCACTTTAGACTTATCCATTTCCAGTATTTGGTCCTATTGACCTAGAACAAGGCAGGCTGACACTTCTGTTCTCCTAATTAACTCGCCTGTGTCAATGATTTGAATTATGCATATTCTGGAACTATTTAATTATGGGGGAAACTTGATAGGTTCACAATGAGCAGAGACACAGCTCTGACTGACAGCGGCTTCAGGCCCGACCCTCCAGGGCCCGTTTGGTCTCGGATGCAAACATTCCATGTTCAGTCATCTCGTTCCCTTAGAGCATTCGAGTGCTGGATTACTTCATCCTAACTCTGCAGTGTCGGGTGGTGGTGCTGAGAGGTGGGGGTGTTATGGCGGGTGGGCCCACGGTGGGAAAGAATGTTTTGTTTGACTTACGGTTCAAAAGTGCATACTTACCTGGGTAATTATGGTGCTGGGGGAAGTGGCCATTAAGCTAATGACTGAATGTGGCTTGTGTATATTTGGCTTTAATGATGTGGACGGCCCAGATCGTTATAAATCACGAGTGCTGACGCGCATCCTATAGTTCTATATATATAGAAATATTTCCTCCATATTACATTTCTTTAGACTTTTTCCTGGAGTAAAAATGTGGTTCCTCTTACACCCCTCGCAGATGTATGGTGTAGACATTTCCCCACCATTGCTAATTCTTCTGCAGGACCTTTCTAATTTAGTGCAGAGGAAATGTTTTCCTCTCGTGCTATTACTTATGAGACAACGTGGTGCTTCCAAAACATCTAGTCAGATGGTCACATGAAGATCGTCTGGGCAGCACTATCGCCTCATACCGTCAGACTCATGGGTTTAAATGTAGCTCTTGGTACTTTGAGGGTGGAGTTTCACCTTTTCTCCACCAAGCATGTACTGGCTTCCTCTCAGTTCTTCAGTTTCCTTCCACAGTCCTAAGACATGAAGGTTGGGTGAACAGGCAACCCTAAAAATGCCCTTGGTGTATGTTGGCATCCTGGTGTATGCTGCCTTCTGCCCTCTGCTGCCTGGTGTAGGTTCTACACCACCATCCAGGACAGGCAGCTGGAAAATGAACGATTGAACTTGATGCTTGAAACGTTCTGCAGAACATTGCAAAAACCAAGCAGTAGGTCAGAACTGCTGCTAAATAAATAAAAAAATAAACAACAAATAATGTTACCATTCAGTCATTCAAAAGCAGAAAATAGTAATTTTCTTAACATTACTATAGCGTAATGGCTTGTACTTTTAACTGTTGGTATGTTCAGGCCTACAAAGTGAAATGATCAACTTTATGCCATTTTAGCAATTAATACAAATGACAGCATGAAAATGTTTAAAGAAACTGTCACAGTCATGAAACATAACCCAAGAACCATTGCTACGCGCTTCTTAAAACAGCCTGTTTGACATTTTTACCAGTTTTATGAATTAAAACCAGTTTTTTATCTGCATCTTTTCCCAGTTATGTCATCAATAAAATGCTGAAAAAGAAAAGCTTCTTGTCCAAACATTAACAAATGTAACAGGTGTTTTAAGGTAAGAGGAAACAGCGTGCTGCAAACTTCTGCGTGGCCAATGATGAACAAAAATCAAACGCTTCTTTATATTAAATTAAACTGCTGAGAGATGTGGCTGAAAGCGCCTCATAACCCACCACTCTGTACATCGCATAATGAACTAGCAACTAGCCTTAATTAAAGTCTGCATCCAATGGCATTTCTCCGTAATGATGTCAGGCCATTCGGGCAATTAGCAGCACCTCTATGAAGGCAAACTGTGTTTGTAAATCATACACATGCACACGTGTGTGCTCGCTTACACACACACACACACACACACACACACACACACACACACACGCACAGTGCTTGCCTGGTGAAGCCCGCGTGAAAATAAGATTAATTAGTATGTAGTGTTTCTGAGTCAGTTTCGTTGGTAGCACTTTTAACATGGTACCCAGAGGACATTTGCCTTAGATTAAAGATGAACTATCCCATCTTTGGGCCTACATAATGAACGCTCCAGAAATACCCTCGTACCGTCTAATTAGCAGCAGGTCTGAACAGAGGGCTCGCTATGCCCCCTGCATTGTAACTTCAATTAAAAATAACCTGTCACAGCCTCTAATAGCAACACAGAGCCAGCCCAGTCATCTGAACAGAGCACGGTCACAACTGCTATCTTTTTGTTATATATTTTGCAGGAATGACATGTGTTAATTGCTTGTAATTTATCCCTTTATGACCCCCTGCCTGGTAAAATAATCACTTGTCCTTTGCAAATTTGTACTTCACTGCAGGAAACTGAAGTGCCGCAGAACTAAAGAACAAATGTCAAGAATCACGTATCAAACGTTTTAATAACGATGCGGGTGTTAAATATGTTGAGGGAAAACTTCTGAAAAGTACACGTGTTCGGTCCGTCGGCCGGCCTTCAGACCGTCTTTGGCCTCAATAAGACGCGATTTGGATTTGTGACATCTACCTATCTGTTAATGCTCTGCAATTACCTCTTTTGGAGAAGGTCTGTTTATTTGTGTCAAATTTTTTTACGGATCAGCGTTAACAGATCACAAGTTAATGCGTGGACCGTAACTCTTTCTCCAAAGCAGAGAACCTGGCCTGCCTTTTGGTGTCAAACCAGGAACGTTTGATTAAAATCACAGATTTCTTGTACCTCAACGTCTCCATTGTTCTGGGATGCTACAATTATGGCAACTGTTAACATAAAGCTAACTTCGTTATGAGTCCATTTGAGATGACGGTCTAATTGGAGACATTTTACAACGAAAGCACTTACCATTTTGCTTATTAAGATTGCTTATTGAAAGCAATAAAACACACATTAGAGTACAGAAATTAATATACTGTATTGCCCAGAACATAATGCTGTTATAATGTGTGGTGCATTCCCTCTAATGACTGCCGTTCAGTTTATTAGCTCTAACGACCAGGAGTCTGGGCATGGGCCTATTGTTCCGTACAGGTTGATGGATTTTTGATACGTCCAAGTCTGCGCCGAACGGCGTGTGATTTAATATCAGGTCGCTTGCCGTGAATCCAGATGTGTTTGCCTTAACACGCAATAAACATATAAATCTACAGTCTCCAGCACTGGCTCGTAAGTGTGCAGCCCTGGAAGCGGCACACGCATGCATTTCACCTGCGCTTATTTTCCTCAACAGAGAGGAGAGCAATAGATAACAAAATGACAGGGGCGTCCCCCGAGAGCGCGGGATGTGAGCGCAACACACGCTCGGGTTACCGGGTCGTTATTTTATGAGCACCGGCCCTTTAATTGACAACCGCGGCAGCAGATAAGGCGCTCAGACAAGAACCCGAACGTAATAGATGATGATTTCGGTTTGCGGTGTTTACAGTCGTTTGCACACGCGCCCGCGCGCGCGCACACGGACGCTCACGCGCACACACAAGCATTATGTATTTTAAGCACCCGTTATTTGTTGTGTAAACATTGTTTCACAGGTTGTTGCTAATTTTCAACCGCCATCCAATTTAATTGACAACCGCAGCAGTACATAATGCGCTCAGACAGGAACGTGAAGGTAATAGATGATTTCTGTTTGCGGTGTTTACGGCAGTTTGCACACGCGCGCGCGCGCACGCACAAACAGACGCTCACGCGCACACACAAGCATTATGTATTTTAAGCACCCGTTATTTGTTTTGTAAACATTGTTTCACAAGTTGTTGCTAATTTTCTGCGCAATCCAATTTAGGCGCATCCTACAATCAAGAAACGCAGCACAATTATCACTTAGACCGGGGAACTTATTAATATGTGTAAGCAAACATACTATTATTCCCTGTTGTCTGAATGCGAGAAAGAAACACCAAAAATAAATAAATAACTGAAACGTTTCTGGAGCTTCTGGAGAAGTAAAACCCTTTTATATAATACATACAGTACAAAAATTATTTTTATTCTCAGTATTCTGTCACATAACCACTCGTGAGAGGTGCACGATAAACCTTTTATAATTGGCTTTCATCATAAGCCCTTTTGTTTTTCTTTTTCAAATGAGTTGTGCAAGGGGGGAAAGTGTTTAATGCATGCATTTTTACCAGTATATCAGAAGAGAATTCTTAAATCATAACTACATTATACGAACACGAACGCTACCGCTTTCAGTTCAATTTAAATAAAAACGACTACACGGAGTTATTGGCATGCATTTCGTGCCATTTGGCTTTGTGTAAGAGGGATGCTAAATTCCACCATCTCTCTCACTCGCGTCTTTACTGAGAAAATCAAAATGCAGATGTCTGAATCGGCCTCGGATTTGTTAGCAATCAGGTACAGTTGTGACAAACAGCTGGTTTCAGAGGGAACATTAAGGTCACTCCGTGGCCCTGTGCGACGCTGCAGATTGAAGGTCTTTGCGCTACCTTGTAATACAATAACATGGTTGTTTGATTATCGGTGTGATAACCAGGAGAGCGTGGCCGTTCCATTTGTCAAATACGCAAGTTAGTGAGTACAGCCTGAAAACCCTGCGCCCTCTAACGTATGGCAGCTACATATTGGAAGTGGAGATTTTGGGGTGGTTGTGTTGGGGGGGGGGGTGCTATCACTCTTTTTTTAAGCCATATGTCCGACGCTTATGAAATTTAAAGTGATGTCTGGGTTTTTGGCTGCATTAGAAAGGCCTTGGAATGGCTGAATGACTGCAAGATTGAATATGTGATAAAGACTGCCAGACCGCCAGGAGTGTATAGTCCAGGTGACCGGGTCAAGGGTTAAAAGTCAGAAGACAAATATATTTCCTGTTTTCTGACACAAAAAACTGGCACAGAGAATAAAAACATAAAAAGATGCGAGAGTTGTGTAAGAGCCACAGTAATAATGGTTATTGAATAACTCAACTGTGCATTAGACAATGGGAAAGAAATGCTTAAAAATTAGAAATTAATAGAAAAAAATGAGTTAATGTATATATAAAGAAACACCCTGAGGTGCTTGTATACATTGAAATTGTGAACAAACCTGCAGAGCACTTTGCATGGTAAATAGATGTGTGTGAGTCAGTAAGTGTGTAAATTATTGTTGCTAGTAAACAGATTCACTCCTATTGCCTGAATGCATTAATGATAGGGTGGGGGGGGGGTTATGTTGAAACCACTGTTTAGTATGCAGCTAAGTGTTTGAATTCCATATTATTACCCCCCCCCCCCCAAAAAGATCATTGCATTTCACTGACATGTATAATTACAAACAAGTTTAGGTTTGTTCACGTGATCCAGTTTAAAATCAGAGTAGAAATTTCAAGTGGCAGTAAAACAGCAGTTTCATACATCTGAAAATCTCAGTAAGAACTTCTCACAGTTGCAGTAATCCTGTATACACGAATTAGAAGTCTTCATTTTTCTCGTGCACTGGAACTTAACACGTAAGAAACCCTTGCGCTGAACTGTGAAATCCAGATATAGAAAAAAAAATGAAAATGCAGACTCGTTTTAAGTAGGGTCTGTTACTGAAAGAATAATTTAAAAAAAGGGGGATTCGTGATGCAATCTGTCGTCAACTTAATTAAATATGCAAAAGAGAGAAGCAAATAAATAAATAAGAGTTTGAGTGTTATTTTGATTTGTGCAGGCTGTAACACTTGCTCAGTCAAACTTGTAAAACATTATGTAGGTTTCTCGGTTTTTATCCGGCTCTTTTCTCTCAGGAAAACACATTATGACTTTGTACAAGCCTGGATCGATTTTTTAAGAGGACTTATCTGATTGCTTTTATATTCTATTGATTTTTCTGAATTAAGTTTTATGGTGTCCAATTATTTTCTTTGTATGATTTTTCACATCTATGTATGGTGTACCATATAATTGCTGAATATAATTATTATATAGAGGCTGATAAGCTGTTCTTATTGCGTGGCACTTATTCTTTTTTATGAAAATTATTCCTCAATTTCAGGATTAGCGGCCAGAAGGGGCACAGAGAACGTGGCTTCAAACAGCTGAAAGACAAACTGTCTGTCAGAGCTCCGTCTCACGTATTTGACGGAGACATTTATCGTTAAAAACGTCGTGATCATCAGCTTCATTACGGGAACATTTAACGACTACTGAAGGCCCCCCGTCTTGTTTTTTTTTTTTTGTTTTTTTTTTTTTTTTTAAAGAGGTGCCACAGACTAGGAGATGACAATATTGCAGCGCGATTAAGTTCCAAATGGTTTTGGGACACTGGAGGGGTAATATAATTCACGGCTTGCGGGAGGCAGTTGCATTGCACAACCATTTATCATTTGGGGGGGAAAACCTGACAGTCTTCAAACGTCAGTCCCTTCAATTAAACCGCCCCCCCCTTTTTTTCTCACAGCCCTCGGCAAAAGACGTTGTAGCTGCCCTCCTTCAGGTGGTGTCTCAGCAAGTTAAGATGAAAATGATTGGTTCTGGAAAAGCTGCACTGATTTATTAAATGGACCAGTTGCTTGTAGATATTCTTCTTATACAGTGTCTATCAAAGCTGTCATAAGTGACACTGCTGATGCCTGGAAGCTTCATGCCAAACAGATCACAGCTATTGTTCCGGATTCTTCTGTGCACGCCTATCATGAATACAGATGGGCTGCTGCGTTATGAACAGCAACCAGAGGTGGGCCTCATGTCCACACCGTCTGCGTTCCCTACCACGTTTATGGGCAATCCTTCGCCCGCCACCACAAAGTCACTTTATATCACTAAAATTTATACAAATGTTTTACATATATTCTTTTTTTTATTCCTCATCAGTATTTATTAAAGGGAAGCCAGGCTTAATTGGATCTGACAGGGAGTCGGCGGCGTGGCCGTTTTTGCCCGGACAAATCCAATACATTCATATTCAGAAACCTTTATCTAATAGTGCTTATTAGATTGTTTTGGCTACACCGGCAAAGCAATATATCACAGAAGTAAATAATAGGTGTGTCTTTGCTGCGGAGCTGAGTGCAATTTCCCGAAGCAGTGCGCGGCACTAGCCTCCCTTTCAGCTTATTAATAAAGGGCTCCATTAGGGAGACCAGGCCCTTTGCTGACGGTGTGCAGAAGACCGAGGCCAATTTCCCATCGTTTGGTTGTTGGATCTCTAATGGGGTCCTGAGAGGTCAAGTGACACCCCTTTTCCCCACAAGCTGACTTTGCCCGCACGCACCCCAAATTGTCCTCCTGTGCATCCCCCTTTTAGCGTGGCGATCAATATGATGTGTTAATTACTCACGGAAGGCAAGGGCAGATGAAATTAAGCCCCTTGCAAGAAGAAAAGGATGGAGATGCTTCTCAAACATTCATACTAAGAAATTATCTTTTGTTTTCTGTTTTCTTGAGTCACTGTTATAGTTACCATGTTTTTCCACAGTCTGTCAGTTCAGTGAAGGATCGGGAACCTGCACTGTGAAGACCTGTCTCGCAAATGTGATGTCGCACACTCCGATTTCACCTAGGAGATGTGTAACATGCGCTGTAAATGTTTTCAAACAAATCAGGCTTGTTATAATGGCAGATGCTGCTAGAGTTCCTGCTACCTGTACCTACTGGCTTCAGACACACCTGAGCTGTGCTTACGGCAGCAGACGCGGTCCGTGACATTTGCACGCAGGAGTAAAGGACTTAGCCGACATGCTCCGCAAAGCAGACTGCAGGCCTCTGTAGCTGAAACCACATTCTGAGCAAAGAACCTGCACTTCCGCTGCAGAGTGTGTTTCCAGAAAGTGCTTCCCAGAGTCCTGTTTGTGCGCAAAGGTGGCGCTCCTAATCTTTTGATTACTGCAATAGCTGTAAACAGGCTGAAGGAGTGAGACGGCAGGAGCCCCTGTGGACCACCATTAGGTCTGCCCAAAGAGAAGCGCTGGCCTGCCCGCCACACACGTGCCAGGAGATTGAAGGGCAGAGAGGCTCTGCCGAAGATTCTGTCCACTGAGTGTGGCGCGAATGACGCTGCTTGGGTTTCAGGGAACAGCCCCCCCTCCTTTTCCCACCGCCACATGCCGCTTTCGCATTTGGCACCAGTGGGGTTCATTGTGCACCCGTTCCACGGGGGGGGGGGGGGGGGGCAGCTCTTAGGCCAGCACGGGGACCACATTACCCTCCGCTCTCGCTGACGGCGGGGGCGGGAGCTCCCGGCAGGGGGGGGCCGCGCCTGCCCTGTGAGTGAGCTTGTAGTGCGCCCGCCCTTGACACGCATCCTCTGCGGATCGGCACAGGGGCAGGCCCGCCGCCAGCGCTGTGAGCGGAGCCCGCGTGCCAGCTGGTACCAGCTGCGCTGGACGCTTGGCGAGGCGGACACCTGGCCGCTCTGACTTGGAAGCTGTCCGCAGGGCCCTCCTGCCCCCCCTCCCAGTCGTCCCCCTGCTTTCCAACCTCATCACCCGCCCCCTCAAAAAATCCCCCTTAGAGCCGTCGAGGTGAAATGAGGCAGCAACCTGAAAGTGAAAGGCCCCCTCGACCTCATCGCGAGACCTAATGAGAGAGCATTCTGATAGCCAACCAGCACTTACAACTAATGCTGTTTACTCTATCGTCATTTCCCAGCATGCTCTTGGCTAATGCTCATTTTTTATTTCTCGCCTAGAAGTGAGCTGCACACTCATGGCGGACATAATTACCACCCAGCACTGGGCAAGAGCGACTCCTTTGAAGTTTAGCACCAGGGTCTGTCGCAGTGATCAGAGAATTAACGGTTTTTTTCAGTTGTGTAGACCACATAATACTCTTTTTTTTTTTTTTAAATTATACACGAATTGCCATTTTACAAAAGCTGATAATTTTTTATTTACCATATCCTTTACCTAGCAAGGCAGAGTTTCCCAAACATACCTGTACAGTTCTGCCTGGATTTGAAGGTGTTAATGTTTTCTGTATGGTATCATGGTATTAGCCTGTGATCCACATATGCAATGTGGAAACTCTGCTCTACCAGGCTGACTGGTGAGCAGTTTCAAACAGACGCTAAATTAAACAAGGTCACGATAAGAGCAAACGTTGCCATGCAACTCGTGGCCCACGTATCATGAAGTCATCTCTTCATCTCTTTAACGTATTAGTCAGTAAAATTAACACAGAAGACAAAATGACGCTAATTACTTCTTTCATTAACAACAGAGTCATAGATTTCCAGTGGAACGAATCGGAATATTTAAAGTGAGGCGAATCGGTTTGATAACAGTGGAAAGTCTTGTTTCTGTTGAAGAAGCAACCGAGACCAGTGTACTTTTATTATTAATCTTTGTATATGAATCCACGACTCTGTGTCCAATTACAGCTTCTGGGGAGATATTAAAAAATGGTATTAAATGGTGGAGCCTTGTGGGAATTGTTTAATAAGACCTGCTTTAGGGTTTTGACCCAAGCATCTTGCATTTGTTTCACATTCACTTCACTCACGACAGACAAGACCGAAGACGGGCTTTGTGTCGCTATGGAGTTTGTGAACATGACAGTTGTCATGTCAACATCAGGGAAAATTTATTTTATTATTATATGTATTTTTGCTTTAATTAATTGTAAACTCAAGCACCTACATGATAATATGAAAACTTGTTTCATGAAAAACTTGTTTATATGAAAAACTAGTTTCACTTTGGCTTTCTGTGTTTGTGTGTGTTTAGCAGCCAGTTTCACCTCCTACAAAGACATGCAGCTTTCTTTTCCTTTCTCGTTTCCTTTTCTTTTCCAAACACAGAAGAACCTAAACAGTAGTGGAGATATCTTTTGGGTCGGCCACAAAAACCATGCCCTAGGAAGGTCACTTTTTCAGCAACCAAATAGGGGTCTGGGGTTACAAAATCTGGGGTAATTAGAGACATCAGATTCTCTAAATGCAATCCTGCTATTCCTCAGGTACACTGAAACAGGAGTGTAATCACAATATCTGCCACACGGTGAATTAAGCCACAATGAAAAGGCATGTATTCTTTGCTCTATTTTGTTTCTAATGACAATTCACAATGAATAAGCAAACCAATTTATCCTGGAGTGTGAATTAGATAATATTAAAAACGCCACTTGAATGACTGGACAATCTAACTGGAATGTAGTGCCTTATGTAAAATAATTTTGTGGTTAAGTATCAAAAGAGAAGAAAACTATACAAACCAATAGGACTAATGACTCAAAAAGTTAAAGAAATGAGTTAAAGTGAAATTAATTTTATAAATGTAAATGATTCCTGAATAAATCACTGTGATACACGGTGGCTCTGATCATGAAGACAGTGAAAGTATGTAATTAACAAAATTCCATGCATATAAGAGAAGAGAGATACTCTGAATGACATGGCTCAATAAAAGTGTTTTTGTATGAAACTGTAGCCCTTATATCATCGGTTCCCAGCCTTGCCTAATATGTGAATGGGCCATGAGAAAAAAGGAAAAAATAGATTTTAAAAACTATTTTGTAAATATAAACTTAAAATACAAATATTAACAGAGTCTGTGTCAAGACTCATTTACTATAAAAATATATAAACATAATCAAAAGTGTATCTGGAAGGAATTAAATATTTTTAAACAAGTGGGGTCACCAAAAAATGGGGTCATGAGCTAAAAATGTGTATTTGACACACATTGACAAAAAAAGATTGTATGTCTTTACTGGATATCAACTACAAACTTTAGACATTCATTCCCAGTATATTCTGTTGTGTTAGTAACACTATTATGAATAAGGACACCCTGTCCATAATCTCACAAAACAAAAAAAGACACTTAAAATGTAAGTAGTAAGGTGAAAAATGTAATAAAACGGCTCAAAAGCAAGGTGGATTATGACAGAAAAGGAAGTGGAGGTGAGATGTACAAAATACTGTTGCCCCCAGGATAAAAAAAAATCCCACTTTCATCTTTTATAACAATAAATAATTTTTAACACTTCTTTTTGGACCGGAACAGACGGCCAAATCAAATCTGAGAGCATCGCCGTACCAGCCCGAAACAATCAATGGAGAGAAAAAAAGCCAGGGTCGAGTCCATCAGTGGTGTTTAACCCGCGGGTTACGGTGTTTGTGTATCACTTATTGGACTGTTAATAGATTTTCCTCATTTGTGCGAGACGTTGTGAATGGAGCGCGGCGGCCTTTCCATTACATCGACGGCGTCGCGAGTGGTCCAACTTTAAGAAGGTAGCATTAAAACCTGCAGGAGTTTCCACCTCTTGACAACATCGCAGCTGCGGGCTAGCAATAGCAATCCTCCCGTGGCAGTTTTAATTATCGGCACCGGCGATACCATCAGTAAGTGTGTAATTACGTGTCAGTTTCCTGGCTGTTGGGTATGAAAAGTGGTGCCGGTGAGATGATGATTGTTGAAACTGTAGACTCATATTTAAACAATTCAAAATGTGTAACTGGCAGTGTCATTAAACAGAGAGGGGCTGACCCCGGCTGTCAGTTAGCCTAGCTTATGTAGATTTTGGCCCGCGCCCCGGCGGCGGCCCCGGGGGGCGGCGCGGGGCCGGGCGCGCACGCCCGGGGCCGGGGTGGCGGGGGGGGGCGGGGGGCGGGGGGG
>JABJVR010000036.1:1755511-1770864 GCA_025773905.1 Chitala chitala
GGCTGACGCCTTTACAGTTATCCACAGGGGTGACGCCTTTACAGTTATGCACAGGGGTGACGCCTTTACAGTTATGCACAGGGCTGACGCCTTTACAGTTATGCGAAGGGCTGACGCCTTTACAGTTATGCACAGGGGTGATGTTAATAAGCAGCCTAGCCAACATCATAGCCAGACATCATAGCCACTTTAAGACACCAGTTTTTACGAGCACGTTTTTATATTTCCAAAC
Organism: Chitala chitala; assembly: GCA_025773905.1. Lineage (NCBI taxonomy): Eukaryota > Metazoa > Chordata > Actinopteri > Osteoglossiformes > Notopteridae > Chitala > Chitala chitala. Next base: position 1,755,744 of record JABJVR010000036.1, read on the forward strand.
CATGAGTCATGCGGTCATGTTATCAGTATTATGCTATGAGTCATCGTGGAAAACATCTTGTGTTTTAAATGTGTGACATATAATATCATACAACCAGAACCAAAACTGCACAATTAGGAAAACAACTGTATTTAGGTGCAAAAGTGACAACTGTTTCCTCCTCTTAACTCAAAGAATAACAATCCTAACAGAGAAAGGATCTACATTTTGCTCACCTTGAGGTGCAGACATCACAATGCACCTGCTATGAGGTCATCCTGCTGAGGTTGACACACACTGGAAAAACAACCGCAGCCTTACCTTGTACCTTTGGATGTAGAGGTAGAAATTCAGCACAGGATGCTTGGAAACCTGCTAAAAGCTAGCAGGCCCTTCCTTCTGCACTTAAGCATGCGTTTGAAATTCTTTGTAACGTGACCCCATGGGCCGAGAGCAAACCACAGTGTGGGGATGATGTAAAAAACCGAGAAGGGACTGAAAATCATCCCAGCATGCAAAGCGACACTAACGGACCTGAACTTCGTGCAAACACAGTGTCCATCAAAAACAGACATTTCACAACTCCTGATAAGGCACGGGTACCATAAAAAACCCAGGACTGGCTTGTAGACAAAGTTACACCAGCTCTGGGGTTACATCATTGTCTGTACAGTAAGCAATTTCCGTGTGTCTGGAATATCCATCGACTTCAGGCAAACAATAAGTGTCTGCTGGCCAGGTTTCTGGATCGGAGCAGCAACAGGCTTAATACGGTCCGTCTACACCTCAAAACTATTTTTTCACCAGTCTCAAAGATGGCAACCTTTCAACAGGTGACACATTTGTATCACAGATGCTGGTGAAACTCAAATCACGAGGTCAAGACTGCAATCAGTAAACAGAGGATTTTGATCTTGGCTGCAATTAGCAAAATGGGAAGGTACAACCGCATTTCATAATCTTAATTTCAGGTTTTGTTCTATTAACTTATTTTTGTTCAACAAAGCAAAACAGATAGGCAGTGTCACATGGAGGGGCGAAACAGGGCGGCGTCATTCTCTGTCCAAATAGTGACTCTAATTGGTCACTGCTGAGCGCAGCTTTGAGCGCTGAGCCACACTTGCCAACTCCGATTGGCCAGATTTAGATGTTAGAGGAAAAAAAGAAACATTGTTTCACTGAGGACATAAATCATTAAGTGAAACGCAGAGTGCAAAATGTGCAACACCTTTAAAGATGTACCAGTGACTGATGACATTTCACAGCCCGCGGAGCTCTGCGTGTCGCGCTTGTTGTCATCTGTCAGCGGTAATGGCAGTCATTTGCAGGTAAAAAGGGAAGAGTGGAGGTACAGCGTAGGGTGAGGTTACACCTCTGAGCGCGGCGCAACGGAACTCTCAAGGAACTGCGGCCCCCACAGTGCCACGCTCGGAAGGGGTGAGGCAGGGCCATCGGAGGGACTGGGGGGCCGGGAGCCCACAGAGGGTGTGGGAGGGGAGCCGTGAAACGCGTGACAGCGCAGCACCCGCCCCGATTTTATTAGCGCCGTTCGGACTCGGTTATGCTCCGAGGGGGCGTTGAGTATGCAACAGATCATTAAGAGCCCCCCCTTGTCCCAGAGTCGGCACAGCGAGAGAGTCTTTGTCAGCCGGCGTCGACAATCCGGGCACCTGCAGACTGGGACTCGACAAGAGACGCTGTCCTGCTCTGCAGGATCAGTGACAGGTATGCAGAAGCGCTGCTCGGAGAACCTCCTTGCTTAAAGATGCCACATCTGAAGCCCAATTTATCACTGGCGGACATGTCAGACGTACCTACATTTGTGCTCTTTTCCCCACCATGCCAAACAATTACGGTACAACAGAACTACGACAGATTTAAAAAGTAGTGCAGAGCCCGTTTTTATTCAGCATTTCGTCGTTCATATTCTGTGCTGCTGGACACGTTGAAAGGGTTTTAAGTGATTTTTCATATATCTCAACTGTCTGACATAAAATAATAATAATTTAAAAAGCATTTTCCAGCAGTGAATTTGATAAACAACAACTTTAATTGTGTTTGGGGTAAATTGGTTCCTTACTACAAATACTTGCCATAAAACTCAGTTTAATTTTATTACATTTTATTGTATTTTGTTACATACTCAGTATGTTGTACATTATTATTAAAAACAAAAATATGAAGGAAATGAGAAAGTATTTTATTTGTTTCAATATTTTCTGTTGTCTTTGTTTATCAGAAATGATGTGTGCCAGTACATTTGTCTATATAAACTAAATTTATATGCACGTCAGTCAAACAAAATTGTCTAGCCTAAAGCAAAGAACCTTCTATTTCACCTTGCATTTATGTATATGTATATTTTAGCAGTTTTTTTCTTTTTTTTTTCTTGTTATTGGTCGATAAACACATGCGATCTACAGACAAAACTAAAAATTACCCAGCCTGCAATTTGCTTCTTGCTGACCACATTTGTTTGAATAAAACCTGATTGGCTTCTGAATTGTAATTCTATCGATTACTTTCGAAAGAATATATAAATAAAAACTTTCACGGCTCAAGACGCAAGGTTCAGACGCTTCTGAAAACAGGCCTGAGAGGGAGAAAAGAGGTCTTGGGTAATCTGCGTGGCGAAATATTTTTGCTTCTTTTTCTAGAAAATGTGCAATTTGGTCAGGCAGAAAAAAATTGAACGGAGGCTCCCAGGCAATAAATCACTGGATTGTTGGTGACACTCACACAATGCGGATATAGTGTTAACTGTATGAGTCAGACAGCCCTCTCTGCTCCTGGTCTGTTCCTTCAGGGTGACCTTGGCATGCTGTCGTAATCAATCATCCTGGCATGAGACACACAGTTTTTGTTTAATATTATACTATTGGCATATACAGTAAACAAAGTGCAGGAGAAAATTTGGCACGCTCGCAGGAGATGAGCCACCGTGCAGACGCAAGGTGCCTCCAACAAGAGCCCAGAACGGCGTCTCCGGACCCTCAGTCCACCCCTGTGCGCACTTTCTTTTGTCACACATTCTCAATCAATACCGCGTATTCTAAAGGTTCCCCTCGTCTTTTTCTGTTCTTCCCCCTCATGTGATCTTCTGATTTGTTAATTAGACTGAAGTGGGTTTGGCTTCCGTGTAATTATTTCATAAAAGCTGAACAGTCATATTTTTGCAGAATCCATAAGGTTTTAACTTATTTTTTTATTTATTTTTGACTGTTTTTTCAGCTGAAGCGTTGTTAAAATGGTGTGTGTTCACATTTGTGGAAGATCAGCCGTCATCTTTTGCATTAAATTTTAAAGGTTATTTTAGAAAAGGTTTACATTTACATCTTGTTTCAGTGTGAGCAAAACAGTATACTGATAAAATCCACATGAACTGCACATGTTGTGTAATCAGTAAGTGGCTGTTTCAAGATGAGACTATGCAGAACATTTGGGTGGTTATCTGGATGAGGTAAGGAGAAGGTGCATATAGGTGGTGCAGAATATCTTACTAAGGGTATGAAGTGAAGATTCATGGACAGAGCCACTACATCATGGCTAAATTGGTGTCACATACATACATACATACATGAAGTTATATATCATGTGTCCAGTGTACATACACACATCCAGGACACCTGGTGTAGAACAAAAAATCTACCCCAATGTTCTCTGTTTCAGTTACAAACAAGCTTTCCCACATTATGACAAAGGTTGAAGTGGTGAAGAATTATAGTTTTAAGAAGCTAAAGAATAAAACCAGGAATCGAATTCCCTTAAGAACGTTAAGTACATTTGTTAATAAAATGCACCGGATAGCGAGGTTTAGAGTTTTATGAGTCAAACTGCCCAGACTGTCTAAGGCAAAAATATATTCAAATTTGTTTTGGGATGTTTTCGTTTTGAGGGAACCTTAATTAAAATGTGTTTAATGGGTTTATGTTATTAATGTTATTATTTTATTATTATTAATTCGGTAAATTTAAGCTTTGCTATTATTTCCTCGGTGGCTAGTTTGACCGAAATTAAATGTTGTCTTGACGTCATTATGCAAGCAGATCTCTTTTGCAGAGAATAAACAGAAACTCGACTGAAAGGTTCTCTGCGAGGATGAAGGCGCAGCATTTTAAACAGTGCTCCATCGGGTGGAGGTGGACCTACATTTAAGCGTTGATGATGTTAGCTCCATCCCGAACACACGCGCTTCGTCTCCAGGGAACGTCACCCAATTATGCAACTGCTGAGGTGTTTTAGGGGTCATCTTCAAAGAGCCTGCAGCCAAGAGTTTTTTGTTTGCTACATTTTCAGTGCTGGCAGGATAAAGTTGGCTTTGAATATTCTAAACAAAATAGTAAAAACATAAAAATGCAAAAACATATGATGCCGTTTTCGGTATATTTTTGAGTATTTGGTTTTAAAAGAGCAGGGTTTTGTGTTTTTTATGACATGAAAATAAATAGATGGTGCATATGAGTCGGGGAGGGCTTACATTACATTACCGTGTCTCTAAAGTTAACTAAAAATGACCTTTTCTAGCCACATTCTTAATTGCTGCAATCCTGGTCTAATAGCTGTGATGACTGACAGGCAGGTGGGAAACACGGGTCTCAACATTTATGCTCTCACTGAGCTCGTTAATTTATTCCAGCGCACATTTCCACACTTGGCTCATTTGGACCTGTGCTGCCTGCTCCAGACAAAAGCTGCCGGGCCCGCGGTCGTGGGAACGTCACGTGACGGTTAAGGCCCAGCAGAATGATTGCCCCCCCCCTCCCCAGAGAGTAGCCGGGATGGCGGGAGCCTCAGAGCACGAGGCGGGGTCGCTGGTCGCTCCTCCCAGAAACACAAGAACACACGCGGACTCGTCGGTGCGCCTGAGTGATGCGCCTCGACGTGACGCAAAAAAAGCGTAAATATTAGCTCTTAAGTAAACAGGAAATGGCGCTGCACAGCTGTCTGATATCGCAGTCCCAGACGAGGCAGGGCAATAGTGTGATTTTCTCATGTAAATGGGGGTCACTGCCGCTGTTTAGAATATACATGGAATGTCGGCTGGGTGTTTTTGTTTCGGTGATTATGTAGCACCTGGTGGAAAGTTGGTTATTTCTGTGTGTAAATTGGATGTGGTACTTTGTGATGCTTAGCCCCAGGCTCGGTTGGAGGTATTGATTGAGTTGGATGCAGGGTTAGGCACTGGAGGATTGTGGTGCAAACTCGATGCGGAAAACTGAAGTCTTATTGGCACTTTTTACTTCTTGGGGAAAAAAAAAAATCCTCCAGGACTTGTGAAAAAAAGTGACTAACGAAACGGAATAACTTCATAGCGACTTCAACAAGAGAAAAAGAAAAGATTGCGTGCACGCGTGTGTGTGTGCGCCCGCGTGTGTGTTCATGTGCTGTAGACTTCACACGCCTTTTTGAAAATCAATGAATTTTCTTTCACAGGTAAACCAGATCATATACTTTTTGAGCACTATATAGATAATCATTCAAATTTCAGAAAGATGACTGACAAATACAGTGTGTGCTGTAACGCTGATTACTGCTGTCTCTTCTAAGTACTGCCCACCACGTTCTGCAGACACAGGTCTGGCCTCGCATATTTCTGCTATTCAGCGTAACTTGCAGGTAAATTTAGTTTAGTCTTTACGTTAATTAGCTATTATGAACAAAAAAAAACAAAAAGACGAAACTAGCAGGGGGTTAAAAAGTAAATACGTGCAGTTAACCATGTGTGTAATGTAATGTAAAAAAAAAAAAAGGTCACATGACCAGACTCTGCAGAAGCGAGAAGATGATCTTCACTGCAGTGTGATACAGAAAACAACACGAGTGAGAACACTGCCGTGGGAGTGACTATTTAACTGGTAATTAGCTAGTTTAGTGAGATTAAACGATGAAACATTCATCACACGCAGGGCATCAAGAGGAGGGACGTTCACTCGCACAAGCGCAAGTTTAAAAAATGCTGAAATATTGCATTTGCAGTAGATGCAGTGTTCAGCTCAGTCCTGCACATGCCGATCTGGAGCCAGCTCCACGGTGTGTAAGAAGGGCTAATATTGGACGGCAGGCCAGCACCTTGCATACACACTGGTTAATTAATTAAAAAGTTAATGAAATATCACATGCGCTGTTTATTGAAAAACAATGTTTTCAGAGTGGTTTGCAAAGCTGCCTGGATCATCTCACATTTCAGACACACAGTGCGCACCGGAGTTCTGCAGTCGAGACTTTAAGGCATCTGAGACTAGCCCCCTCAGAGAAAAGAGCGCCTCGCTTCGTCTTTTCCCAGAGTGTCCACACTCAACACTTTGTCTCTCCTTCTCAAAGGCAGCCCCTCAAAAGGGCGGTTCTGGTCTAAGGCTGATTCTAATTGGAAGAATTCAAACAAACCTGTAGGGTCGTTGAAATGAAGCCACATCAATACAACCATTCAGCCCTACATCCTTTACCTCTAGTGCAAAAAAAAAAATTCCCCTCCAAAAAATATGGAAAGCTGTATTGATCAGAACTGGCAAAGTTAACCACCAGGGGTATTCTGTGAAGTATTTGCAGTCTGAATACCTACCAGCTAGAATAGTTAATGTCTATAAGCAACTCCTGTGAGGGGATGTACACGGTTATCTCAAGTGATTACAGCAAAAATCTGCACTGAAGGAATTATACCTGTCCTACTTGAAATATGCCTTTTTGTCTTTTATATATACGGCTCAGAAATAAACACATTTAAATTTTTCCTCTTTTTAAATTTCTTCTGTTGCCACCGCTATTTATTCCATTATAAAACATTAATACACTTGAAATCACAAGACTGGTTTCATGGGGTTATATTGTTCATTGGAAAATAAAAAGCAACCTGTATTTGAATTCAGGAGGAAGCTTTGAAGTTATAGCAGTCCGGGGAGGGGGGTGCAGCATTTGTGGGGGGGTTGTCGTCGCTGTGTTTGGGACGCCGGTCCCGGGTGAGGCGTGAAATCGCACTGAGCCCCTCCCAGCGTAGCTGGAGCAACGGCTAAGATGTAAATCGTCTTTTAATTTCTCTAGAAAGCAGCCTCAATTGCTCTGGCAAAGTGAAAACAGACAATATGTTTGGTTTCCAGGGTAACAAAGATATTTAGGTCACGAGACTAACAAAAGCAGAGTCAGTATTGCATTAAATGGGGAGGAAAAGTGGCACTTGAGCAAGCCTGAGAAAAAGGCTCAGCTTGAGGGGTAAATACTGAATATTAAAGTCTGCAGGCTCATCTGGCTGTTAATATGTGAAGTGTACTTATCTGAAAGGCCCTTAAGTGCTTTTTACAACACAGCTTTCTTGAGCTCCTGCCCAGTTTCAGGTCATTCACACCCAGCGCAGCCCCCCCTATCCACACCCCCAATGACACAGAAAGACAACACACACACACACACACACACACAGTCTCTGGAAACTGGTGCGACTCAAGACTCACACTTTTTGTAGCCGTCTAAAACCCCACCCCTTGGCTGTTTTTCGGGAGGCGGGCAAGGTGGAGACGGGCAGGGGGGAGACGGGCAGGGGGGAGGTGGGCTGGAAGCAGTTAGCATCTGCTGCTACATTGTCAGAATCAATCCATGCTGATCTTCTTAAATCCCTAATTTTTCAGAAGCTGAAACAACCGCGAACCATCTTACAAGGGTGTACTGTCTACTGCGGGCACTCTTACATGCGCAGGTCATGTTTAAATTAACCTTTGTCTTGCTTTTTTGGCATTTTTATACTTGTTTGCAAATAAATACATTTTCTGTATTGAAAAAAAAAAAAAACAAAACAGAAACCTGAAAGAAAATACAAGTTTTTTTTCACCTATTCAAGCAAGTAACTCCTTCATGACCGTCACAGAAAAGTGCGTTATTTGACTATCTTAGCATCTTAAACTTTTCATGCCTATGTAATATGTATGTTTTATTTACATTTTTTTCGTATTTACTTCTTGTTAAATAGCTATTTAAAGGGGCGTTTCTGTGGTCCGCACTGCTTTTATTTCTTCACTGACTCCCCGAGACTGGTAGAAGCTCCTGTCCCTGACAGAGGTCTTCCAATCATGTGGGAAACGCCTTGGACAGACGCAAAGAGACATCTCAGGTATTCCATGGCGGCTGAAAGATCCACATCATTTAACGGCTTCTAGATTAAATAAGCTTCTGACAACTAAATAAAAATTGACGTTTTTAGGTTACCACGTGCTTTACCTGGGCATGTTCTAACACTTTTCTGGATTGATGCGATTCAGAATATATGAATGATGATGAAACAGTCTACAGTTAAATGTAAGTAACTGAAAATGCCTTAAGAGAAGACCAGTTTTACTCCAAGTAAAAGTTCTCAGAGATGCAGAGAGACTAAAGACATTTAAATTTTATGCCTTCATTAAGCTTTGAAAGCAGTTCAAAATCCAGCTGGCAGTCATATCCTCCATGCGTTACGGAGATGTTCAGGACATGGTGGAACTCCCCAAAATCCAATGACAGTAAGTTTATACAAGCCCAAAAACACCTGCATGGTTTAGCCGTGGCGGCAACAGTAGGTGGTAACCTGCACCAGGGCAGAAAATTTCACTGCGTGCTCAGTAAGTCGCACCTCCAAACAGCCCAGAGGTGAGCAGGGTTCGCATAGTGTAATTACAGCTATGGTGTGTCAGCACAGCACCTGCTGGGATTTGGAGTCACACTAAGAGCATCACAGACTACCCAAGTTAAGATATCTGCAGTGCAGATAATTACACAAACTGTGTTTATTAAGTACGGGGAATAGGAATTTAACCTTCAGTTACTAACCATGCTCTGTAATACCAATTTATTAATAATGATAAAAATAATAATAATAATAAAGACTTTGATTTTATGTCCATCCAATGTTAGGCTTGTTGTCACCTTTTCTGCTTTCATGCACTTGTAGTCACTGTATAGAGTCGCCCCCTCACTTTCACGAGGGTTAGGTGTGGAAAACCCCCCCGAATGCAAAAGTTTATGAATAATGGTTGGCTCCCCCAGTCTCAACTCATAACGATCTGCTAGCCTGACCAATAACATAAAAGTCTGTGTATCGAAAAATTACCCACTTCACTCATAGACTTGCCACGACAACCTTATCTAGCCCTTCCTCCTTCTGTCTCAGAGCTTCCTCAGTCGTCTTCCTCTTAGGAGCACTTTCAGAACCACTGCGAGCACAATGTTTTGGATCCATTATTAAAAATGCAAAAATTTGCATTTAAAAATTTCTGCAAGAAGTGTGACATTCCACAGTCACACAGACTAAACGATCCAAGTCAACATGACTAGATCCCAGTTTTTAAATTATAATTTTTTAAACCAAAAATTGTTTTATATTAAAGACATACTATAACATAGAAATTTTAAATAACACTAATATTTAAATATGATGAGGTTTTATGTGATACACATCATTTTCAGTAATATTTTTGGCTTTTATGTCGTCTGTGAGCGCAAATTACTGAAACCACAAATGTGACATTCGCGAACATGGAGGAACGACCGCATGTTCATTACGTTTACTACAAAGGTGCTCCTGTAATGAAATAATAATAAACAGGCTTGATTAAAACAAATGCAGTTACATTGGCCTTCCGTGTTTTCAATGGGCTTTTCACCATGTGCCAATTTACTCACCTATCCTCTTCAATTAAACGTAGTTTGACATCTGCCTACCCCTTATCATAGACTTGTTTAATCAATCCAGATCTGTAATGGGAAAGACCATACAGATTTAATATTCTCACTTTTAAATTGAAATCTGACACTTTTACAAGGCGACTGAAGTGTGCAGTATTAGGGTTATACTCATTTTTTAGCCCGATTTTTTTCATTCCACTAAATCTTAATACAATATATTTGGAAGAAACCGTCATAGAAGGATGTTCTGAAGAAGAACCAAATAAAAATAATGAACATGTAAAACTGAAATTGTACACAAAAATAACAAAGTACCTTAAAAAAACACTATATTCATTGCTTTATTTTTTTTAAGATTTGCAGGGATAATCCCATTAATTCTGGATTGCAGGGATAATCCCATTCACTGCATTGAAGGGATAATCCTACCTGTGTTTTGCTGTTGCAGAGAAGAGAATGTGTTTTCAACATACAGGCACATTGATGTCACAAAATTGTGGCTGTGGAGTACAGTTACATGTGTTTACAAAGTAATGCAACCTGATTCTGTTGCATAGTTACACTGAATATCTGATATAGTGAAATAAATTACACAGCATGATCCAGAAAAAGAATTTGTTAACAAGAACAAAGAGACTCTTACTGGAAGCAAAGGCACAGCAAAGTGAGTGGAAACACCCCAGCATTTATTGGGAAGACTGTAGAGTCCATAGCATTTATTGGGAAGACTGTACAGTCCATAGCATTTATTGGGAAGACTGTACAGTCCATAGCATTTATTGGGAAGACTGTACAGTCCATAGTTAAAGTCAATTCAAGAAAACAGAGCAGGGAAGGAGTGGACTGCTGGAAACGGCTATCTTTTTTATTTGCTTTCACTCTGTGTGTATGTGTGTGTGTGTTTGTTTTTATTGTTATTCAGCCCAGAGGTTTTATCGTCTGCAAGACATGTAAGCTGCGGCGTGCCTGCAGAGACAAACGTCCACTGGTCACTTCGTGTTTCTCACACCTGACTGACTTTATAAGGAATAACAGGGTTGGGTTACCGGCAGTATAACGGCCTCATTCCATTCATCACGCTGAGAGCATGACACAAGGTGGACGTGTTTATTGTTACCGCTGCTCTGATGATCCAGGGTAATAGATAACTCTGTGTGTGTGTGTGTGTGTGTGTGTGTGTGTGTGTGTGTGTGTGTGTTTTTCACTGGTCCATGCAGAGACAACAACAAAGCACTGTTATTCATTTAAATATAGTTGTGCCCCCACTTTTAGAAAATCGTGCACGATGTAATTCAATAATTGTGGTGCCATTATTAATACAGATGGTCCTCGAGTTACGATGGTTCGACTTGTGATTTTTCGATCTTACGATGACAATAGTGATACAACAAAACTGTAAAAATATTTTAAGTTTTGTGCGGCAGGCAAACGTAGCAGCGTATGTGGTACGATACGTTGGGACGCTGCCGGGATGTACGCACCTCCCGCCTTATCAGTCATCCTGGTGTTAGAGCCCATATTTATTTTGTCTGGACTTCAAGTTACAATGGGGTCAGCCGAACGCATCTCCATCGTAAGTTGGGGACTACCTGTACTGTACAACACACACACTTAATGCCGCTTCTCAAAAACCAGAGCTGCATGGTGAGCCGTATGGTGAGCCGTATGGTGAGCTGCATGGTGAGCTGCATGGTGAGGTGTATGGCGAGCTGCATGGTGAGCTGCATGGTGAGCTGCATGGTGAGCTGCATGGTGAGGTGTATGGCGAGCTGCATGGTGAGCTGCATGGTGAGCTGCATGGTGAGGTGTATGGTGAGCTGCATGGTGAGCTGTATGATGAGCTGCATGGTGAGCTGTATATGCTATGTTAAGTGTTATGTTACTTTATTCCCAACCATCCTCACTTCTGTTAACAAATCATTCTGGACAAAAATGTACAGTTTGCCTCCATGGTCACATAAATATATATGAAAACAATACTAATAATCTGAATCATGCAGTAAAATCAATTTCACATTTATAATACTGTACAAATTTAACAAAATACCTTGGCGCTAACGAAAACATATTTTTCGTTGTCAATTATTTGCTATTAAACTCTGAATCAGTCAAGCTGTTCTTGGGTAAGTTTTCGGAAAATGTCAAATAAGTATTTTAGCGTATGGGGTAGCTTCTGGTGTATATAATATTTCTCCCTTACACAAACAATGCAGCTCGTGTAGTGAAAAGTTACTCCCACGACGGGAGCAGCTTTGGCAGCTCCCTGGGTGGCTTCGCCATGAAAGTGTCCTGAGCTGTTACTGTGGTCCGCGGGTCGTTCTGTTTCTAATCAGCATCAGGTGGCACATTTAGTGACGTTAACATTCCCACACTGAGTCACCAAACATAATACAAGCCACGTTTTTTACTGCTATGAAAAATCCCACGCTTATTTTAAACACGCCTTAACAAAGGACACTCGTACACACTGAAATTCCCCTTTACACGATCCTTACTTTCACTCTCACAGCGCATATTGCAAAACAGTTTGTCGATACAGTTTTAATTCATCCATCCACCCTCTATACCGTTTATCCAATTCTGGGTCGCAGGAAGCCTGGAGCCCATCCCAGGGGGCACAGGGCGCAGGCCAGGGGACACCCCGGGCAGGGCGCCAACCCACCACAGCACAGTTTTAATATGCAGTGTAATGTCTGCCTAGGTATTCACCACACGCACTCATGCAGATCATATTTGTAAAGTACAGTCTTACTATAAGTTCTGTTGGCTGCTTTTACAATACATCCTAAAATTGTCTTAAAATACGCAATGCAGGTTACACAGTGCATTCACGCAGTCCCGCTATATTAACACTCCCGGACTCTGCTGCCATGTCTTTATGTCTGCAGCACATAATCTGAGGGGAAAGGAGAACACTCTTCATCAGGAACTGAAAGAAAAACTGTCTTGTTCTGACTGCAGTTTCTCACTCCATCCCAGCTGATTAAAGTCAAAGTCCAGCACACTTTTCCTTCAGTTCAATAAAACCCCTTTGATGAATTACTTTGTCTATTGTGTTACATCTGTATGTTACAGAAATGTAGAGAAGGCCCTACAAATTGCTGGACCTGAATGATTCAATCTACTTCTTCCACCTTTGTTTTGCTAGTCTTTTTATATTACAAATACTGAAATAGAAGCCCATCTTGCTCCTTTTACAACTTGCCTTCGTAATGAGCCGATAAGGTGTGTCATACAGGAGTGCAATGTGAGATGTTTTTTTTCGGTCACACGCAACGGGGAATAATGCGAGTGTGACCACAGAGTGTGACCACAGAGTGAGACCACAGAGCGAGACCACAGAGGCGCGCACGCTCGCGAAAAACCACATCCGCTTTTGTCCAAGACGCCTGTCATTCCACCGCCTGCCGTCTCGGCGTTATGCCTGTCTGCTCTTTATGTTCCTCCTCCTCCTCCTGTCGACAAGTGGCGAGCAAACGCCATAAGACGTTAGTTAACGAATATAGGCTGGCCTCCTGCCGGGAGCGCACGCAGGCGCACCGGGAGCGCGGCCCTTCCAGCTGTGCGCCGCTGCGCTGGCGCGCGGGAGCGCGAGCCGTTTATGTGCACGTAATTGAGCGTCGTCTGATTAAATAAAGCAGTAAAGGAACACTCTGCCTAACTGCTGCATGCGTTACGCCCTCTCTGTCTTTCAGCTTTACAGCTAAATGTCGCCAAAGATACCGCCGTGCGCGAAAGGGAAAGAAAGGCAAACGATGATGTATTGCGTTTTTATGCAAAGGTTAGGACATCGTGGCTATCAAAGCCTCCTGAAAGTAAATTGTTAAAGATCAAGCACCATAAGCTTGAATTAGACAATAAGAATTTATATAGTAGCGCCTCCCCCCCCACTTCAAAAATTTGATTGCAGCCTACAGTGTGAAACACGTCCAAATAAGTTTTTTGCCTCACTTTCAAATGAAAAGGTTTTTATGGTTTTTAATGTGATCGTCTTCACTGAGTATCAGTATATAGGAATATAACAGCTGTAACTCAGCATCAAGTGCATTGCATATTTACTGTAGTATTTTTTTCTCTTTTCAAAGGACTGCTTTATACTAACGCGGTCCTTCCTTATTTAAACGTTTCACGCTAATGTGTGCATTCTGAATAATGCGTCTGTTATTTTTACATCTAAAAGTTTTTTTACATATATGTTTAAAAACAGATCACGCAGCACATACTGCAAGTAGCGATCCCTCACTATATTGTTCACATAGCGAAGACACAAAGTAATTTAGAACCACGTGCACGAGAAACAGTTCATTCTAAGAGCTCGGCTGTTGATTTATCTCTTCTGGTCGCTGCACGTGCGACTCTCATAGGCGGACCTGAAGGAGGCCTGCATGGAGTCCGCCGGGTGCTCTGACTCGCAGCGTGAGAAGGAAAGTGAGTTAGTAGGGTAGTGAATCAGCCCCAAACTTCAGCTGTGTCCTACTTCCCACAATGCCCGTAAGGTCAATATGAACCGTCGGTCTGGTGCAGAATTTTACGTAACTACACAAGAAGTGCAGGGGACAATAAAAATGCAAAGAAGTGACCATAATGTCTTTAAGGGAACGCGTGCTCATTTCGAGTGAAGTAGTAAGGGTGCTGAACCCCCAGAAACAAAAGGAGGAACAAACTGAAACGTTTCCGACAAGAAGTCCTTCAGTGTGTAATCACAACGTAAATCATAGAAAAATCAAAAGAGATTAATGAAGATATTTAATATGGTTGGAAGTGAATACAAACTGAAGAAGGACTTCTTGTCTGAAACATTTGTGTTTTTCCTCCACGTTAAAATTTATGGTCTTGTGAGTGCTGTCCTTTTGTTTTTTTTTAAAGAAGCGACCATACCAAAATTTATGCCATCTGCCCGTTATTCAGTTTGAAATTGCCAAAATGACATGACATGAATCCAGTGCAAAAAAAAAAAAAAAAAAAAATCTGGAAAATGTGTGATGCTGTGTCTTTTTCTAATTCTCTCATTTAATTCATTTTCTGTAATGTGCCTTTATTCAAAACATTTTCAGAAACTGACTTCAAACCTGTAGGAACCTGAAACATTCAACTCTAATGCTGCATGTAAGCACCCCTGGCGTCCTTACACTGACTGTCAGCATGAGGAGACATTATTTTATTGCCAGGTTTCACAACCAATTTCGGCGAATGTCTGTGACAAATGCAAAACGCGTGTGTCGTAAGTGACATCGGTGGCGGCCGTAATGGGTCTAAAGCTCGGGACACAGGATGAATTCTCTGAGCTCTGCCTTGAGGAGTGCCAGCCGCTTCCCGAGGATGGATGTTACTCGCAGCGAGGCTGTCTTCTAATACAGTAGCGCAGCTCGGGGGGGGGGGGGGGGTGCCAAAAACGATTTTTAGTTTTAAAAAAATGTTGATAAAAAATTTAAAAAAAAACTGGGGCAGAAGGGCAACACAGGAAGGGAGTGCGGTACAGCCAGCGCCGGGAAGGAACAGAGGG
>JABJVR010000036.1:1785359-1801500 GCA_025773905.1 Chitala chitala
CCTCTCCTTCCATCTTGTTTTAGCCCCCCCCTCACAATTTCAAACCACCACCCCCCTCACCGGTTGCCTGTTCTATTTTTTCTGCTTTTTTTTTTTTTTTTTTGGGGGGGGGGGTTAAACAACCACTGACAGTGGAAAGCAGGCCCAACTGGAATTCGCGCGCAGGCGATTGGGCGAGAGCGCAATACTTGGAAATCATCACCTATAATAATTATATATAGATAGGAAGCTGTCATGGCTGTTTAAAGGTCACCCAGTGAGATTTAATTGCCTTTTTCATACTCCACTACATTTACTAGGACAGAGGCATGACCCTGCTGGCAAGGGCCATAAATATGCCATCTTGAGAATGTGTTGATACATGCCAGCCCTTCTTGGCTCTCACCCGTCGCCCAGCGCCCGCCGCTGCTGGAGTGACCAGCGAATGAAAGGGCATCCGTTTAAGGCACAGTCAAAGGTGTCCTACTCATCATCAGGAGGTGTAAATAGAAAACAGCTTGCCTGAGACGTCACGCAAAGACCACTTTAGTCTTTTTTTATCCCTGTTCCTTTGTCTTCATTGTTCTTTTTTCTACTTGTTGTTTATGCCAGTCGTTTATGGGTTCGATGCTGATTTATTCTCACAAAGGTGTTAAATTACATCTGTGAACGCCGCGGGGCTTTGTCGCCGAGGTTTTAAACAAGTAACATAACGACAATTTGTTTAGTTTCTACAAATGAGTCGTCAATAGACAAAAGCTAAAAGATGGGGGTCGTCGTGTTCTGAAGTCTACCAAAAACTTGCTTACTGCTTGCACGGCATTGCCTGAAATTTGGAAAAAAAAAAACATTGTTTAAAAAACTAAAAAAGACATCTTGGTTTTTTTGCCAGGGCCCAGAGTTTTGAAAGCCAAACAAGAGTCACCTTGCTGTGTTCATTGTGTGAGGACATCGTTTGCCAGACCGCATGTGGCGCAGACAAACAAGGGGAACTTTTCAGTAACGTGTTTTTGCTGCCAACGACGCGCCGGCGGCCATTTGGAACAATTAAGCTGCGGTGCAAATGCAAACCCGCCACTCTTGTCCTGGAGCAGGTAACCCTGCTCCCGAGGAGAGCCGAGACCCAGACACCTCTCGTTTTTCGTTCTGTTATGCAGGCGGGTCAAACGCCAGGCCACATTAACACCGGCGACCCTGAGCTTGGGCTGTTCTCTGACTGTTCACAGGAAGTTGGCGAACATGCTGTGCCGCATTGTTGTTACCGAGACGGCCCGGATTATGTACAAATGCCTCAAATTCCAGAGGATATGAAGGAGGCAAAATAAACTTCTCCAATATTTATTTTGTGCAATCAATTACTACCTTGCAGACATAAAAAGAAACCTTTTTTAAAACGTGGAAAATTTACTGTGATCAGTTGTTCGGTCGTTAGACACCGATGTAAATTTTCAGCCTCGATTAGTCAGTTCAGTTTATCTTTTGTGAAAACGACAGGCAGCTTAACACGCACTTTCAAAGGCCTCCAACAAAAGCCCTGTTACCAACACAAATAAAGGGCTTCTCTTAATTGCCTCAGACCTGCGAAATTCCCCACTTATGGCTGCACGTCGCATGTTGAAGTCGGTTATGAGGAGAGGGTTATAATGATTTCACATAGTCACTTGTGCCTCTTTAAAGTCTGCCCAATATGTTTGTTTTGGGTTTTTTGTTTTGTTTATTACAAATATTTACATCTCTACCAGTAGTTGCTAAAGCTGGTGAGTGGGGGGATGAATTAATCATGTTGGGGGGGTTTACGCGCCGCGCATGTGTTAATGCTAATTACGCCCATTTTATCTCCAATTTCCGTTCGCCTGGTGCCAGTGCCGATCGGGTCCTTCATTCGCGCCGTTTTGTCACTCTCATTGATTATCATTAATGTACAAATGAAATATTCGGTGGTTTGTGTTCGGCGCCCGCGAACTGTTAGCAAGCAGAGTGGCGTTATAAAAAAAAAAAGAGCAGTTAGTTTGAAAACCGCGTAACTAGACACACAAATCCTGAACGGCCCCAAAGTACGTACATACAGCATGACATGTACATGTTTGCTCAGGTATTTATGTTTTGTAAAAATATATAGCACATGCGGCGTACATGCTCTAAGAGTCTGACTGCGCTATCCTGCGGGACGCCGTGTGAATATTAACGGTGCCACGGCGAGCACGCGCACGTTTCCGCTGTTGACTCTTTACACTTTTCATTCCTAACAGTTGTATGGAACAAACTGTTGTTGCATGTTGTCCTCTGGTTTTTCCGGGTCTCTCTTTGGCGCTTGCCAGCCGGTGGTGTCCTGACAGAGGCACACAGCAACCGGTCCACCGTGCACCCCCCCCCCCCCAACCCCCCACCCTCAGTCCTTTCTGGCCAGCGGTGGAGTCTCGCTGCTTGGGGGCTCGTTAAAGAAGAGGGTAGGTGGGTGGGAAGGGGAAGAACGCCTGTTCCCCTCCTCCTCTTCCTCCTCCTCCTCCTCCTATGGAGTGAGTAAGCCAGTAGCACAGAGGAGGCAGAGCCACAGCTCCCCCTTGTGGCAGCTGTGTAGGACTTTCAAAGAGAATGAACATAGCAGGATGCTCACACTTACTGTTAACCTATACAGAATGCCTGTGTGGCCCTTTAAAAACTGATGATGATAATGATGATGAAGATGATGATGATGATGATCATCATCATCATTATCATCATCATTTCCCTACTTATCCTCTACTGTTCACACCATTAGGGTCAACAAATATTAATTATTTCAAGTATACATAAAAATTTCAAGTATACATAAAACAAAATGCATGCTTTGTGGCTTTAATGTAAAGGATAGACAGGACGTATATAGACACGTATATGTATATTTCCTATATATATATATATATATAGCAAATATACAAGAAATTCTGTTAAAATTTTAACAATGTTCCAACTGGTTTAATTGCACATTAGTTGGACTTTACTACATGAAATATGTTCTGTGTCTTCCTGTTTATCATTTTATGTGGCTATTGCAGAGCACTTCACAGGAATGTGAGCTTTGAGGAGACATGTTGAAGTGTCGTGTGGCCCTGCCAAAAGGCCGGTGTGATGGTACATTGTCTGTTACGCTTTACAAACCTGAGACTAAACACCCCTCTGAATGCACACTGACTTGTTAATCTGAAAAGCACGCATATGTGCTGTTTGAGCTCAAATTTCCTGCTGTCAATTTGTTAGAAACTAGTTTCAGTGAATTTCATTTAAAAAAGACTTTCCTGGCATACACCATTGTTCACATTTACACTTTGCATGGACACACAGTGCCTAAAACCCAGTCTCAGACCCAGACGAAGCCAGCTGAAGCGGGGACCCAAAAGGGAGCTGGTGACACCAGAGGCATCCCACCTGGGCTCTGGGACCCCATTGGGGTGTCCCCCTCCACCGTGCCGAAACGTGTCGCCACGTTCCCACCTGTGTGCAGGTATATATACTTGTGTATTATTTCCGCCTGTTCTCATTCTTCTTTCTGGAAATGACATTTAGAAAAGATTGGGGTGGGAAAAGCAATCTTAGATCACCGTGTCCCTGCAGATCACGACTTCCCTTAGTACCCCCCACTGACATTATTTGAACCTGTAACTTCTTTACAGCTAGGATGGCCAAGCATTCTGATAAATATTCTCTCTCTCCATCTCTCTCTCTCCACTCCTCTACCTCTCCCTCTCTCTCCCTCTCCCTCCCTCTCTCTCCCAGCGTCCTCTCCTTCCCTCCTTTAATGGGTGAGTGGATATATTCGACGGTGGGCACTTGCCGTGCCCGTGCAGGGGACATGTCTACGACGCACCCCAGCCCGGAGCCTGCAACTCCCCGACCATATGTTTCCTCACCGGACCTCCTCATCCTGCAGCATCACAGGAAGTGAAGCTTAAAAACACAATTAGATGGTTAAGAATAAAATATTAAAAGGAGTGTCGTGTCATTAACACACATTTTGTTTCTACAAAACTGTGTATGGTCTTTTTAAAATGTATTCAGGTATTCTGTATACACATTTATTGTCTGACAAATTTTTATGATCAAAAGCATACACACCCACACACACACACATCAGTTTTAATATGACTAGTTTTTAAACACTGCAATGTCAGTGACTCTAACAGAACACACCAGAAATGAT
The DNA here is from genome assembly GCA_025773905.1 of Chitala chitala. Classification (NCBI taxonomy): domain Eukaryota; kingdom Metazoa; phylum Chordata; class Actinopteri; order Osteoglossiformes; family Notopteridae; genus Chitala; species Chitala chitala. The sequence continues at coordinate 1,789,516 of JABJVR010000036.1, forward strand.
CACAGAAATGCTGTGTTTGTCTGTGAACGCTTCTCATTAATGCATTAAAATGTGGCCGAGTTGTGGCCATGTGAACAGCTTCTGTAGGTTCAGCTGCACCGTTATCCGCTGTCCGGCGTGCACTTCGACAACATCCTCGCTAAATCGCGCATCGTTGGACCGTGCAGCCCTTCAGAACGTTTAGCCAATAAGCGACGTTTGTGCCACGTCATTTCATGAAGCTAATCGCTGTCAGTCTCTCTGCCGTCCCTGTCTTCTGTGCATCTGCCACAGTGCTAGCTCTGTTTTCCTGTGAAGTGTACGTCAGCCTGGAGTGTGGGCCGCCCGGGGGGGGGCGGGGGGGGTGTTGGAGCGTGTAGGCCATGTCACTAGCCTTCTGAGACACAGGCAATCTGACATGTCGCTGTCTGGGCAGCGCTACATGAATAAATCTACAAGCACTGCTCCTTGCTTGGGCAACATTATGAATATCAATTTTCATTTAAATAATCATTAGCTTATGTTTATATTAGCATGGATCATTGTCCATTTCATGTTAACGTGCTTAGCCCTTTTCTTTATTACCGTGCAATACCCCTGCACTGTGCATGTGTAATTTCTTGTTTTTTTTTATACTCTTCTGGACAAACCATAACTCAGGAATCTGATTGTTACTGTGTTGACAGTTTTATAGACAACCAAAAGTGTGCTTGTTTTGCTTATGAACTGCAATGATAATGCACAGATTTACCTCTAAAACAACCAAATCTTCCCATGTTTTTTCATGTGTGCATATATTTTTTAACGCTTCCTTCATCCCTGCAAGCCGCCTGAAGGGTGCTTTCCTTTACCCTTGAAAGCACCTCGCACGTCATGTTTTTTTTTCCACCCCCCCCCCTTTTCCTGTTTGTGTTTTGTTGGGTTTCAGTAGGCTGAGCGAGTGAGATGTTTCTCTGCCGCGATTGGTGGAGTTTGGTTAGGAGCTTCCTCTGAGCAAAATGAACTTTGCCTCCCTGCATCTCTTACGCTAATACCTCGCTCGCCGTTGAGAGACGGGGGGGGGGGCACTTGAAAAACAGCCCGCGGCTTTACAGCTGATTATTTCACCAAATTTGCATCTTTTACGGCCTGTAATAGGGCCTGCTCTTCCAAATGCTCCCGGGTGCTCGGTTGATATTATACCGTCATCTTTATCACCCTCCTTCTTCTCGTTTGTACTCCCCACCTGCACCCCCTCCCCACCCAATGGACCCCTCCTTCGGGAGCAGCTTTCCCATCCTACCTTTCCTACTCACCCCCCTCTTGCTAAAGTCCTCTGGCAGCTGGGCACTCCTCCTGGCATCTGGTTTGTCCTGAGGAGAACGTGAGGGGTGTCGGGGAGGGGGCTGAGATGCAGGTTCGGGGACGTGGTGGGGGATTGAAATGAGGACCTCAGTCAAATGAAAGCGAAAAGCCCGGTGGGAAAAGCAGTCCCCCCTCCTCCCCGTCATGTTGATTTGAATTTAGCCCGGCGCGTCTTTAACACAGGTAGACAATTAACAGCCCTGACTTTCAAGTGTGCCGCTGTTCACCTGCCTGGATGATCTTCTAGAAGCAGAGGTACAGACCTGAGCAGCTCGAGCTGGCCAAGCCCTTTTATTTACGAGGGCGAATCATTTTCGTTACGCGTAGTAGCAGACCATTAGCATTGGCTCTCAAAATAATTGAAATAATCTTTGATATTATGCATATTTGTAACTTTAACCATAAGTAACATTGGGAAGGAGAAAATTACAAAATAACATTAATGCTTGTGATATTTTAGGTGTACACTGACATAAGTAATACTTATGATACTTACTGTATGGCAGTATGGAGCCAACCTCTTACACATCTGAGGTAATCTATGTCGCGGATAAGGTAGGCTATCTTAGCATGTCTACCACGGTACGTGTTAGCACGAGTGGCTCAGCGTGAAACGTGTTTAAGACCGCGTCAGGACCGCCACGCCACCACCAGTCTGACGCAGGATTCACTCCCGCTGATTCTAAGAAACACGTCCCGCTCCAGGATGTCCAGCAGAGCGGTGTTAGGGCTCTCGCGTGTCCCTTGAACCACTCACCCACCCCCCCCTACACTGCTGAACAGAATGCCGCCCCCAACACAGGTGCGCTAAAACGTACTCGGCGTCGAGTCCGTGGCCCACTTAGTCCTCCTGATTCATTAGCTGCTCCGGGCAAAGGAAAGGACCAGATTTTGAAAAGGATCGTGGCTTTCCCAGGACGGCTGCGTTAGGAACAGCAAAGCAGGCACTCCACTGGCAAAGCACGCGGCCCCTGCCGGTGTTCCGTAAAATACAGGCTTCATAATTTGCTGGTAAATCGGATACTTTTTACGGCTCCATAATCAGCGGAGGAACAGCTGATTTATTCAAAAAAGGTCATCTGCTATATAAATACATACGGCGAAACATTTAACCGAATTCCGCATGTGCGTCTCACAAAGGAAAAGGCATACATTAACATTTCGCTGAGCGCGCCAACAGTTTCAAGAGCCAGAGTATGACATTAATCAGAGGTGTACAGTTTGTTTAATTTTTTTCTTCCATAACAAGTATTATTATTTCGGGACCTGGAGAGATTGTGCAGATGTGTTTTGTGGCTTTTCAGTTGTAAATTCTGATCGAAATCATAACAGTCACTTTCTCTTAGCTGAAAAGTATGGAAGTTGAGGGGGTAGCCTGAGTGTTGGGGCTGGGGGTGGCGCTGAAGTAATTGCTGTTCAGAATTAAGGACCTACTGTACCTTCTGAGCTACAAGAATGTGCTTCCACAGTTGGAGAGAGCTTCAGAATATGGCAGGTTGGAGCTGAGCGCAGAGGCGTGGAGTGCACTTCAGAAGGAATCGCAAAACAGCCCTCTTTCTCCCCAGCAAACACAAAATGTTCAAATAACGTTTAGAGAATGTTTCAGGAACATTCCCAAAACTTTATTTGAACATTTTGTGTTTTCTGGGTCTGCACGCAGACAACATCAGCTCCAAACCACCCTTAACCCTTTACTCCAGATACATGCATTAGTCCACGCATTACACAAATACACCCTGGAAAGTACTTGGTGGATTAAAAATAAAATACAAAAGAAAAAAAAAACTGAAGTAAAAATTGCTGATGTATGATAACAGTTTGTAGCCTGTAGGACAGTACTGCCCTTCCTACATACTCCCACTGCAATTACTACGGCAACGGCCTGGTGCAACCCACAGCTCTGTAAACAAGCACGGAGCTCCCAGGCATTAGGGTAGCAGAGGGCAACCTTGGCCCCACCTCATAGGACAGATGAACGTGTCACGTGCTGGAGAATCCCCACCCCGGGCACTGGTGGCAAGGGCTGGGAGGGTAGGGGTGGGAGGTACAGAACAGTGAGAGTATCATGGGAAGATTTTGTCGAGAACACCAGGGTAAATATTCCTGCTCTTCCTTGACAAGAGCCTCGGGTCAAACGTGTTCGGCGTGCAGGGGGTTTGGGGGGGGGGAGTGGAGGGGGGTGGTGGCTGTGGGAAGGCATATGGTGTTCTTTCTGCTGAGATGCCCTCCCCACACACACGCACGTACACACACCCTCCTGCTCCAGCCACCGCAGCCATCACAAGCGGAAGCCCACCGCGAGGATCTGTGGGAAGATCTCCTCATGGAACACTGTGCCTGCCAGAGCGACGGCTGCGGAGCCTGTTGCCATGCCCCCTGTCACCATGGAGCTTTTAGAGGGATGGAGGAGTGATTGCTGAGGTGTAGGAATAAGCCTGCATATTTCAGAGGAAAACAGTAATTTTATCTTTCCCAAACATTACATTCTCTTTCAAAATATTGTATTTCTCCTTTAAGGCTATTTTTTTTTTATTAACATCCGTGTCAATTTATTTAAGATCACTTGTCTAAAGTTCTTTAAACACTGTTGCCAGTTACTGATAACACATTTTAAAGTGTGCAACACTGAAAAAGAGGCAGCATGTTTTACAAAAACATTGTGCCATTTTAAATACAATGTGTGAAACACAAATCCACTGCCACCAACACCAAGTCATGGCATCAAAAACCTCACACACTTTTCACCAGCAATGTTTTATGCCATTTTTTTTTTTTGGCAGGGTTGAAAATTAAATCCATCAAGTACCATCTTGGACAGCATGACACAAGATTGTTTCTTTAGATTTCTGGAAGGTCTGTTCCTTAAGTGGAGCACTGATTTTCAACCTGAGGTGATGTTTAACGTACTTTTGTGCAGGCAGCCACTAACTGCATTTAAGAATGGAGCCCAGTGGCATTTCTGAGCAGGTTTTGACCAGGGGAATGTCCCATCACAGCCAGAGAGAGCTATCCACAAGATAAAATGGGATAAAATACCTTGGACAAAACAGGTGTCCTATCAAAGTTTACACGTAGAAGTAAAAGTGTAAAATGAGTGTTCCGACCACAGCGAGCTTTTCAGGGAGAGGGGCTGGGTATATGGTAACATTCGTGTCAATTTCCTGAAGAATCAGTAATAACTGACATATCAAACTATTCTAAATGGTCCAGAGTGTCTTTGAATTTCCCAACATTTTGCCTGCTAACATCCTGGACTTCTATGCGTTGGCCCAAAGCGACTGGCAAAATCGCCCCTGGTGGCCTAGCTAGGGTACCACTGGGCTGTGGTGAGGCCTTTCTGCCACAAAGGTCTGTGGAGAAGTTGTGCTCTACAAGCTGATGTTTCTGCTCAGCTTAAAAGGACCTCTGTCCATTGATGTGCTGTTGAATCAATGCCAGGGGTTTCTGGTCACACAATGATTAAGGGTTGGACCTTCAGACCAAAAGGATGTAATCTGAGTCGTGCTCAAGGTCTCTTCTTGTAACCTTCAGAAGATCCTCTTCCTGAATGCATTTGATTATTTCTGAAACCTTAAAAGAGGGAAAACTGTTAAATACAAGCAGACTTTAATAAGAACATCTAATAAATTCTCAGAATAAAGCCGGCATCGAGATCAATACATTTAATAACTGGACCTAATCCATTTTTTATATTCAGCAACTTTTCCAATGTGTAGTTTTCTAACATAAGTGAAGTAAATTAACCCGGGGGGGGGGCAAGAAAAAAAAAACCCATAAAAAATCTTTTTAAAGTCAAGCAAGCAACAAACTCAGGTCAGTAGATATTGTACTGAAAACATAAATGTAAATCAGCAAACGACAACCAAAGCGGTTCCGCACTGGTTCGCACGCAGAAAAGGCCCTACTGAAGCACGGCTCAATTTTCCGCGCATGGGGTAGGGCCGCACATACGTCCTCCCGACAGCCGAGCGCTCGGACCAAAAGCGCTCGGTGGCGGACGTGTAATTTGGGGCCCGGGTCCTGCAGTCGACATGGGCCGCTTGTTTTTTATTGGTTTGTTTCTCATTAAATCTTTCAATTACGCCTGGCGTGTAAAAACCGCCAAATTATTGGCATGTGCCATTGCCATCATGTGTTCTCATTTGCTTATTAATACTGTTGCAGAAATTGTTTCGTGGGTCTCTGCGGTGAGCAGAAAGGCAGTTTATAAACATTATTCTCCGGGAATTGCTGCTTTTCATGGTAGTTTTATTATTTATTTATTTTTTTTTTACTTTGGATCGGGAATATTGATTTATTTACAGCTGCAACCATAATTGAGTACAAGGGAAAAAAAATGCAAAGGTAACATTTCATCAGTCCTAACACATTAATTAGTTTTACTAGATTAAGCACTGATTCACACAGAAAGATTAGCATTTAGAAAGGAAAAGTTTTAAAGCAAATAAATAAATAAATAAATAAAAGACTTGAAAGGCAGAAATTACTTGGTGGGAAACGTGTGCCTTCAGTGCTGCATTCACTGAGTCCAAGTTTTTTATGCAGTGCCTGTAAAGCTCTATGTTAGTATGTAATAGCATTGCAAATGTCACTTTTATGGAGAAACATCTATATATCCGACTTTACATGTAGACCACAACTCAAAAAGTGCAGAGAGCCGAGGGCTTCTCATGCGTCAGACAAGACAAGGAAACTTCTCTCACGAGTGAGGAAAGATCGAGTTTTTAGTTTTCTGTCATAATTACAGTAGCACTGTCGCATATAAGGGAAGCTACTGTGAAGAGCCAGAAAAAACCGAACATGAGTAGAAACCAGGACAGAGTGAGCAAACGGAACCGGACTCAGTGCCTCTTACAGACACTATGTCACACGTGGAAATTATATCAGCACTGGGTGTTACTTTGGACAGTTACATGGGTGGAATTGCGTTTACTCAGTGAATAAGTAAACTGTAACTTTCACTGGGAATTTTTTTTACACCACAAATAGACAACCTCAGGAGATCAGGTTGAAGTTTAAAGTCAGAAAGAGTTCCTCTGTATCGTTTATCTGGTAGCCGCAAACGTAAATAATGCCTCTCGTCTGCTGTAGCCGTTTGCCTAGTTATTTTCTCACTAGCTTTCACATTACACAACAGTAAACCAGCTGAAACTCAGCGCCAACCCATTTCTACTAATACATAAATTTAACAATGATGAACTTGTTTTACACCGACAAAAACCCTAACAGTTCTTTGCCATTTGCTATAAAGTACATTCTCATTTCGTTGCAGCACCAGATTACTGTGCAGTATTTTGCAAAACAGTTTAATTCTGAGCTCTCCTCTTTGGGGAGGAAGTTAAAAGCAACAGAAGTTGGGTGTCAGACAAAAGACCGGCCCTGTGCTCAGGGTAGGAGGCTTCAGCAGAGGGGTGCAGTGCTGTCCAGAGCCCCGTTTCTGCTGATTGGCCGCGCAGACGAAAGTGAACATTCAGCAGAATGGTGCTCCGTCCAGCAGGACGTCATTTCAAATGTCTCCCGCTCTGGAAGCGGGTCGCTCTGCAGTGAGCTGTTAGCACCGCTGACATTTTCTTTGAAGCTGTAAAGGGTGGTGCAGTCATAAAAGCTCGGAGAGTGACAGTTCTGAGCACGCTCTATGAATTACACCTCTTATTTAGGGCTGCAGACTAACTCGAGCCCCTTCCTATCTCTCAACTAATCAATTTTCATGATGAGATTTGCATAAAAATTCAGAAAAATATAGGCGCCGGCCTTAGGGTGAGGAGTCAAACAAAACTGCTCTGGAGTAATTTTTCGGTGCCACCATTTTGTAATGCGCTGGTGACTCAGGAACACGGCAATTCTGCTATAGAATATTAAAGCATTTGGTTATCGACTCGCAATAAATATTAAGATAACGAAGGGCCCAAAGTTTTGGTAAGTTAACAATTTACCAAGAAGCAACTGCCGGACAGTAAAGGTCTGTATTTAAATGAGTAAATTATTACTACTTAGTGCAATAATTCTAAGCAACAGACAGAAAAACAGTGTGAGACTGAGCGTCGTTTACAGCTCCACCAAACACAGTGCGAGTCTTTAAGCAGAGCAAATAAAGATTTATTTGTTGCTAGTATGGAATAAATAATGTTGATACCAGCCTGGTGTCAGCAGAGTTCTATAATTGGGTCTGCAGCTCATGCACAGCTGACCTCGGTCTCGCACGTGAGCTTCACTGCTTCTGTCTCTCTTTCTAGTCTTTAATTGCTTAATTGCTTAATTGATGCTGCTGGGCAAATCAGCAGTCGGCGAGGGCAGCGTCCTGAGCGTAATTCTCTTAATTGGAAGGTAACTCTGTCCGTAAAAGGAGCGAAGGTATCCTTGTGCTCTTTTTGAGTCGCTGCTAGGATTAGGATTTTTATGAAGGGTAGCTTTGCGACAAGTTTTACGCTCATGTTTGTTCGAGTGTAACGCCCATGTTCGTTCGAGCCTAACGTTCGGGTTCGTTCGAGTCTAATGCTCAGGTTCGTTCGGGTTTGGCATCAACGTGAATGCTGGATGCTGCCAGACACGCCATTACGTTTCTCATCCAAGTTTAGTTTACCGAGGCTTATTGTGTCATATACACAAAACGCTTCAGTGAATTCCAACAACAGCCTAGTGATGGTCGCTTTACCGGGTGGCCCCTTTCAATGCATATAACTGATTAACATGCATATCTGAGGGCGCATTGCAGTCACAGTGTGTCTGATTTGATATTCTAATAAGGACAGTCACTTGGTACTTGGCACAGGCACTTGCTCTGTCTTCATGCATGCGAGTATGTAGCATTAGTCACATTATAAAAAGTGTCTTGTAGGGTCCTACTGTCAGCCAGCTGATGGAACAGAGATGAAGGAAGTGGGTGACAGCGTACTATAACAGATGAATAAATGATGACCGCATAATGAGTGCATTTGTCCTGTGTAAGTGGCCTGGATTTTAATAAACCGACATGACTTAATGCAGGAAAATGGGAAGCGAACCCTTTCAAACTGCCTCTTTTGTGGGTTCTTAATACTGCCTCGGCAGCAAAGTAAGATTGATCGACATCACATGTCTGTTATTCCTTATTATACATGTGCTCCTAGGGCACCTGACCACTGTGCTTTTTCTGAGCAGACTCAAGTATGGGCATGACATGCAAGGCGAGGAATTCCAGAACTCTAGAACAGTGCTGTTGTTGCAAAAGTCTTAAAAAGCCACAGATACAAAGTAAAGAACACACAATGTAAATGCATCATTTACAACAAGGACGATGTTTGGCCGTTACCTATCCATGTGTTCTTTTAACATTAATTGACTGGTTTGTTGGGCTACAATTCTGTCCCTCTGAAAATAACACACGAGGAAGAGAAAGGCAGCCTGGGAAAAGAACGAGAATGAATAAACTTGACTTAATGTTACGGCGAGCTCCGATATGATCAACCATGAAGTACATCGCAAAGGCAATGCGAATTTAAGAAAAGGCCTGTGCAGAGTGTATATTTTCATTATCAAAAACACTGAGCCATTTATATCCCAGGAAGTCGGAGTAATCATTAATGGGCAGGAATTTATGATGCCAGATCTTAAACTAATGTGAGTGATTCCAGGTGTTACTAATGGCCCGACAGAAATGGGCCAGCACTCAGGACTTCTGCTAGATCTGAGGTAATAGTCACACTCTTAATCTCGACAGATGAAGAGCAATTTAACGGACGCCTTGATTGGATTCTCCGAGCTTTAACGGCAGACTCAGTCAGAGCAGCTTTTAAATGGCAATGATCGGGGTGACTTGGAAGTCATTTGTTTTTAAGCCGCAAAGTGCATAAAACCCGCTTTGAAATTCTTAAATGTCTTTGGGAAAAAAAAAATCAAAGTAATTCCCCTTTATTCTCTCTTATCTTTTTTAAGAGGTGTCACATTTTTTGAAATACTGTACCACAAAATGAACAATATGAATGTTATAGATGAAATACCGTTGAGCTGAGATAGTGCCTTATGTTTTAAACCCAAGTACTATATACTGTATGTAGGTATATAACATATAGTGTATAATGTATAGGGATTGTGGGTAATTTTCTAATTTTACTCTTATGAAGGACATAATCACAAAAGTATTTGTATAGAAATGTTTCAATGAAAATGTAATAACAATCAAAAAGTATTTATTTTTTTCTATGAATCCATTGATTAGCTTTTCACAGACTACAAGACATCAGCTGTTGAGTTGGTACTCTAATAGATGTGGGCTTGGTACATGACGAATTAATTATTCACTCATTGACTAAGTGACTTGCTGAACTGGATCAAGTGAGTCATAGTTTATGTGACTTACTATACAGCGTTAATGAGTAAGAATATGGTATTCCAACGGGCCCGTAGCTGTGGTCCAGCACGTGAATGTGGCTGATTCACTATTCGGCTGAGGAATGAGTAAACATGTACACATTGTTGAAAAATGTCTTTCCAGTCCTTGGTTTACCGTCACATCCTGTAATTTGGTAACAGCACGAGACCTCACCTACTTTCAAAATGAACACATCGGTAATGCGGTTTAGAAAGGGCAGGACTAATGGTGATAAACCATTGGGTCGGTGCAGGCTGAAAGAAATGAATGAAATATGACAACATTGACCTATTAAAGTTAAAGTCCTGTAATCATTTTATCTGTTCTACTATCACTTAAAGTATTGTGTGCATGTTTATGAATGGTATGAACATTATGTACAGGTCATCAGTATCGTATGTATACAAGCATGATCTACAACACGTGTGCCGTGTCGTGAGTGTACAGATATGGTCCACAGCACGTGTGCCGTGTCGTGAGTGTACAGGTATGATCCACGGCACGTGTGCCGTGTTGTGAGTGTACAGGTATGGTCCACGGCACATGTGCCGTGCCATGAGTCTTCTTCTTCTTCCTCCTCTTTCGGCTGCTCCCACAGTAGATCACCTTTTTCCATACCAACCTGTTCTCTGCAGCTTCCTCTGTCACTCCAACCCCTAATGTGCTGTGTCGTGAGTATACAGGTATATTCTATAGCAGACCTACAGCGTCACGAACAAACAGGTATGTTGTAGATCAGATCTGCAGTGTCACACATTCTTTTTCTTTCAATAACAAGCTCCCTTCTTTCTCCATATCTCTCAAAGTCAGAGGCAACGCCAAAGGTCGCTGTAGATTGAAAATATGCCACGCCATTATTTAACCCAAGTTTAAAAGTAGGATTAAAATTCCACTGCGTGAAATGAGTTATTTGTCATATTACTGCTTTCGTTTGATTAGTGGCCGCCTGCAGGTGCTCATGAGCAGCATTTAATGGCTGTGAAACGCGTATGGCGGCTTCCAGTGGACCAGCTTAGCCGCAGTGTCCTTCTCCATGAACCAGCCCCCCCGACACATGCGTGCGACGCAGCGGGGTTTCAGGAGCGGAGCACCTGCAGTGGGATAGGCAGAGCCCAAGCCAAATGCTCTTTCTGCAGCCAGGGATTTTGGATCCCCCCCCCACCCCTTTTTCATTTGACCCCTTTAGGGGCTCACCCAGGGGGCTTTGTGCCCACGCACTTTAAAAATACTCCACCTTGCATCCGCCTTTATCCAGCTACACGCACACAGACACACGCACACAGCAATGACTGAAACATGGGTGGGGTTTTTTTTGTGGGGGGCTCACCTGTCGGGAAGAGAATTTCAGCCCACCCGTGCACTGTGGCCATTTGGCGTGACACGGGAGCCCATCATGTTTCAGTAATAAGGACAAGCAGCTGGACAGGGACTTAATGCACAGCGAGGCCAGAAGGAGCCAGCCCTCACAGCATCACGATGGATGGCCAGGCGGAGGCGGCCACTCCCGTTTATTACACCGTTTTTCCGCTCCACTGGAGAGCTGTGACAATCGGAGGCCCCCGCTGCTATCCGATTGACAGCTGCCCCTTTTTCCCGGCGTGCTTCTGTCTGGAACGGGCAGGCAAAGGAGCAGACCTCACCCAACTGACCTATGTCAGAGCTCGCGCGAAGGGTTCGACTCCGCTCTTGACAAGTGAGTGACGAGCCGTTTCTACGGAACGGCTGATTGTGCAAAACACCGGGCTTCTCAAAACAGGCCTTAATTAGTGTCGATGCTTCTCACTTGCGTGAGCGAGTCAGGGAAGCACACGGTGTATGTAAACAGCCATTACACAAAAGAACAACAAGCAGGGACGAGGCTCTTTGGCAGCATTGCCTTCACAAGTGGAAAAGGTGGCTTTAATTCACCGCTTTTGCCGCCGACTGTTTGCCAATATTCTCTGGTTGCCGCATAAAGGTCTTTGGCTCTTTCTGTCATTATAATCTACGTTCTAATGCATGTCGGCCCCTTTTTCCTGCCTTTCTCTTGAGTTTAAAATGATATAATGCTATATCACTGGTAAATGTCACAACAGCAGAGGGCTTGTCAGCATGCCTGAGTCAAGAGGTCTGGAATTCAAATCAGGGGCTGACTGATCTTTATCTGCATGGGTGTCCTAGTAACCCCCCACCCACCAGTAAATCCAAAGAGAAATCTACCCCCCCCCCCCCCGGCCCCCCCCCCCCGCCCCCCAGGGGGCGCGTGGGGGGGGTGGGGGGTCGGGGGGGGGGGGGGTTTGGGGAGGGGGGAAAAGAAACATAAGGGCAGTACGGGT
>JABJVR010000036.1:1804592-1828393 GCA_025773905.1 Chitala chitala
TCTACCCCCCCCCCTCCATCCACCCACCCCCTGCCAGCATCTGTCAGCTTTGAGAGGTAGGTGGTACTGTCTGGTAGGCTTATTCGATAGGTAGAAAAAGAAACATCAGTACTTTCCTGTTGCTGAACAAAAAGCTAATTTCCAGGTTCTCCTCAGAAGGGTAGGTCAGGGCTCTTCACACGCAGCAGAGACCTGCATGTGCAGTATACATGGATGTGATCTATGACACGTGACTGAACCCCATTTCTTGCTGCTTTACCGCAAGTGCTAGGATATTTAATCGATTAACTACAGCAATAACATAGCCTAATGTTTTTCTGGTATACCCACTGATTTAGCTTGCCACCCTGGTGAAGTAGAAAGTAGAACCTTATCTTTTTATCACTGAGCTGCCCTGTCGGCATTCGTCTGACCAACGAAGGTGAACATGAGGAGGTGGGGGGGTGGAACGGAGTGGGTCCGCTGCTCAAAAGGCAATGAAAAATGGCCATAAGGGCCAAAGGCAAGGAAGTGACATCAGAGCGGTGACAGAGACCGTGACAGGCTGACCGGTAAGGGTGGTTTGGGACAATGCAGATTTGCAGGTAATAAAGGCACCTCCATTAGCACATGACTCATCTCTTCCATTTATGCTGTGCATTCAGTCAACTGATCCAAGGAACAAGTCGTAGTTCCTTCAAACAGGATTATCTTACCATTTGAAGGGTGTAGTGTTTACACCTATTAACATTCTGTAAAACAGCATGGGTCCTAAAAATGAAATTAGTTGGGTCGTTACATCTAGTGCATTCCGTGGGCCAAATGTCCATCCGGACTGGAAGGAGCCATGGTTGCCGGGGGCCAGCGCCTCCCCATGGAAAGCTGACAGCACGTCACAGACAGAAATGGCATTTCCAGACACAGCGCTAACACTGAAATGCAAGCTGTTCTTCAGACCGAATCTTGCCCTGCTGGAGATGTTAATGGGCCCACCATAACTCAAGGTTCACGACTATTAAAGAAGAAAACGTGTGTCGTGTTGGGTTTGTGTTAGCCTTCATCTGAGTGCAGTTCAGACTTTTGAGTGAGTCACGCTAATGATTTATCTTTCACATCCATGGTGCTAGCTGTTAAACCCCTGTATTTTACATTGTAGTTTTTGTTGCATCTCCTGCAAGTTTCGCTACTGAGGATGTCACGCCTCCTTATCTTTACCAGAAGTGTTATTCCTGAAAAACATAAATGATGTTTCTGAAAATAACAATCTCATACATACATACATACATGTGCGGTTGTGAACATTAAAATATGCGACATTCAAAGCAGCTGTGGAAAAATGTATCTTCTTAACGGAAGCCACAGGCTGAAGCACCAGTTAAACAGCTATGGCTAATAAAATTCATCATAATTTGTATGTCAATTTGACCAATTTTAAGTTTTACATTTAAATACAAGTCTTAATTGTTTTCAAGATATCATAAACACATCAGATGCTGGATTGTTTAATAAGTACATATACTGTATGTAAATATGTAATGTTTTGGACATAGGAAATAGCAGAGAACACCATCATGTAAAATAAAACAAATGCCCTGATAATTATGATAAATATTTCAAATTTGAACAATACTTTCTTTCATAGTAATAACACAAAAGTATATCTGTTTTTACTACTTCCCTGTAAAATAGCAAAAAAAAATCAGGGTAATTCCAACCCATCACAGACAATCAGAGTAAACCTTAAGTTATTTATTTTTTAATTGGGCACCCGTTTACCCAGAAGTTTTTTACTCATTACACCAAACTGCAAAAGTCAGGATCTGATCTGCTGTCTTCAGCCAAGACAACAAAAAAGACAGTTTCTTTAAATGGGAGCCGAGCCGCACTGCTTTTTCAGAGATTCTTCAGTTTAAACACTTGGCACTTCGTGAGGTGCCCTTTCCCAGCCTCGTCTGACTTTGCTTGATTCATTCACCCACCACTGAAGCGAAATTAGGTGTTTGTTATTATACAGCGGTCATGTGACGACTCCCCTTCCCAACTGATGGGTCTTCTGGTTACTCAGTGCATAATGGATGGGCCTGCTACATGACTAAGCACAAAAGAATTGTCGAAGGAGCCAATGTGTTTTAGGTGGATGGGCTTATCCACAGGAAGGCGTCTGAGCAGCCCGCACGACAGCAGCAGACCCGCGGATTGTCCGAATCAATCAAGCCGCGGCAGTCGTCGGCTAACGAGGGCGAGGGGCATAATTCATGTAAACACATTTTCAATTAGCACGACCTATTCATCACTCGAGCCTCGTTTCCTCGTATGCTGCGCGAAAAACCATCACGGCTCTTGCGAGAGGCGCCTGTCTGAGGCCTGTAATTTTCTCTGCCTCCGCGAACACACGCATGGCAAATAGTCACAGCTTTTCTCAAGATCCGCCACCGAATCCGTCCTTAAACATGCATAAATGTAATCTTGTTTTAATATCAAATGACACGTTTTTTTGAAAAAGGAAGAAGGAAAAAAAACTTGCACGTGTGCCCCCCTAGTGACATGGTTCAGTGTTATTTTAAATTCAGCGAAATAACGTGTCACTAAGTCTTTCAGATGTACGCTGTATAAAGAATAAAAAAAAAACAGAAATGATTTAATTCTCTGTCACAAAGCAGCCTAGATGACATTTAAGGTTAAAATGAAAGCAACTTATGTAGAATATATTTTTATTCTCGTTGTTTTGTCAGATCCCTGATCTAGAGTACTTCTGGTGTCAGCGCCTGTCAACCCTATTCGCAGTTTTTTCCCCTCTTTTTTTTTGACTGTTGTCATCCGAAAAGAGCAAATCGGTATCTAGGGCTCACTGCCGACAAACTTTCTGTTGATCCTGCATATTTCCGCAACACATCGTCTTCACATCCCGTTCCAGGCAAACGCTTCACCATAACAAGGGGAAACTGGAGCGGAGCGCAGGGCGCAATACAATCTTCCCAGGAAGGTATTGATTTAACGTCAGAAATGAAAGGTAAATAAATTGTGGAGAAGACATAATGATATTGTTCTCAGAGGCACTGGGGCAACTGAAGTGCTCTACAATAACGGACACGAGCGAAACCACATGTGACGTGTCGGGAAGATGAAATAAAATGCCCAATGACTTCTGTCCCGTCCACAAAACCGCGCCTCTCAAGTAGTCGGTCCAGTGTGAAAGAAAATGTTGCGGCTGCTCAGAGTTTCTGCACGCAGTTTTTGGTACATCTTAATTATGTCACCTCACTCTGCTCTTTGTAATCAGTGTCTGCACTTTGTCGATGTTAATCGGTTCAGCTACACTCAAGCTCGCACGCACATGCATGTTTCTTCTGAGGAGGCAGGTTTGTACTCTTGCTTTCCTTTTTCTCTGTTCTAAATGACTACAAATAAACCCTGCAGGCTTTCTGTGGCATAAAGTTGTTCTGCCTTTACCAAGCAAAGTTGGTCCCGAGGGCTCCTTAACAAACTGCCGCCTGTCTGTCTCCCAGAGGGATAGGCACCCAATCATCTTGGGAGTTTTGTGCGCCACAGCCAATCACAGCCTTGCTGCTACCGGTGCAGCCCCGCCTTTCATGTTGATCAACAGTTGCCACTGTTTCCGTCGTTTGTGAAAGTGTAAACAGCCTTCATGACAGGACAGGAAAAAACATAAAAGGGGCACAGTATTTTTTCCATATCTGCATCTGTCATCTCAGAACCTGATGTTCTAAGATGTGACTGAACAAACAGCTATATGCACAGTGCTTTACAAGTGTGAAAGTGCGTGTTGTTTTATGACAGTGAACCAAAAATTATTCATATCACCGATTCCTCGGAAAAACTAATTTCTGTATTGATTTCAGCTCAGCTGTGTTTCCATTCATGCGGTTAAATTAGCTGCAAGCACAACACCGGACGCGTCAGGAAAAAAGGGCAGGCAAAAAGAAAATAAAAAGGGTCACCTTTTGCCAGTCAGAAAAAAAAGAAAGTTAAATGGATAACACTTGATGTATGTGCAAAGAAAGAGGAACACTTTGAGCTATTAAGGTGGAAGAGGAGGGTGCGATGAGAGTGTGTCCACAGGAATTCTCCCCTTGCCAGGTGTAGCTGTCCAATATGAGCCGTGTGCTGTACACCCCAGGCCTGACCTGGATTCCCCCCCCCCAACCTTGCACCACTAACGCCTCCGTGCTCCGTGGCGGACCTACCTGCTGGCCTACATCGCAGGCGGCGCACGCCTCTCCACTTCATCAAGCGCTGTGGCAGATCAGCGCGCGAGGTTATTAATAATTTTGTCTGCGTGCTACAGATGCTGCACAAATGAGTGTGGCTCCAGCACGGTCTCCTGACACTGGGGGTTCCTCAGGTGCCGAGCGCAGACCCAGATCTGTCTCCACGCCGACGGATCTAACAGAACCACCCTTCCTGTGTAAAGCATGCTTTCCAGAGGATGAGGACGCATGTGCACGCTCGCACGCACGTGTGTGCACATGTACAAAAATGCACACGAGCATGCACACACACACATCCAATTTTTTGTAGTCATGCTTCTGTTACATATAATTTACTATCGCATGTATGCACATATGCCAAAAGGTAATTAGTTTGGATGAAACAGTGAATAAATTTCAAAGGACCTGAATGATGAGTAATGTGAATAAGATTTTTGCAGCTTGACACATTTGCTCTTGTCGGAGGTGCAGTGAGGGGTGCTGGGTAATTTTTTTTTACAGTAGAGGAGGACCTGCAGCTTTGAAGAAGCCCATGCAAATTAGCCACGTGGCTCAGGAAAAGGTGTAAAGACTGGCAAAACAAACAGAGGCTTCTACACACCCCCCCCATCAGCGCGTGTTAAAGGTCGTGTTTCGGCAATACCTGAGAAGCACTACAGGATTGTCACACATCATTTTTTAATTTAAACATGTTTAAATACAGGTCTAACAAACCTTTATTTTCCATTGCCATGTCTGGTTTAAGGAAGTGTTCCTAGCTTTGTTATTTTAGAAGCCGTTACAGCAACCCAATCTCAGACAGTTACAGTTGCTATTTTATTTAAAAAAAAAAAAGAGAAGGAGAGAGAGTGCCATTAAAGTGAAGCGACAGATTTTTTTTTTTTTTTTACATTTCTGCTTCCTTTGTTCCAAACGAAGCCGACAGCTGAACACCTTGTCAGTGCACCAATCACGGAAACCCACAGGGCCCCTAAAATCCTGGAAAGGCCGCTGCTCGAATAGATCCCAGAGGACAGCGGGCTGAAAGTGTCTTTGACATGTTTTAAAAAGTGTAGAGGCGCTCTTAAACCGGAAAACCAGTGTTGTGAGCCCGGCGATAACAATTAGATGGAAATGAGATACACAGCAAAACAAACATTGTCAGCCCCAGCGTTCAGCGTTTTGGTGGAAGAATGGGCTGACCTAGGAGTGGGGAGAGGAAAAAGGTTGAGGACATTATAATAACCACACTGTATCATACTTAAACTGTGTTTCCAAAAACTCTACCAATAGAAAACTGCCATTTTGGCATACAACAGTGAGGTAAAATATATCTTAGTTATCATATGGCTCTGTAATAAACTGTGCACTGTGGATAAATATATTTACTCAAGGAACAGGGGGACACGCGATTTTCCCACAAGCTGGGCCCGGGAAGGTTCTGGCCCAGCTGCGGTCCACATGGGCCCCCGGCGCCGATGTCCGGGCCTTGTGTTTCACAGTGACCTCTCGCTTCCTGTGCAGCACGAGAGGCCGCTGAGGCCGTACTCCTGTAAAAGGCCTTCCTGAGTAGCAGGAGCTGCGAGAGGGGAGACACGGCGTGTCAAACATCTGCTCCGTCCATTACTCCCCAAAGGAGGTGGGGCCAAGGGGGGCTCAATAAATTTTGGCGAACAGAAACGCTCTTCCATGGGCCCTCCTTGATCTGAATCATTACAAAAAAAAATTAATGTCCCATAATGAAAGTAACTACAGCAGAGGACGGCGAACACGGACCGGGTTCGTTCCCAGCAAACACAAAATGTTCAAATGACGTTGGCTAAATGTTCCTAACGTTCCCTAACCATTTAGCTAATGTTATTTGAACGTTTTGTGTCTGCCGGGTTTATTACTGTCATGTAATCGTCGTGTCGCAGGTAAAGGAAACTCAACATTGGCATGTGATCACAGCTGGCAGAAACGTGTGTTACCATTACAGGCGTGAGTTAGTGTTTCCACAGACCTCTCTGTCTCACACCAGGCCTGTTTTGACATATTGCCATTCCTCTGACTTGTTGTTAGCTATAGTTGTAACAGCACTCTGTCGGAAACGTTCCATAATCCTCTCTGATATCCACACACGCACAGTGTGGACTGCTGAGCATAACAAAGACTTAATAATTTATAGTGAAGTGGTAATTCATTTACAAAAGTGAGTGCGTTTTCATACCAGTGAAAGCCACATGCCCCAAAAAATGGGTACTGTAACCTTTAAAAAATTCACGTATTTGCGTCAATTTTTAAAAAGGGTTTATATCTAATGAATTTAGATTTAATTTGGCATGGCATGAAATCCATTTGTACAGTTTTTAATTAAGAATGCAGTCCATGCAATTAAAATTAAGGGTAGAGCCTTCATCAGCAGGTCCAGAGAGAACCCAAGTCGAAAAAATTATGTTAATGCTGCATGGTGAAAACACTGCTTGGAAGGGATTTTTTCCTCTTCAGCAGACAATGAGGCTTGAAGAAAAAAAAACACACTCATCTTAAGCTTCTACTCAAGAGCGTTTGAAGCTTGTTTACGCTTTTGTTTACAAGAGCCTTGGCACTCGGAACATCTGTCAGGCCTGCTTAACGGGCGCCGGTTTGAACGTGGCGTTAATTTGCGTTTAAGCGCTATCTTGCGAAACGCTACGGCACCCAAGACCACGTTTTGTCTTCTCCGGGAAGCCGATGCAGCCTCGCAGCAGGGTCAGGGGTTTCAGCAAGGTAAAAAAAAAAAACTAAACGGCTGGCTCTAATGTAGCCACAGTTTCACACTGTTTGTGACTGGCGGCCATGCTAGCTGATAAATAAAATTCTGGGTCATCTGTTCTGGTAGGCGTCATGCATGTCAAGGTGAAAGATGCCTGCCACAGGCCCTTGCACGTTTGCCTGCCAGTGACTGTTTACGTACTGATTACTGCAAAATTGCAGACATACACCTTGTCAGCAGCCAGTTTGTTGAACGTTTCTGTCAAAAACTGGACGCCGGACATGGTCTGCAGCGCAGGGACAGCGCTGCCGGAGCTGTTCCACTCACTAATTATTTTTCCCGCTCCCTAATATCTATTTGAGCTCAGTGAACTTACGAGCTGTATTACTGGCCCTACCGTGAGAACACACTAAATTTTGTTTTTAAAGACAATGTCAACAGTCTTTGCTTCCACTTTTTCAGGATAGACCCCTTAAATGCAATTGCAATATGTTATCCTGGTATATATGAGGGGGACATTAATGCAAAGAACATGTGTTTGTATTGTTTTTACACATTACAGGTCTAGGCCTGTTTATATCACTGTTTCCATGACGTCTGTTGCTGCCCACCCTGCAACCTTCTCGACTCTGGTTCGTTTCCCTACAGGGCTGTTACTTGTCAGAGAGACCCGGTACCTGACTAAACACAGCTAAACATGAAAGCAGGGTAGTTAGTACAGTTAAGAGCGGCAACCAAGAAACAAATTGTGAAAGTAAACACCAAAACGCGTAATTAAACAGTTCCATTTGTTCATGCCTCGCCGGATAAGGTCTGCTGCATTTCTTACCAAAACCAGGACTTTTGGGTTTTTGCAAACTACACGTTCTTCAAATTTGAAAGTGTGGTGTGTGAGACGCAGCTGATGAGTACTGTGTAGCCTTGCCAAAGGTCTCCTATGCTTGTCATTTGAAATGCTTAAACATCACTGTGAACAACGAAAAGCAGAACATCTGTTTCCAGTCGTTAAAAGCACAAAGGTACTTAAACAAAAGCACTTAATAAGAGGATTTTAATGGCATTTGAACTCCACAAAAAAACAAATCTGCCAGTGAGTCATCTATAGCGGAATAAGCCTCAAATTAGCAAGTCACAGCAAATTCGAACAGCGGACTAAAATCTGCAGCTCATGAACGGCCTCGGTAGGTGAGCAGGACCCGGGATGTCCGGGTCCTGCAGAAAGGCGCTTCCCAGAGGTCCGCGGTGACACCACATGCCATGACCTTGACTAAAAAACGTCCAGCCGGGGGAGGCGATGCTGAAATGCAGAGTCAGGAGTCTGCAGCTGCAGAGCAGATGAAGGGCTGCTTTCCAGCACGTCTGAGCGTGCGATCCTTATACATCTGCATTTTTAAATAGTGAAAGTTTGAATTTTTTTTTTTGTTAATTATTTTTTTATTTAAAATTTGAAATCTGTACCATAGGATTGTCGCCACCTATTGTTATTGAAGCAATACTGTCAGAAGCCTAGATGCTCTCACAGTACGTTAGTGACCCTGTACATAACGTTGACTTATGCATGAATGTTCTTTTGGGCTTCCTCAAAACAGGATAACCCTTAGCACCTGTGACATCTCGGGAGACGTGGAACGTTGTAATTCTTAGTCCCATCAGAGCCGTAAAGATTTTTTTTTTTGTTTATTACGGTTATCATTCTTGCTTGACATTGTTCTTCATCATCCGTTTGTTAAGATGTAAGAACTTACAGAAAAGAGAGTCTTGGCTTGTCATTCACCTTTGATGGAAGATTACCAAAATGATTATAAAATTGTCATTATCTTTTATGAAGTGCCAGCTTTGGAAATCGTGTCAGAGCATTGTGAAAGGTCGGGTTCTAATTTGCCAGGAAGAGATTAATATTAACAAATAACATGTTTCACAAGTTAATTTAGTTTCTTGATCTATCTCTGTGGACTTCATTATGATAGCTCTGAGGCAATATTAGACACAGATATTAAACCTAATATATACACATGCTCAGTAAGACAAAGATGCCTTTGCTAAATTAAATTCCATCCCTGCTTCTTCACATTTGCTCATTATGACACAATAAAAAAGAAAATTCTACTTTTGATTGACATGTACTATAAGATGAGGGCTTTCTTTTTTTTCTAAAGAAAAAAAGCTTTAATGTTGTTATGCATTTCACAAATCATCTGGTGAAACGAACGGAAGTGTTGCATCTGTCTGTGAATTCTAATGACCTTGTCCTGCTCTTAGCATTACTGTCCTATTGTCATCCATGATTTTTTTCCTATTCTGAGGGCATTGTCTGTTTTTATTGACAATTTTTCTGACTTGCTGTTCTGATATCTCAGCACCATATTAGATCCCTGTAATCTTTTGACATAATTATTTAGTTTTAAAATGGGCCATTAGACCACATTTTTTACATGCTCAAGATAACGACTTTATTGAGGGTCAGAGTATGCCTTCCACAGCTCAGCTTTTGAGAATAATTTTTTTTTCCTTTTTCCACTGACTATCCCTCGCCTCTTTTAATAATGTTACTCTTGAATTTGAAAAGAGGAGATAGCAGAGTTAAATAACTCTGATCTCCAAATCCTTCTCTCTGTTTCCATATGATAACCGCCAACAAAGGATTACAAACAGACTCAGCACAAGAGAGTGAACCTATCAGAAGACAGAACCTCCCTCGGGCACGCTAACACTTTACGGACAAACGTAAAAGATTTATTGCATATGAACATCAAACATGCGTTTCACTGCCCCTTGCATTTGTATCAAATTGGCACACTTTGGAGCTGCTTTTAACATAATGAAAATTTTTTTGGACTGCTTTACAAAATGACCCTACACACATAATTTACACCACTTGAAAAGTGAAGGGGGGGGGGTATTTGTTACCACGGAGATGGGGAATGCAACGGAATCGTCTGTGCCCTCTGAGACTCACAGGTGTCATATTGATTGGGGGGTGTACAAACAGTGCGTTTTATCCAGGCAGTCCGACCGTATCTCCCTGCATGCTGAATAATGAATCAGCCCGACGCTCACACCCAGGTCCTTTATAACCCTTCTCCCATTGCATCGATAAAATGACTTGGGCGGACTCCTCAAACCTCGGGGTCCTCATGAAAGGTGTCAGGAGCGCCATGTCAAAGGCATCCTGCCAAAGCCACAGATTCGCCCACACTTCACACCGTTTGTGTGCCGTTTCATTCAGCGTTACAGGAGATTTCAAGCAAGTATTCTGCATGCATCTGTGTTAATAATGTTATAATCCCTACATCCTGCAGTCTATCTGCTGGAAAGCAGCAAGCAGGCAAGGGGCTGAGACTGCTCATTCTAAACCAACATCGAGTCCTCACATCATACAAAACTCTAACAGCTTTGAGTAAGAGATGTATATAAAAGTCAGTGTGCAAACTAATCACATAAGAAAAACCTAAAACGTAAATACACTCATACAGATACATAGGGTGTATATACTTGGAAACTTAAATTTTACGTATGTATGTGTGTGTGTATATATACGTGTGTGTGTTTCTGTGTGTGTGTGTGTGTGTGTGTGTGTGTGTGTGTGTGTGTGTGTGTGTGTGTAATATAAAGCAATGAATTATTTCATAAGTCAGTGTTAAAAGTAAAATTATATAGGATTGCATTAGAGTCTGACAGTGAATATTTTATACTTTAAGTAACGGCAGATTTCCTTGGTCGACATTATGAAGGACATTTCACGACATGTATAAATAAAATTATCCCCTTTCACATAATCCATTAACAGAACTGAATTATACATTTTTTGCTAGCAGAAGTCAGAGCCTTACACTGTAAGCTTAACGGGGTAGAAACAGCAATTACATATATTAAGTACACGCTTGCATAGACAAGTAATGGACTGGCGGGCCCAGAACTCCGATATTTAACACTCATGAGACCTGGTGTCTCCGGCACCAGACGGACTTGGATCTATTCTGTCCTGGGTACTCCAAAAAAGTTATTAGTGAAACAACACTGCGATGTGACAAGTTGTCAGCGAGCTTTGCCTGGCTACGTAAGAAATTTAACATAAAAAAGGTAAAAAAAACAGCCACCATGTTCAGCTTTGCTGCTTGTCTCAGGAGTTAATCACCAAAAACAAATGCACACATTTCTCTTTTTTCGTCAATATTTCAAGGTCACTAAACCAGCAGAACACATTGCATTAATACTCCTGGAGTAAGAGGAATATCCACTTTTCCTAAATAAAAATAATTCCAATACTTAACCATCTGAATCAGGACGAACAGTCAAGAGAAAGTGAAATACTTTATGCTAGTGAGACAGGTCTAAACGAGACCCGCTGCTAAACTCCCTGCTCTGTGCCACTGTTCACCATTCATAGCCACAAAGGCCATGAGGTTAGCTACCACCACGTCCGTTAAAAATGTTCGGACCCCGGTCTGTGCCATGGTGAACCTTCTGAGATTTCCATGCCTAATTTTTTATTTCACTTTCAAATTGTTTAAAAGAGATAGATGACAGCAAACATACACATTAGATTGCATTTTATTTTTACCAAGCATTTCAACGTTAATGTATGGATCTGCATTACATCTTGGTCAAACTAGAAAAAAATTACAAAAGAAAAGTCTGTGTGATAGTACAAGTTGGTAGCATGGACCATCTGTAACAGTTCTGGTGAAAGCCGATAAGTTTTGCAAGAAGCACTTTTTTGTCAAGAAAATTTCACACACAATGTCTCTCATACTCGGGAGATCTTAAAGTGGGAAGAATCTTATTTGCAGAGGAGAGACCACAGACTTGCTTATGGGCCTGTCAAATTTCTGTGCTTTTTTTTTTTCCTTTTACCGATTTTTAGAGCCAAAAATATCCCCGAATGTGTCATCATCAGTGGGAGGAGACCGCTTCCACGGTTTCCACAGTATCATAGGAGCAGCTTAATAAGCCTGGCCAAAATTAAAATGGCAAATTGTTTATTTTCTTTCTCGACGTGACACATTTTTGTGAGGTGTCCACATAAATGCCTTCACTGGTGCCACTGGTTTTGTTATACTCACCTAGGGCTTGCTTGCGTTTTCAAAACCATTTCTCACTCACTTTTTATTTCTGGACTCGAGGGGTGGGGGCTGCTTTTTATGGTCACTTATGCAAAAGAATGAAGCACTTCATGGTCCAACTGTATTCATCATAGACTCCTGTTTTAATTGGCTTGTTTCATGTCAGGGGCAAGTGACGTTCGAAAGTTTCTCTCTCCAAGAATAAGCCTGAAGATGTAGAACTGCTCATAGTAGTTTGTCATTATGAAAGACAGGAGTACTAACATACACACACAGGTTTTTTTTTTCCCCTCATCTGAGAGGTGGAAGTGATGCATCTTCTCATTATGGGGTTTCATGAGCATTGCAAATAACACTGAAAATTTTTTAGATTAGCAAATTTTTAAAAATTAACAAAAAACTTTCTTGTACAAAAAACTTTTAAGAATTAATAAATAATTGTTATAAATGTAATACTAGTAATGGCAGTAGCACAAAGAAACGGCTATTAGAACATAATTAGAAAATTAGAACATAATTTTTAAGGTTCTGTGATATCCCATACCACACTTTTACTCTGACATCTTAACAGCCTTTCCCAATAATTCCACAATTTAGCTTTAAAACAGATGCACATAAAAATCAGGTGTTTTTTTCTGGGTGGGATAGGGGTGGGGAGGCATGGTCTCTTGGTCACCTGCACTTTACATATGCATTTAGGGGAAAACTAAAGTGGTAAAATGCCCCCCTCCATCCCACAAGTACCGTGGGCATCTGACAGTAGTAGCTCTTTCAAAGGGGGCTGATACTTGGGCTGGTGGAGCTCCCAACGCAAACATTAACTGGCTGAAAAGCGCTCTGGAATGTAACGAAGGAGACGATTTTGGGACGTGGGCCAAGAAGGCTGCAACACTGGCGCCTACGATCTGGGGATTTGCCTCTTAGTAATAATGGAAGCTGAACAGAGCCCAGAAGTTCTGCAAAGCTAGAAAAGGCAAACTGTGATCCCCGCCTCAGCCAAATGGAATTAAACAAAGGAGAGGGAAAAAAAAAAGGCTGGCAAAGTCAAAATCTCCGAACACTTTTCACAGTGTGTGCTGAAATGTGCAGGGATAGTGGAGAGGGTAAGACTGAAGTCTATTAAGTCTGGGCCAGCCAAGTCAAGAGTGTGGGAAGACTGGGGGCCTTTTTAACAGGGTTTTTCTTTTCTTCTCATCGTGCTCTGCCACCCGGAGAGCGTGAACCGTGAGCACACATGCTGGACGCCGCTGTCATTCAAGCTAAAGGGCGCCTGGATGGAGCCTTATTGGCAGCGAGGCCGCGCGGTGTATGGCGTCAGAGAAGCGCGCGGCTGAAGTGAGCTCCCAAGTGTGCCTGACCATATAATGTTCCTATTAATTCTGTTTGGAATTGTTAAAATAGGAAAGGTTACTGGCTGAGCCAGGGAGTTAGCTTCTCCGCTAATGACTACATACCTTGCTTCTTTCTGCTGTGTCCTTGGACTGTCATCCCCAACCTTTTGAAGCTGTATCCGATTATCCAGGCAGCAATTAATCATAATTAAGTAGGCCTAAGACTGGGAGCGGTAGAGGGAAGGTGGCTACGAATCTGGCATCCGTCCGCAGCGCTCTCCTGGCTACTGCTGGCTGCTTTGTTAAGGACCACGAGAAACGTGGTTCGAGGAGGGTGGGGGGGGCAGAGGGTGGTGAGAGGATGGGGGTATGGTGAGTGGGGTGTGAGGCTGTCTTCCTTAGTTACCCCCCTCCCCACTTTGTCCCCACTGGCTCCGCTTGTTCCAGAACACTTGAAATCTCTTTGTCCGCCAAGAGGAAACTCCATAACAAATTGCTTTCCCTTCGCCAGGTGATACGGATCCCTTTCTACTGAACCCGCTAATTTATTTATTTTTTTTAAATTTAGCTCAAGGACAGGCCATTATCAATAAACCGCGCTTTTCTTAATGGGGCCCACTGCTCCGAGATCAAACCCTGACCTAAACCGAAATATTATTTCCCAGTTTATAACAACTTTTCACGGCTCTTTTTTTGCCTTCCTCTCGACATGTAATCTGACTCGCACATGCACGCGTGAAGACTGTTAAACCACGGTAAACATGTCAAGGTGCTGCTTGTTAAATTCCATTCTGAAGCCACACTGTCAATCGGCACAAGGCTTCACCCCTCAGTGTTATCGGTGCTCAAAATACAAATTTGTTTGTACGTGTGGAATGATTGATTTTAGCCCTCGTATTTTTGTGGTATAATAACAACCAATAACTTATCTAATAATTTCTTGTATGTATGTATTTTGAGCTAGGGGCAGAGGTAAGCGTTTTTTCTTTCTGCGTACATTTTCCACACCTGCTCCCAGTTTTCGGCAGAAATGCACAATTAATTAAAAAAATTATGTATATAAAATTAGTGCAATCAGACCATTACGTAAATTCAAATAATTCCAACAATACGATTGACCTAAAGGGTAGCCTGTTTTGTGGGCTATTTCTAATTTTTACAAAGTACAATAAAAAACATGAATTTAAATGAACAGTCAAATCCATGTGACCACTCAGTAAGCCGTGAACTGTATTCATAACCTGCAGCACCTGAGCTCTAGAGATGGACATCAGGTCTTGAGATGTTAAAAAAAAGCCAGGTCCGTTAGCCGTAAGTCGGTGTCCTGCTTCGTGCCAAAGCCCTTGTGCGATTTCCACATAATGTTGCGTAATGCTTTGGTCAAAGGTTCTGAATCAGAGGCCCAGAGAGTCTGCAGTCCTCTAATATATTTTTCTTTCCTCTGCCAGCAGTTTATTATTAGGACGTGCTTTCACTGCATCGGTAGAATGGAGAGTGATGTTTTCTGTCCGTGTGCTCGCAAAGCGGAGATTAATGGCGGGGTCAGAAATATCTCGGCCCCCCTTGGGTTTGCCTTGAAATCCTGCCCGCCCGTTGACAGAGGTCAGTTTTGCTGCACTTTGCTTGCCCCCCCCCCCCCCCGCTACATTCGGCAATGAAATCGTCACGCCTTTCAGTTACACTGTTTGTACAATAGCTCCTTCTGTTTTTTTCCCACTCTTTCGTTATTTCCTGCAGTGTTGGCAGGTTTTGTTTTAAATTTTCTACCCAGAAAACTATGGACTCTGTACAGCTTGTATGTGTTCACTACTAGAAATTAATACTGACATTTTTATCAGCTGTAAATGTAAAAATATCTAAAGTAGCATTTCATTATTATTATAATTATTATTTTTGCTGTTACCTGTTACAGCCTTATTTACAATTTATTAAAAACATAATGCAAATTTGACAAAACACACCGGTTTAAAATTTTTAAACTTGTTTCAATACATTCAATTAGACATACAATTGTGCACAAATGATCCATTCCATTGTTATTACAGCGTTTTTCTCTTTCAGATTTTTTAAAGTGTTTGTTTTTACTGATCGGCAAGCCAAATGACTTGCTCTGAAAGAGAGATTATATTTCACAGAGAAAACAAGATCTTCTCACCCTCGAAGGCTGTGTATTCTGTTAATGGACCGTGGAATTCTGCTCTGTTTCCACTGACCCCAAAGCCCCCCCCCTCCCAGCCCCAATCCTATAATTCCTTTTTTCAGTCAAACTCATAGTGTCGGCTGCCTACAGGGATGGTTAGACGCCACGCGCTGGTTTGATTGTCCTCTGCTGAAACCTGACCTGAGGACGACTTTGCTCTTCACTGCAAGGACACCAAATTAACACCGAAAATGACTTCGCAGCCAGAATCTCTCATCTTAATGAGGGATGACCTGCAGAAATGTGCCATAATTATCTTGATTATTACAACCTTTTGCAAGAGAGTTTAAAGGCTTCATTATTGTTCTTTTTGAACTGTACGTGATGATTATTTTTAAGCCTGCAGCTTTTTCCGCAGAAAGTGGGGGGGAGGGTGGGAAAAGTGTCTAATGTGTTGTATCCGCCAGCAACGGAGCTGAGAGAAGTCCTACTAACCCTGAATTTGAGATCAGACGGCACCACTAAGCTTTTTGTAGGTCCTTTAGGAGTGAGAGTGTTGCCAAATTACCCAAATACATGTTTGCATTGTTAAAAATACTGACACGCGAAACTATTTATCGCCACGACAATGAACCCGTTTAGGGATGTGCCAAGCGTATTGTGCTGCATCAGGCCCGCCGTTTGAACCGGCACCGCGGATGCCAGTTTGTGCCAGTAGTGTAAACACGTGGCTTATAAGTGCTTGTTAATTAAAGCCCCGCTTATTACGGCATCCACATAGCGACAGCAGCGGGGAAAGGCAGGCCTGTTTTCTCACATTCCCGGGGAAAAGTACAGCCACGCTGTTTTGTAGTTTCCTTTGGAAAGGAGATACAACACATCTTCATAACAAGCTTCACACAATTATGAGAACCTTTCTTGAAAAGTTACATTAAAAAAATTATATACTGTATATACTTATACATATATATATAGAAATTATGTAGCTAACCTGATAATTTCATTTTTACAGACTCCACCAGTTATTTAACTGAAGGAAAGGGTTGGAGGTGTTAAACATTCTAGTTTGGCAGTTCATTTAATCTCTTTTCAGTTTTGTAATCGCTGCAGACACACACTATGTTTACAGTATATATTCTGTGTTTTCTACTCTGTTTTAATGAGCTGAATTGCTCTGTAAGTTAGATATACATAATGGACTCGCTGATGAAGATTTTCCAGCTCACAGACATAAAACCTGAATTTTATTGTCCATTTAACCTTTTAGCACATGGATTTTGTATTACTTGAGCTTATTTATATATTTAGCATGGAGCTAAGCTGCTTTTTAGCCTTTCTCGGGAACAGAAGTGTGCGTGAATAACTGCTCAGCCTTCATAAGTTTTTCCTCTGGAAATCCACAGTAGCTGTTTACCCAGGTGCCAAAATAATCAGGTTTCAGCGGCATGGCAGGTTATGAAAGAGAATGAACTGTGGGAATAGCCCGGTGTGACACGTGTCGCCTGCATACATGATCAAATGAGTGCTCTTTCAAAAGAAGCTTTCCAGGTAGGTATATTGGCTGGGGAGCGCAGTTCGCGGTAACATTGCCTCAGTCGTTATTACTTTGATGTGAGGAGGGTCAGCACCATAATGGGTTTGAGCATAAGTAAAACCCCCGCCCCCCTTGCCATCTCCATTCCGTTCTTTCTTTTATGTGTTTTGCAAGTGCCGTGCGTAATGCATTTAACAGTGACGGGGGAGCGGAAGCCTCTTGTTTATTTGCAACTGCTGATTGGGTAATTTGACTGGAGCTCAAGAACAGCACGGCCCCGCCCCCTGGGTATCGGCAAATCTTTAGCATAATATTCGAGCCCGCGTGTTTGTTTGTACTTGACGGCTGTTTTTTCCCGCCACCTCCCGCCGTCTGCCTATTTGCCCGTCTGTCATTTAGCCTCGTTGCTGGTGAGACAACCACTTATGTTGTCTTCAGTCGATAGGTGATACGTTTACACACACACACACACACACACACTTTCCCTTTTTCAAGAAACTGAATTAAAAATTGGCATGCTCACTTTTTTAGTTCACATGTAATTAATCTTCTGACGCAAATCTGTGAAACGCAACACCAGCAGAACCAAAAAAAAAAAAGTTGCAGACTGGGTGTCAGGCTCTTGAAAAGCGTTTGGACGGAAGGCTCAGTCCACAAATGCCCCCTTTCCTTTCGCTTGGCCAGCTCAGGTTAAACAGTAGCGCATCTCTAAACGAGGTCATGCAATAAAAATGGCTAATGAAGTTCTGCTGTAATAAAATGCTTATGCATATGCCCCCCCCATCATCTCCCTTCTGTTAAACTTCTGTTCATAAAAAAAGCTAGAGCAGTTTTCCTTGCAAGCCAAATTTATTTTGCAGAACTTACGTGCCTGATGTTTTTTGACGTAGGAGGCCTGGCATCTAGGCCAACAGATTGTGACGGGATTCACACCCATGCTCCTTTTCTGTACTAGCACACCACAACGTAAACAGGAATGTCCTCGATCCAATCTCCCCTGTCGTCACAATCGGGTTACAACACAGACAGCCAACCATTTTCAGTTTTCAAATGTTACGGAACTGACTTTCGGACCCCTCCCTTCCGCGTAACTGGTAGCGGAAATAAGAGTGAATGCATTTGTGTTGCCAGGTCAATTTGAAAGCCCTGGTCGCTAAATTCTCTGTGCAACACAAACATACGTGTGACACACGTCACAC
This sequence comes from Chitala chitala, assembly GCA_025773905.1. Lineage (NCBI taxonomy): Eukaryota > Metazoa > Chordata > Actinopteri > Osteoglossiformes > Notopteridae > Chitala > Chitala chitala. Next base: position 1,822,781 of record JABJVR010000036.1, read on the forward strand.
TTGCTTGTTTTATTATCTATCGCTGGCATCAGTGCTAGTTGTAGCTCTGATAGCTACAAGTATTTTTTTTTGTTGCTTTGGTGTGTTCACAGAACCATGACAGTAACTTGTGCTGTATGCTCACATACCTGTGAAACCCCGACTTTTGTCAGCTGACACGTGACAGGCGAGTGGCCGGTTTAGGCGTGTGGCTTCCCATGTCAGACAGTGCGAAGCGTTGTGAGACTTGAGAACTTACCACGTGCTAACCGGTTGGTTCAAGACATGGGACATTTAAAGTTCACTGCACCCCCTTCCACGTTCTGACGTGTCGCACATCGCCGTCCTTGTGCGGAGGACAGACGCTGGCATTAGAAAACACTTTCCCTCAGCAGGTGGTTATCGAGGCGTTTCCATACCTCCCATCGGAAAAGCCACAAGGCAGCATCTGCGGTGCTCGAATATCGTTCTCCTATCCTGGTAACTGTCCTGCTTCTCAGATTTACTTTGGGTTTCATATCCCCCCAACTCACTCCCTCTCTCATTCTCTATCAATCATTCCCTCTTTTCTTTTTAAAAAATAAAACGTTAATAAATTTTTTAAGCTCATCCCCCCAGGTTACTCTGTCACATTATAATAGCAAAAGATGTATCTCTGAAACGTAAAAAAAAAGAACACCACCATTCGTTAGTCTAAATGGACCTGAATATTAAAATCAGGCTTTTTAACACTGCATGCTAATACATTTTACATTTAATTTCCTTCAGATTCCTACCAAGGTTTTTACATAGGTTGGGGATTTCATTAATTCAGGACAGGAAACAACGGGGGGTGATTAATCATAACGGCCTCTGCGTTCGTCTTTTGTTTGTCTGTGTCTACCTGACAGGCTTGTCATGCAGAGATGCATTACATTTAACGCCCTCGCCGGTCGCGAGTGCGCATACAGCGTACACGACCACTGCCGTTCTGTGATTAACTCCCCAAAAAATTATGAACTGTATCGTAACTGAAATCATGGGACGAGAGCGTGGCATTAGGGGAAGAAAAGCCACAACCGAGATGGTGAATGTTAATGCTGTCCGCTTGCAGGTTCCCATTTCGCTTGGGTTCCTGAGAGTCCAACGCTTTATCTAAGACTTAAAGAGAACTTGGAGGTTCTGTGGAAGTCCGCTGGGTCTGCCGCAGACACCGAACGGGCCCTGTGGAGCTACTGTTATGCACATGTGCTCTGGTCAGCTGCATCTCGGTCCACGTGGAACAAATAACGAAGTGCAATTTCTTGCTTTGTGCTGGGATCAGAGGGGAAATATTACTTTGGCTGCTTCTTCTCAAAGACGGGCGATGGGCAGGGTGGTGCTGGTGCCGGGGGGGGGGGGGTGTCACCATGTCAGTTACACTGGTGAGCAGCGAAAGGAAGCTTGTTGATACTAATCACGCCACACTGAAATGCCGCGAAAACGGCGTGGAAACTGGCGCGATGGTGCGTGCCAGACCTCACGCGGAGCGCTCCGTGTGTGTCAGCGATTGTACACATATTTAACGCACGCTTTCCTTTGCGGACTTCAGTTCGCTGCTACAAGCCCTAAACAGAGCGTTTCGGTGCCCAAAGTAAGACAACTTTGACCAGAGGTATTAGTATAAGTAACACTGAGCGCACGAACAACATTTACAACGCTATAGAAGTCTTACTGGTGCACCTTGCAATAAATATTTAAGCGTTAACTTAAACATGACTCCGTATGTTATGCATTTTATATATCGTTGCAATGGTGTGCCACGTGTTATAGAGGGAATGCGTTAAGTGCACACGCCTTCGGAAGCAACTGCAACTAATCATTAATTTAATAAAAATTTGTTGCAACAAACCACAGCAAACGTGTGCATTTAGGAGATTATAAAACGCGCTGCACTTCTTTTTTTAAGAGGCAGGGTAACGTGTGAAGCGTCACGACTTTAAGAGCGCAGCATGAGTGCTGCCCCCCCGTCGCTCCAGGAGACTCGGCGCCCCCCCCCTCCGAGTTTCAGAGAAGTTTGTCTTTGTGAAATGTCTCTCCGTTCCTTTTGTCCTCTTTTTTGCCGGAGTTCTCATCCGGTGTTGTAAAACTAAACTCCCCGGCAAATCTGTGTAAATTTTTCATGTTTTTCACAAAGGAAAAGCGGTTGCAATTTTAATGCATATGTCAAATTTGTGCTTTCTGTTAATAAATTATGAACTTACCGCTGCAAACAATGTAAATGTATGGTCAGTGTGTTGTGATGTGGAACGTGTGTTTTTTTTTTTACCTTAATGGTTTTCATAGCAAGTATGTTTCTTGACTTTTAAATAAATGTTTATTAAATAGAATTTCCCCATTTCAAGTGGTGCCTTTCATACTTTTTAAAAATCACATCTAATTTCAGCAGAGTGCCACAGAGCCTCCTTTGTACAAATAAAAAGCTCCCTTAAAGTGGAACAGATAAAAACACTCAACATGCTCTTATTAACATCCCCAATTAATCACAAACTATCCTTAAGATGTAACATGTGTTGTTACACAAATAAAACAAGAGAACATAGTCTGTTATTCTAAAGCACTGTTCGAGGAAAGGTGTTTTACTAACGAGTCATAGTTTTCATAACCAGGGTCTTATCAGAAAAAACCTTCAAAATCCAAATCTTAACCTCATGGTGCACTATATTACATTTCACTGTAAAGGGGATTTAAATTTCAGTAATTTAATTTTTTTTACACTGCACTTACTGCCGCTTTATCGGACAGTAATTTGTATCTCTTGAGATAAATGAGAAGGTAAATGTCAGATTCTTTTTGGTAAAATGTAATTTGAGAGGAAATGCTGATGTGACCCACTGCAGCAGGTGTGACGGTGATGCGTTGTGACTCCTGGTCTGAGAAGACTTAAAAATTAATATGTGCTCCACAGGGGTGCAGGAGGCTCTCAAATTAGTTCCACTCTTCTGTGAAGTTCCGAAGAGTACTATTCGTTTTTTCAGAAGAATAAATGAAGCTAAGGTAGGCCACAAAAATTAACCTTTCCTTGTTAATTAATTAATATATTTATTTAGTGGCAGTTGACATGTACGCCAGTTAAGAGAACAGTCAGTAGAATTTCTCATGACCTCAGCGGGCAAACTGCACTCTTCACATCTTCCACGATGTCTCGTTCCTTTAGTCACAAACCTACTCCGGTGACTCACGTGTCCGCAGATCCGGCTTGGCCAGATCGTGGCATGCACTCGGCCTGCTGTGCAAACCGACGCCACGCACCGTCGGAACACGCCTTCACATTCCGCCAGCCCGCGGAGTACCCGGGAAAAAAAAAGAAAACCCGCCTGTTAATGAGAGGAATTTCTTCCGAATTCTGCATTTTCCTCTAATCACAGGGACACAGATAAAAGGGATCCCACTAGTATGGAACATGAACATTAATTATTAGGTTCCTTGTTTTATCCTCCCCATCTTTCTGTTATCCACATGCAGAGGAGAGAAGCCAGCAGTTACATGTCTCCTCCTTACGCCTCTTAAGAATTTTCACGTTAATTCTCCCCCAAACCTAGCAGCAGCGTTGCTACGTCGCCTTTGAAGTCTCCATATTTTGAAAGTAGATTTGCACAAGGAAAGACAGATTAAGCAAACATTTGAGACTGCAAGCAATTTAATTAATTTATTTATTTTGTTTGGTGCAATAACGGCTGCCAGAATGACATACAGTAATTCTTGCAACACGATATCTTTAGGGCTAATAATTTGTTATAAGTACATTTTATTTTATTTAGCGTTTTTCTAAATTGGAGCCAATTTTTTTCTTTTTTCCAAGACCCACGTAGAGTAGCAAAATATGTTCGAAATAATTCTCAAAATCAGTTATGTAGACAGATATGATTAGCAGCAATGGGTCTTGAATGTTTTATGTGAGAACTTGACATTAAGTAAGAGTGTTCTCTTACATGGAGTATGAAAATATTTACATGGCCATACCTCTGTAAATCTTCATGTGTCGCACCGACAAACATGTTACGGAAACGACTCGATAAAATTAAAGGACACCATGTATGCATATGCTGCTTTTAGCCCTTGGAAACACAGTGATTCAAATAAAGTCCAAACACATCAGCGAACCACAAACCATATTCAGCAATTTAACTGCACAGGTACGGACCACTAGCCTCCCGACAATGGCACCGTGACTAAAACACAGCAAGGAAAAATTACTGGATCACTTAGCGACACTGCTGCACATTTCCAAGAAAATGGCAGCAAACATTGGGGAAAGAAAAAAAAAAAAAAAGATTATATCCTTTTTAATTGAACACCATCCCAAGTACACTGAATGTAGGTAGCCTAGTTATTTGGCTGACATTCCTGGATGCAGTGATTTCACGCACTCCACAAACCAGGCACCACATTCCAATTTCTGTGTTCCAAATTCTGAAGCCTACATTCTTCGGAGCCTGGGGACATATAGTAGCAAATTAAGAACTGCAACTATACCGACTTCTCCAGCTTGTTAAAAAGTATGAAACTAGACTTCAAAATATCAGACACAGGGACCAGTTCTATAATTTAAATCCAGTTTTACCACATCATGGACTCGATATTTTCATCATTGAAACCCCCTTAGCTTCGATGACAGCTAATACAAAGATAATACAATACTATGTATTTTTTATTACAGTTTTGTGCCACTGATTTCTGCCAATTAATGTTAGGAGGGAACACCGGCAAAAGCACATGTATGTACTCGCTGGCGCGGTCCGTCGCTTTGCAGCGGAACAGAATCAAAGGCAGCCGGAGCAATATTGCAGTGTTCACCCATGACAGTGCTGTGAAGCACCTACAGCCCTGTGCTTTAATCACTTCAGGTAAGTACATAACTGGTTAACTTCTCTGTCTCTCTCCCTCTCCTCTCCCTGACTGCGCTTCAGGCTATTACAGCAATACTGCATTTGTCAATCACATTCATTCGTGCATGGCTTCCTGAAATAATTATCAGGTGACTGGCATCTCCTTGCCTCGAGTACCAGCTTGGAAACAGCAAACCCCAGAGTATTAATTACAGAGCACAAAAATTTGCAGAGAAGCAAGTCTTTTAATGGCAGAACTGACGTAACATGATTGTTTTGATTTTTTTCCCCTTTTTTTTCCTTCACTCCCTTTTTTTTTTTTTACTAACATGACAATCATCACCGTCCCCCTGGTCATCAGCATAGATTAGTTGAAATCGCCATGGGAGACCATTATCAAGCCGTGTATCACATGATAAAATGCACCGCACGCCGTCGGGCGCCTCTGTTTGTTGACTTATTAAAAAAAAGAGGGTGAAAGTCAACGTCTGTAATAAGAGTGGACTGGATGGAGAACGGAGTTGTGGGCGGAGCCTCAGCGGGGCGACACTGGTGCTGCGCGTGGATGCACTGGAAGAGGAGTTTTGAAGAAAGCTCTGTTTAAACACCTTTGCATGAAAGATGTGTTTACTGCTAAGGCCCCTTTCATGGGGGGACACGCTTCACGCTGCACTGTGTGTGTGTGTGTGTGTGTGTGTGTGTGTGTGTGTGTGTGGGGGGGGGGGGGGGGTGGTTTAAAAACGCCCCCGCCAAGGGGGGCAACCCAAAAAGCCCCCCGTGAAGTTTA
>JABJVR010000036.1:1832428-1856985 GCA_025773905.1 Chitala chitala
CCCCCCCCCCACCCACACACACACACACACACACACACACACACACACACACACACACACACACACACACACACACATACATGTGCAAAAATGAACAGATGACACCCACCCAAATTGCATCGAAGTTACCCTGGCAGACAAACATGCCTGGCACAATGATTTCTGGGGGGGGGGGGTACTCCATTTCAGTAATGAAGGCAGATGCTGCTGACGGTCCTGCCTTGTCCTGGCAAACAACAGTGCCCCCACTGTGGGTAGCACTAGACCCCCACACCCCTGGGAAAGACGCAAATGAAAGAAGGACTGTCTGTGGAAATTTTTTTAAACGAGACATGAAATGTTAACAAAATTTCTCCACACAGCCATCACCCCTAATATAGCTTTAGCACACAAAACAACCGCAGCTACGCACGTTTAAACATGCGAAGAGAGCATGCGGATTAGCACGCATTTTAGCTAGGAGTAGAAAAATCTGCAGTGAATCGTCAGGTCAACATCACAGCCAGTGAAGTGTAACGCCTCTGCGTATGAAGCCGTGAGAGGCTTCATTTCTGTGGTGGAACTAATTGATCCACCATTACTTACTTATTGATCTGTAACAAGGCTTCAGAAATGGCTCCCCACACTGACTCAGGTTCACCGTGAGGTCTGAGCCTTGGGGTTAGAGAGGGGAGGTAGGTGTGTGTGTGTGTGTGTGTGTGTGTGTGTGTGTGTGTGTATGGGGGGGTCGATCGGCTCTCCACATGGTGATGACACAGCCGTGAGGTCGTTGGGCTCATCCAGGCGTGACAGAACCATTACACCACCTTAATCCCTCCGACCTTATCGAGGCTACATATATAATCCGCATTAAAAATGTACCGTATTGTCAGAAATCCTTACAGTCCAGAAAGCAGGCCCAGTGGGGGCTCTTGAGTGGAGAGAGTGAGAGAGTGTGTCTGTGTGTGTGTGTGTGTGTGGGTGAGTGTGTTTGTGTATGTGTGTGTTGTGGGGGGGGGGGTTCGGAACCACTTTTGGGAATGGGGGAATCTGCCAGCAAACGTCTGGCGCGGATCTCTGCTAGCACAAGGAAATCTCCACACGTGCACAACACACTCCTCATAATCTAACTTTTCCTGACACTTAATGGAAAACGATTCCCTGATGCTCCATTTATTTATATTAAAAATGTCATTCAGGGCTCTCGTCTTAATTGATTTCATTTTTCCTCGTGGATACAAACTCTCCGTCTTTCCGCTTTAATAATCAAAACGATTACACTGTTAATATATTTTTATATTTGAATTATAAAAATGCTTATGTTTTTCACCATTTTTTAATCTTGCTTTAATTCTGCGCTACCACGTCACAGCTATGTTCCCGTAGTCTGTATAATCCAGGCATCTGGTCGAAAAGAAATATTTCCTGTACTTTCACTCTTTTATTTGGTGCTGCTATAATTGTTATTATTCTTTTTTTTTTTTTTTTTTTTTTGAGTTCAGGCTGTCACTTCACGCAAGCAAAACGTTTTTGATAGGATAGTAATGGGTTATTAAAAGAAAATGTGCCCAACCGTTCTGCAGTCCCACAGGGAATTGTTGTTTGCGGCTGTACACTGAAGATGGAGATGCCTGTATTTACATGTGTCATGCATTTCAACGTCTCTGCCGCCTAGAGAATTGTCAACCATATTGCTATGGCACTTGGCGTGACAATGCACCGCAACAAGTGTCCCTGACTGACGATCAGAACCTCAGTCATGCTAACCTGTTTTCAGGGGTGCTCGTTAATTGCAGATCCCACCGCATGACGACGAGCCAAGGGTGCCCGTGGTAACTTGCTTTGGAGCAAAAGGATGCGCCTGTTTCACGACGCTGTCAGTGCTTTAGTTTCGCTTTACACGCACACCAGGGAAGCGTGCGGTTGAGCGTTGGTCGGAAAAAGCGTGTGAAGGACCCAAGTCATTTTGGACGAACATTTCTTTGACTTCTCAGAACACGCAATGTCAACCACCTTTATGCATGTCTGGTGCAAAAATTATCTCGCAAAAACGTTTAGGTCATAGGTTGCTGGCAGGTATCCTGTTGTCAGCTTGAATATAATGAAATTTATGGACAACTGTTAAATAAAAATACACTTAGAAGGTTTAGGTAGGACCTGCACAAAATCAGATTTTTAAGGAATGGCTGTCTAAAACATGAGCCCACATTGAAGTTGTAAAAACAGACACGGTGAAGGATTCATGTGGTATTAAATTGCAACAATGCCACAGATGGAATGGAAATGCATTTTAAAACAAGAACACAGTGTGGTCAATAAAAAAGCTCTACTTGATTCCTTTGTTTGAATTTCACCTCCTATAGTTCTTGGAACTATCGTATTTCTAACTCCTCTTTTTGTCCGAAAGGAAAGGGCAGATATAAGGCATATAGGACCGTTTAAACACTTAAACAGAGCTTGAACTTTTTGTACTTCCCAAATTGAACAATTGGGCACTAAACATCCCTGCTGTGTTTCGGTTTAAAAGCTGATTTACATCTGCTAAGCATCATCTAACGTGTTACCCAGGTGCATGCATATTATTGTATGAAACTCTACCTTGGTTTAAATCAAACGGGGAAAAATCCACAAAGCGTACAATTAAATTCCCAGATTGCCATCTGAATGTGTGTGGGTGAAGGACATTAGTTACAGGTTTTAAAGAAAGCCGGCATCCCATACACGTTCCCCAAACTGTCCCACGCATCCTTCCCGCTCTCCATTTCCTGCCTCCCCCCCGCCTGTCCCATCACCACCTCCACCACATGTACTACCGCATACTGGTATTTCCTACTCCTCACTGTGAGGCAAGTAGAATAAATCTTGGAACTGTGGCAGAGTCCGCAAGGCGTCCCGGAACGCCGTAGAGACCGCTGACAATCGACTGTTGCCAGGGGATATTAAATTCCCGCCGTGAGCCCATTGACATCACTGTTTCATGGACTCGCCCATAATCGGTTCCATTCCCCCACAATGCACTCCTACCCAGCATGTGTCCGTTGTATTTAATAGTTCAGTGACAACAAATTTATGTTGCTAAGCTCCAGAAAGTAAACCTCACCAAAATACCTTTGCAGACAGCCTTTTCAGATGTCCACCACAGTAATATGGGATTTAGCTTATTTCGAGTTGACGGTAATTACTTCCAGACGCATGTTCACAGCCCTTCAGCTTGAGCCACATTTTCTCACCGTGCCGGCGGCCAAAGAAAATCTCACCGAGTGTGGTTTTCTACTTCTGCCTCCGCTCTTTCCTCCTTGTCAAACGTCGTGTTTGAAACCGCACTAATTTGTTAGCGTCTTAACTGGGCCAGCTGAACGTCAGCCCCCGTGACTTTCCCGGAGAGGTGAAAATGTATTAGGCTGAGCTTCTTTTCTGACCTTAGACTTGCTTCTTCTAAATTGCATTTTGCTGCCGCGTTCTCAACAACCGTCTTGTTACTCAGTTTGACAGCTATCAGAATTATTTACGCATCTCGAGAAATTACACGTATTAGTGTGACGCAAGTGAGATTCATATTTCTTCATAACTTTTTAGCTAGCTGAGAATAGGAATGGTGACTTGGTGAACAAACATACTTTACAGAATACCAAAACAACAACAACAGTTGTCTCCTGAAACGTGACAACCATAAAACGTGCTCTTGTATAGTTATCTTTCGGTATGTACTGTTGTGTAGACAGCAGCAAAACCGTCAGGCGCGGGCCGGCTGACAGTCATTGCAGTTAGGAACATGCCTTGGAGCAACTTCATCAAACAGCTCAGCAGAACAGGACTTCTCAGAGGCTCGATTTACACTTCTGTCACGTCCGAGCGGGGCTGGTTCAAAGGTCATGTTTGCGATAACGTACACTCCGAGTTCGTCGCACCTCAACGGTCCTTACTGCCAGTCAGAGGGGAGTGAGGTCTGGACACATATGCATAGACACAGACGCGAGGGGGACCGGGGGGGTTATTAATTTACAAAACACACTTCTTTTACATAGAGCCCTGCGGATACACATCAGCTTTAATAAGCTGCAGTGGGTGTACACTTTAAAATGATTCCACTGACCAGCTCTGCCATCCCCAGACAGAAGGCACACATACAGACTACATTAGATTAAGCTGTAATTTATCCAGCATCCTTCCTCTTTCCCGTGCTTCTAATTGTTGAGGACATCTTCCTCATCAGCGCTTAATTTTTTCCGCTGTGGACACTGCAAAACTAAAAGCCCACGGTGTCATCTTGCTCACGGGGGGTGGGGGGGGTAGATCATCTGGTTGTGCCAGACTGTGGGTACACAGCTGGTGTTGGTCGCAGCCGATTGGGACAGGGACAGTCTCAGGACTGGTCCCCCACCACTTGCCACGCTGATTTTGGTGAGAAGCCCAGGCGCGGGCCCCTGGTGCACCCTTGCCTCGGGCACCCCTGGGTGGTCCCTCTGTCTCTAATTTGCCTGGAAAAACACCTTCACCTTGTCGCCGCCAATATCGACTGAAACTCTGATCTTCAGGGCATCACGTCCTTAGTCTTCCATCAGACTGGAGAGGCCGAGGTTTGCCGCCAGTACACACTCGGTAGTTAGTGTATCCACCAGGGGGCCGAAGCCTACAGCGGCACTAACTAGCACCCCCGCCCTGAACTCCGCCCTCGCCCCTGTAGAGCACCAGATCTGTTCTCACCCTGTCCTAACCCCTGTGACCCACCCCCACGCTCCCCCTTCTGCTTATTACTGAGCTTAACAACAGCAGGCAGTGTATTAATATGTAAAAGATCAAGAGATTATTGATTGGAATCACTCGCCTAATATCCTCTGTCTGTCATGTAGTTCAGCAGGCTTTCCGTGATTCCGCGTGTCGTTCCGTTTAAATATTCATGGCCGAGCTTCTTTGTGGCACCCGAAGCTGAATATCTAATTAAACTGTCAGAGGAAATACAATTCGTCCGTAAGCCATCTTATCGCAGGGGTCAGCCGGAGCAGCGCAGCTCTGGACAGGCCTAAGGGGTAATTAAGGGAAACCACACAGTGTTTACCTTGGTTCATACCTGTGGCCCGGCTAAGGCCAGAACCGGGCTTGGAGACTTCTCGGGCCCTGCCTTTGATGCCGCCGCGATGCCAGCCTAAATCACGGTTATGGAGAGAAGAGACGAAGATCCGCTCGTGTATAATAACATAATCAGCAATTATAGCAGGGAAATTGTGAGAAGCTGGAATTTTATCTCATTAAAAAAGAGCTGAGAAGAAAGGTTCTCTCTCCCCTTCCTGTTCCCCCTCGCTCTGTTTCACAAGTGCTTCTCCTTTGAATTCCTATGATTTTTTTGCTTTAAAGGTAACGGAGAGATCTTGAGATTTAATTCCGGAGGACAGAGCTAGTCCTAATTAGTGGCATGCTGTGGCTAAGATATGAATGACTTTTGCTCCACTAGACTCCAGATGTTGAGAGGGGAGTGTGTGTGTGTGTGTGTGCACGCGCACGCACATGTGGGGGGGCACTTTTATTATTGGTCTGTCGGTTTATTTCCTGTCATTATTGTTGCCTTAGTTCTTCTGTCAAATTAAGGTCGCTAATTTCTTTTCATATTTTACGAGGCCTGTTAGCAAGTAGCTGTAATGAACTTCAAAAACGGTCCCGATCCTTAAAGATTTAAAAAGGTTCCTCCCGTGTAGGCGGATCTTCTGATGGAAACTTAAACAGTGTCGTTCCTCCACAATTTATCTCTCTCATGATTTTTCACCCCACACACATTATGGCACCAGTTTAATCCTGCTTTTTTATGTGACTTTAATGATCTTTTTTAGGAGACTCTTAATACCCTCAAAATTTGTAGAATATCACAATAAATCAGGACCTTGCCCATCTAATGACAATTAATTCCACCTATAATTTTTTATGCTTTTGCCACATTATGACACCCAGTTAAATTCTTCTTCCCCTGACCTTTATGGTTGTGTTTTAAAAGTTAATACTTGGAAAAGTTGATATTCAGTGCTTGGAGTTTCGTCATATTTCTTCTGTTTGAAGTCTCAGTGTAAATGCGTGACTGCCTCTGAAACGCTGTGTGTTTTTGTGATCCATATACTGCTGTGATGGATATAGTGTCTGCAGTTATGCCTGTCAAATAAACTGCAAAATGTGTGCTATACAAAAGCCGTGTGCGTCCCCTCGTTCTTAACATGCTCCTATGTAACTTTTCCATGTACGCATGCTGTTCATGTGCCCTAGGACGTGTTTTGAGTTTGTCATGGAAAATAACTTTATGTAAGTTTTCCAGACACGCCTCTCACAGAATCAGTTGTGCAATAATGGGAAAGCGTTTCAAGCGGGAGGAAAAAAAATGCTCGTTTTCAAATAAATAACGTCACTGTACATTTAGGTTTCCTTCTCATAAGAAAACCACATTGACGTGTGACATTTTAAGCACCGATAATGGCCCCCAGACCACCTTATCTAGAGGTACTTAATTAGGTAGCAAGTTTGAGATATTCTTTTTTTCTTTCAGTGTCATATAAATTAAACCCGCTCAGTGACTTCTGGTCGGCAGGCCGCTTATATAATGACATTAGAATTCTTTTATGTGTCTATTATCCGATGATCAATTGGGCCGATATCGTTTATAGTGCACATTTATCACGAATTGGGAGCAGGAAACTGTTAAATGCCATGTGAGTACGTCAGCAGACTGAAGGAAAAAGCTAACTTGAAAAGTAATGATTTCCCATATTTTCAGAGAATTGTTTTGTGTGCGTGTGTGTGTGTGTGTGTGTGTGTGTGTGTGTGTGTGTGTGTGTGTCTAAGAGTCATACGGTTAGTGCGTTTCCTCCAATGGTTCTGACTGCTGTCCTCGTCTTCAGAGAGCCTATAGCTGTGCTGGGGCACTCTGACATTATTTACAGAGGGGTCTGTGATGCTAGAAGACACCTAGTGTAGTCCGAACATCTCGTGGGGTCTTCTGAACATGGTTTCACTGTTTGAGAGGTTGGCTGAGTCGAGTTCGAAAGTGACTTCTAAAAGGAGAGGACAGAGGCTCTGAGGAGCTCCCGCCTGTACGCAAAAAACTTCTCTGACTCCAGCCTGTCCTGGGGCCAAACAGCCTTGAAACAATATTTATCCCTAAGGATGTGCTCATTCCTTTGTCTTTGCTCAGTCACTGTCCAGACCCACACGGGCCTGGCTTCCACAGAAACACCTGCTTTGAAGAAAGTGAGAAGTGGACAGTAAGTTCCATCTTCAGCAAGTTCAGTTAACAGACCTTATGTTGACCGTTATTCACTTGCATCCTGATTGGTTTGTTAGCGCCTCGGTAATTAATATCAAAAGAGGGAGGTGCTCAATTGGTCAAGTGATGATCACTTGCATTCGGGAGATGCAGCACTCGGTTCCTGACCCGAAGAAGCCCGTGCTGTGGAGACTTCGGCCTGCCAGTCACAAAGAATCCAGGTCAGCTGAAAGGGTGAAGCCACCAACATCTCACAGACATTAAAAAGAATCACAGATATCCTGAACTTCTTTGAGAACACGTTTCCTTTGGTGGGTGGAGGGGAGAGTTCTCATCAGCAGATCCAAAGGGCTGTTTTCTGCTGAGATTGCTTCACCATGAATGAATTCTCTGTACACATGTATGAACACTAAACAAAAAGTACTCTTCCCATCATGCATTTCAGATGGACATGCTCACTTCCACCTTTCCATGGCCGTTTGTTGACAAGCGCACAATACTTTCCTCTCTGCAACAAAAGGGGGGAGGGGTGGGGGGATGGTTGTGCCTATGGACACTTTATCCTCTATGACGTACTGAGACGCACTCTTGAACGTGTGTCAAATTCATTAAGCATTTGCATATAGATTCAATCTTTTTGATGCCCTTGAGTGTGTTGTTTGGCCAGGGAACTGTTCCCTAGTTTCTGGAGGTAAAATATTGAGCCCAGCATCCGCAACCCCCAAGTGAACCGCTGGGCCAGGAAGGGTCCATTTAAACTTGGTTTGATTGACACTAACGGTGCGTGTACACCCGGATTTCTCCCCGAGATGCGCAAAGTCATGATGATTCTTATTTATATTTCTGACTAGTGGCATAAGGAGAGCAAACTGGCCCTTCTACATGAAATTAATTAGACTGGCAGTCAGCCCATGATGGAGAACCAGATCCAATATGTTATTTTCAGTGCATTTCAACCAGACCCTTTTGTAGGCCAAGACATTAAGCTGTCCATCCCCTTAAGTACCCAGGTCATGACATGCGATTACATGTGTGAAGGCAAATAACTAAATGTATATAAATAACTTCACACGCACTTTTATTTAAATGCTATATTAAATATTACATTATATAAAGCATGCACCAAAGTTTGGCGATCACAAAATAAGGTCAATGTATGTCAGAACACTTACGGTCGAGAACTTCAGCTGTTTAAAAAAGTTATTCAAATATTCAAGAAAAATAAAATAAATGCGAGCACCCCCCCCCCACCCCCGAGCAAAAAAAGTAATAAATAAATAAAATAAACAATCTGTAGGGAAAAAAAATGGGAATTGTTTCCGTGCAATGTTGTTGGCAGAAAAACAAATCTTTTGTGTTGCGTACTCGTTTAATGACAACATTGCTAATTAATAAGTTCTACACAATTATGAATTAACTTCGGATCAAAACTCCGGCTTTGCATATAATTTCCGATAATCGCTGGAGCTGCTGCGGAGACATGGTTCATATCAAGCGTAACTTTCTTATTTAACACAGACAGGCGAGTTCTCACCGGGTTTAAATGTACAGCAAATGACCTCTGCTGGGATTTGGTAAGAAAACCTAAAATCACAGCAGTAATTTTTTTTAATTTGAAATAGCATCCTTAATCGTCAATTTTTTGTGCGCTTTGAAGGAATTAATCTTAATATTTTAATGTTATTACATGGAGGGGGGAGCGGGGGGGGGGAGGCGAGAACGGGCGATAATTCGTTTCCGTAACTGTTACCACCTTTTTGCTGGGTGTCTGCAAAATGGATAGGCTGGACTCGTCGTGGTGTTCATTTATAGCTTAGAGATGGAGATGCGCTCCCCCCGTAATGAAAATCCGCAGTAATTAAAGGTGGGAACGTGCAGAGTTCAGACAGGAGCGCGTGACATACTGCCGCTATTCCTTTGTGGATTATCAAAGGCTATTCCTTTAATATGGAGATTATTCTTATGTACTTGTTTCTACTTGAAAGGCGTTTTCCTAATTTACTTATTAATGAGATGTAAATCTATTTATGTTGAAGCCCTCAAGTTTGAAGAAACGCGTCTTTTGAGCACGCCACAAATCCAACAATTTGAAAAGGACGGGAGGGAAAAAGCCCCTCGTTCTTGTTCTGTTAAAAATTTATATAGTCCATGTTAAATTTATTAATATTGCTTGCTGTCATTCAGTTTGCAACTCTCTAACTGAAATACGACTTGACAGCAGCCGCATTAAAGATGTATGCCATTGTATTCAACAAAGATTAATGAACTCCAGTAAAAATAGCTGTAAAGAAGAAAGTGATCAGAATGTGAAATCAGCGAATTAAACGACGCCTTCTGTGCCATATTTTAATATGCATCAGGGATTTTTGGCTGGGGAAGTTCATCTGGGAATGTTGCGGTATTGTCTATATATCTCTGCTAGGCTGCTGTGTGTAGACTTTGTGGCCCTTTCCGAGCTGACATTTTAGTGAGTGATAACTGAAGTTCTGTAAGGTTGTGTGGACAGGGACATCACTCATCCGATATCCTTTGTCTTACAAAATGA
Organism: Chitala chitala; assembly: GCA_025773905.1. Classification (NCBI taxonomy): domain Eukaryota; kingdom Metazoa; phylum Chordata; class Actinopteri; order Osteoglossiformes; family Notopteridae; genus Chitala; species Chitala chitala. The sequence continues at coordinate 1,842,193 of JABJVR010000036.1, forward strand.
AAATGGGTGAAACAGCTATATTTTGACATTTCTAGGAAGGTTTATGTGTTTAAAATGGCATTTAATTGAATTAAATGGGTTTGTACCTCTTTTTGTAATTTATAATAAGACATTAGTTTTATCATAAGAAAGGTTAACTGTTTTGATTAGAACAAAACAACTGGAATCTCCAGGGATTTTGCTCTGTTGTCTTTGGTCATATATCCAAATATTTAATCACCACCCATTCCACTGGTCCTAAAGTACCTCAGAATGTCTTTGTGTATGAAATAGCTTTAAAAATTTTCTAGGCTTTAAAGTAATTTGGAGGTGGAGATTTACACAGATTAAGTTTGAAAGCAGTTCTCCTTCACAGATAGTATTTGGTCATTTTGGAGATGTAGTGATCAGTATACTGTGTTTTCTCTGTATGATCTGAAAATGCTTCCACTAAATGCTTTGTTCCCATGTGAAGAAAATAAATTAAATATTAGTATACTACATATTTTAATGCCTTCCCAAGGCAGCTCTGAATGTTTTGTTATTCTTGTGTGCCGTAATATTCGCCAATCTATTTTCCAGCTAATGGCTTTTTACAGTTTGGTTTAGAATTCCATTTGCTGTTTTGCCGGAGTTTTGTGTAACAAATTAGACTGATATTCTAAAGGGAGATAAAGTTCCAAACAGCCCAGAGAATTGTTCGGCCCACACTGGAGCACGGTCCGCTGGTATTCCTGTTTGTAAATCACTTGTCGTAATAGAAGCACAGTAATCTACAGGGGGATTGTTCACTTCATTTGCTTGGTCAATTTTTATTTCCCTTAAATTTTGCTCACAAATATAATCTGTGCTGTATTTTGTCGCCTGTATATTTTTTCTCTCCTAACTAAAATGTGCAATTGCAGAAGTGCTCGTATTTGTACGGTTAATGGTGTGCAGTTACTTTACAGGGAAAAGCTTTTGGAAATGTAAGTAGTGGTTACATAATGAATGAGAAGTGTGTGCATCATTCAAGAACATAGACATCACTCTTATAGGAAACATGGAGTCTGTAAACTTCAGATTCCTATCGTGGAAAATAAGCAGTGCAACACCGTGGTAAATCACAGACGCCCTGTCTCACACAGGTGACGTACGGCTCTAGCTGTTAACTTCAGGAGTTAAAGGTGAATAGAAGCATTAATGCACATGACTATGCCTGGACTCTGCAGTCAGAGGTGGTGAACAGAACTGCATTTCTTCCGATACGGTTTGCCTTTTTAACAACACTTAGGAGCACCAAGAAAGAATTCACCCCGTTTTTCCATTCATCGCCTCCGACGTCTCCAGATGTTGCGCTGCGGTTTCTTTCCACAGCCAGCTTTTGTGAGCAAAATTAATTTTCAGTATCTCGCAAATGCCAATTCGTATACAAAAATGGCATGTGGTTGCTTAGATTATTCTTTTATTGTTTAAATTTAATTTGTACCCAGCTTTGCATAGCTGAACACATTACAGTAATAATCTGCGTTAGGTTGTTCAAGGTTACAAGAGCAAGTCCATTCTGAGATTAATGCCAGTAACATTCATTTTACAACTCAAAGCCCTTCAAGGCTCTCTTTCCTGCTGCCTTACAGACATAAACTGAAACAATTAAGTACCTACATAAATGTTGAGTTGTTCGCGAAAAATTAGGTTCCTCTAATACCTGGAGGTTATTAATTTTTCCACAAAGGTGTTATAAGTTATGTTTAAAAGCCCTAAAATGCAGCTTTTGTCAATTGCGCACTTGCACATAGTTTCCTGTCTAACACTTAAAAACTACCTTCTCTGATGTACTGTGGCTAACGCAGAAAAATTGTGTCCTGCATATTAAAAAAAATGCATTCATATGAATTTTCGTTTCATCAGTTGTATAGCTGAATTAACGTGTAAAAGAAGTCGATTTAGTTTTCTGCAAGAAAAGTCTGTGTTGTGTGTACCATATGTGTTACAGGACTTTTCGTCATAGAACTGAAATATGTATTGGGTTCACATCTACTTACGTGTCTTGGATACACCTAAGAGCATTTTCGGATCAATTTAATGCATTAGTTATTATTTGACCCTTTGATACACTGCAGTCGTTATGCTTTAGACATCAACAGAGGCGTCTTCATGTCCAAACATCAGAGACGGCAAAAACCACTAAGGACAACTAGGTGGGTTCTTCTGGAGGTACAAGCTAATAACTCAATTTAACTGTTTAGAAGCTTCAAAGATACACCCATCTTACATTTAAGGGGTAGAAACAACACAAGGCTATAATTAAATGTGTGATTTGCAGTATTCTGAAACCACAGCACTTGCAAAATGTATAAAAATACATTAAAATTTTTCATCCACACATTATATACAAACATGCAATCTGTGCATTCCTTACGCACACACAGGTTGGCCACTATTTATTTATGAAGGTTTAAGCATCAACTGATATAAAATTAAATATTCTTGAGGGAATAGATTCACTATCAGTAAATTATTCCATGGGTATCTGAAATAAGCATCTGTTGTCTTTGGTGAGAAAAAAATACATATTTCGCTGAAATTGGGAAGAGGCCTGCAATGAAGCAATTAGTGATGTAAATTCTGAATGGTGATTTCTAGAATAACAATGGCTACGAACCCCATTAACTAATAGTGAGATATTCTGCTAGATGCCTCGAATTATCTTTCAGGACAGTAGTCCCACATTTCCAATCTCAGGTGTATGATTAAAATCAATTAAATCAACCCTCCAATGTCATCTGTGAGATTCTCCTGACAAATGAAATTATGCTTAAAAAAAAAAAAAAAAAAAACCGGTTCACTCAATCCCTGGCCTTGCCTTCGCATCACTCATATCCACAAATGAGATTAAAATGTGCAGCTCAGGGATTTCAAAGGGATATTTTTCATAAGAACATGAAAAATCCTGCGAACCCAGTGTAAGCAGTCTTGAAAGCCCCTGGTGAGATGAGCTGTCAGCTAGTCTCAGTATTTCACATCGAAGCAGAGGAGTAAAAAAAAAAAAAAAAAAGTTACTTATTTAACCCATTTGAGGCTTCTAAAAATTACGGAATGGTTTCACAAACATTTCCTTGAGGCGTCTGAGCAACTAAAGCTGTCCCGGTATGTAACAAAGCGGCCTCGCGTTTGCGAGTCGTTTTCCGCCACGACGTTCATTTGCACCGCGGTGCTCGGATGCCGACTTTGTTCCGCTCCGTTTCAGCGTCGTTTTGTCTGCTCCTCTCTTCTTGAATGGAGAGTGCGATTGATCTGTCTGAGGTGTTGTGCTGGGGCAGTTTCTGCTTCAGTGCAAACAAAAGTCTACAAGTGACACGTGGAACAGACTTCTCTCCTTTCATTAAAATGGCATAAAAGCACAGGCAGCCCTGAAGTCATTAAGGGTGTTGCCTTGGCAACAGGTCACTCATTACTAGATAGCCACAAAAATTAAACTGCATCATTTTTACTGTGAGAATAGATAAACTGCAATGTAATATTTTGTGTATTATACACAAAGTTTACATAAAAATATGTACAAAAAAAATCTCAGTGTAGAATAGAGTTTATGCATTTAATAGTGTTATAATCCTGCATACTGAGACACATGGGAAGTGTATTTCACAAGGTTCCTATGTGCTACCAATAACTTTTTAGTTAACTTTCACTGCAGAGATTTTCATTATTCTGGTGCAGAGCCAGAGTTTCAAATGGGGCCCTGGAAAACATCTTACATTGCCCCAATCCCCCACCCCCAAAATAAACAGGCTGTGTGGGGGCCACCTGGTGACTTGTTACCTTAATGTACAAAGATTATTTTTTAATTAGGACAATTTGAAAAGCAAACTAGAGCTAACAAAGATCCCGGCTTGAGCAACTTAACAGGAGCTGGTGGCCTAACGGAAAATTATGCTAAACGGACGCACTGAAGAGACGTAATATCGGGGGGCGGAGCCTCAGGGCCATGGGCCACGCGTGTCCTGCCAGTCAACTCAAACACATAAAATGGCGTCTTGCAAGTTTCTCTTGTAACTTCAACTTCTCATTTCAGAGAGTCTAAAAAAAGTGTTTAAATTTAATACAAGTAAAAAATACAATTAAGAATAAACAAGAAAGCACAAAAGTACACGGGCACCATAAAAATTTTTCATAACAGTAGGCTGATTTCAGTTTTTAACCCCTTCATGTAGAGCGGTCGCTATAGTGGGTGTGTTCACGTATGAGGCTTTCATAATCCGTGCATGAACAGGTAAAATGTTCAAGTCATTCAATCATATATGATGAAGCTTAATTTTTAAATAATTTTGGCCCTGTACAACATGAAACATTCTTAATGTGGTCCTAGATGGGGGGGGGGGGTAACCCACACCTGCTTCAGATAACCGTTTACAATGAGCAATGTCAAAAGTTCAGCTAAACTATATCATATAACTGTATGGACCACATACACAATTTCTTTTTTAAATTGTGTATAAATGTATACTGCATATTATGCACTGAGTGCCCTGCATCTGATGTGTCCCAAAACATTATTAACAAGCCACCACTGCAGTCTTAAAAATTTACTTTTTTACATTCACAGAGTTTGTCTTTGGACCTCAAACTGTCCAGACACATGTTATAATACCATGCCAAGCCAAGCGGTCACATTTTTTAAGTCCAAGCAAAAATGATAAATGACCACAGAAGGCAGGTAAAGCTGTCTGAATGACGTGTTCTCTGGCATCGCAAGAGCTGCATTTCCTCTTGTAACATGTGAGACCCGAAGCTTTTCAGACCTCTTTAAAACATCATGTGGAAATATTGTAATGTACGTCTTTAAAAACCTGTGCCCCTGTCCACTGACAAATGTACCTATTCTCCAATTTTGGGCTAGATTTCAGCTGCTGTCTATGTCAATCCAGGTAGAAGAGCATCTCTACCAACCCTCCCCACCTCCGTGCACCCTTCTCAGTTACTAAAGCTTTTGATATAGCCTGGTAATAAAGCTTTAAAGAAAGAAATATATTCTGTATCCACTGCAGAGCGTGAAAACCCCAACTGAAAAATGGTGTATTGAAATGCCTAATTAACTGACAGTGTCCAGTCAATTCCGTTTGCTAAAGCCAGGGCTCACCCCCGCCAGTTGGGGTCCCGGGGGTTAATTCGACATGCGCACATTTTATAGCCCCTCAAGAATGAATTCTGCAGACAAGGCTTATACTGAGGTGGAATTTACCTAACTCCAGTAAGTCCATGTATCTTCTTTTATTAGAGAATTGAGGGAAAAGCAATGAAATTTTTATTTCTCCAGAATTTCAGACGGACAATGTACAGTCCCTGGAGATAGGCCAGGCTCAGCAGTTACTGCGGGAAGCTAGCAGACATTTTTTTTTTCCCTGAGACAAATCAATGACTAAGACAAGCTCTGCATTTGTCTCTTTATTTTTCAGATGCATAACTTTATTTGTTAGCGATATATTTCATCAGTACAGTTGCTGAGCACCTACTGTTATCCATAGCAAATGTTTTGGGTGTACGGTAATTGCTAAGTAACCACAATGCTTCTCTGTTTTGTGTGACTAAACAAAATAGCTAAAAGAAAGTGAAAATTGAGATGCTCAGACAAAATATAGATAGACAAATGTACCATGCCATAACTGTTTTGGTGTCAGTATTTGACCAAATTAGTAAAAGGATATTAGACAGGATTATGTTCTGTATCCTTTCTCATCTCAGCTACAATGATCAAGTGGTTACATTAATTTTAAAATGATTACTTTTTATATAGTGGTCTTAAAATACATTCATTTGTTCAATAAATTATGATATTCTATTTTCTTCCTCTGAAACAAAAATTATACTCGTGTTTTAACAAAGTCTAAATTAGCAAGAATACAGCCATCTCCAGATTGCCGTTCTCGTGCCAAAATGTCAGAATATATTTACGAATTTATGTCGTGCTAATCAAGCGCGGGCGGTTTTGTCTCGTATTACATTGCCCCGATCTTAAGTGAGACCGCACCTTGTTGTGTCAGTTCACACTCAACCCAAATGCAGTGATTACAAATCTAATGAAAACCATCTCAGTAGAATTAGCAAAGTAAATGCAATTTAAATATCCATTTATCCTTCTCTGAGAGCGCCTTGTGGCTATTAGTTCTCGTGAAGGGGGTCCAGTTGGTAATTCGCCCCACTATCCTGCCCCCCCCCCCAACCACCGCTGCCACCAACCCCGGCACCGCCACCTTGGCTTCAGGCGGGGGAGCGAGGGACCCTCATTTTCCGCGTCTCGACGCTCACGGCCTGTGGGATGAATAATGCAAGAAGGTCCAGCCGCTGGGGTGCGGAGCAGCCGGTTCAAGTGGACTTACTCGAGGGGGCCGGCGAGTATCAGGCGGCAATTATCTGGTGAATTTGTACACTTTATTACGGAGAGCTCCACTGGGCAAGCCGTGTCACGGCTGGTGCGGCACCACCCTCTCCTGGACTTATTTATCTAATAAGAGCAAATTAATTAGAGTCGCGCTTCTGCTTCCTGCGAGCCAGGTAGCCCCTGCCACGCCGGGCCTTCACGTCGGGATGTCTGGACCGAAACGGCCGCGTGACGCACCCACGTGGGTCCTGCCGAAGAGCTTCTCGAAACAGAGGGAAATAAAAGAGGTACGCATGTCTGAATCGGGTACTGAATGACGGACTAGCCAGGGAAAGGCTGGAAATGCGATTCTGAACTTTCCGGTCCTCAGTCCGGATCGCCTGACCACTTGGAGGTTTACTTTCCTTCAGTTGTTGCTGCTCAGTGGGATGAAGAGGTCCCCTGCTGAATTTCTTTGGAACAGTTGTCCCTCACACATTGGTGGGGTTGTGTGTACAGTAAGCCACAAGGCTTACTCAGTGGATTCACCTTATTTATGCAGTTTTCCAAAATATTTTTTATTATTTTATTTAATTTTTAATTAAAGCTTTACCTTTTTTACCAAACAGTATAACCTTTAATTTTTTCATTTGAGCACACTAAATTTCCGAGATTTTTAAGTGCCCTGAGAAGTGTACCAGTCCCCATGTCTTTCCAACCTCCAGTCTGTTTTACTCAGAACTTACCTAACGTGTTTGTCTTTCTTATTCTTAGGATGACACTGTAATTCCCAGGCATATTTTCACATTGGGATTAGCATTAGGTAACGAGCATGGGTGGGACAGAAGTCATCTACTCCCCTGTCTGTTGGATCCTAACAGGTGGCGATGTGGCTGTTTTTAGAGCACATGGAGGCCATCGGTTTCAATTGGCCACCTCTGGAAAGGCGCCCAACAGGAGGCAGAGTTGCAGGTAGCAGAGTTGAAGATGCTGAGGTTTTCACTGGGAGTGACGAGACTGGACAGGATTAAAAACGAGCATATTAGGGGGACAGCACAGGAAAATGCTGAGGATGGAGCTGCCAGACAGGAGGAGAAGAGGAAGGCCAAAGAGGAGGTTCGTGGACATAGTTGGGGTGACAGAGGAAGTAGCAGAAAACAGGTTGGTATGGAGAAGGATGGTCCACTGTGGCGACCCCTAGAAAGAGGAAGAAGAAGAAGATTATTATTACCTCCACACAGGTGTACCGGCTTGCTAACGCTGCCCCCTCCCCTCTTTGCTCTATGTTCCTCTGATCTGCACCCTAAACAAAAGAGCAGACCTGACCCGGTGTGTGCTTAACACCCCTAAAGTCTTGTTGTTTAAGAGCAGGGCCGAACAGTTTGGCATCCTTGCTCAAACCCGTGACCGTCCACGACTCTCACGGCCTTCTCCACAACTGGGAACACACGCATGCCCAATAACACCCGTGTCCCACCGATGAGACGGGAACGAGTCTGCGCACGCTGCTTATTCCAAAAGCATTGTGAATTGAAAAAAACATAAAATATACAAGAAACATGGGTGTTTGATGAATCCTCCATGAAGGCGAAGTTTTGTTGTCTTCGATTTTGTTATTATTATTTGAAATTAGAACGATTAATTTCTCACCAAAAATAAACGATTCCGCCAAGCTGTAGTGTCAGGTCTCCAGGTTACAGGTAACTGTTTTGTAATTCCGTTCCACCACGCCCCATACTAAACCACCCCTCAAAAAAATATAAAATAACCTCCTGACATCCACTGCGAATATGTTGTAAAATACTTAATTAATCATGAAAGCAAAACCCATGTTTTGCTCTTGCATTTAAGGGCAGCGTGTTCCTGACGACACCCCTTGGTGCGTCGTACCCTCCCGGGCCAAGGTGGGGCGTCACCTTCGGAACCGCCGAGCCCTTTCATTGTGACTGATATCCTGAGAACAAAGGGTGATATCTGAACAATGGGGCTACGCTTCCTCCCCTCGTGGGTGTTGGGAGGTGGGCGGGGGGGGGTGACACACAGCCCCGGCCCGTGCCTAATGAAAGCTCTCCGGTCGCCAATGCCCTCCCCACGGCGGTCTGGCCTCAGATGTTTTATTCCTCTCGAAGATGCGCTTCTTCTCCCGCCACGCGTTTTAAACATATTTTGGGAAAAGGAGTCAAGGCGAGGAACACAAACGCTGAAGCGGGATGTTCTGTTCGCAGACAGAGATTTCTTTGAGGGGGATTTTCATACATACCAGGTGGGTTTGGGTGAGATGGGGGGTGTAATTAGGTACAATGTATCACCCCTGACTACACAAATTCCTGTCATAAAGACTCGAAATCCGGCTGACTTTTTGAGGTCAGACGAATCCTAACAACTCAACAACTTTTCTACACACTTTATTGTCATTTGCTATAAAGACAGCGTTTATACACGGGAGGACCTTACTGTAAATAAGTACGTGTAACTTGTCACAGTTAACTGACATCATTAATTGTACAAAAATATACCTTTTTTGGACTGCTGTCTTTGCATTTCTGAAGATGTTAGCGCTTCACCCTTTGAGCCTGTTTGATGAACCTGAGTTTTCTACTACACCTCATCTTCAAAACCCTGCATCATCTGACATCGCGAGGTAGAGAGGAACTCCCCTGTCAAAATCCTGAGTGCTGACGCATGGCCAGACTGCTTGGAAGTGCCTCGCATGAATCATGCATGGCTTCGTTAAAAACCGCTTAGTGGACGAACAAGTTTGCGATGTCAGCTTGCGGAGAGATGCAAATTGGTTGCCCCAGTGATATCGCTGCAGTGATGCGTTAGAAGAGGCTGATTTTTAAGTGTGTGAAGTTAGTTGGTCAGGCAAAGGTACCGTCTTACACAAAGTGGCATATGTTGAAGAACACACGTTCCAGGAGCAAAGGGCTTTATATGACTTTGTATGAATTACCTGGTTTTCAGGTTTACCTTTAGAAAAGAAGGTATTGCTAGTGTTAGTAAAACTGATGAGTTGGTTTTCATTACAGCCATGTCACAATCCCTGACATTGGCAAACATCTTACATTATCATCTCCTTGGGAATGGCGTGGAACTAGCCAACGTGTCTGTTAAAAACTCACTGGCCCACTTTCCTACTCTGTCTCCTTGATGGGGTCACATTTCGGGGCCTGTTAATCCACATCAGTTTTGGGATACTTGCAGTCTTGCAAGTTTCATCTTTTGGAAATTCTCAACTGAACGCCCTTCCATTACCACAGACAGATGTCTTCAAGCACATGAGAAATCGCCAAAGGGTTCGTTTTTGCCATGAGAAGCACCTTTAGAAACTATGAGGGTGAGCGGAGTGCTGACAGCAACGCAACCTACAACTTCAACAGTCATAATGACGTACATTATGGATGTGTTTTGAATGGGGAATAAATGAAGTCTTACAGAGCTATCAACAGCTTGTCACCCTGACGAAGTTGAGGGCCGGTTGGAGAGGGAGCTCTTTTTATATAATTGCTTTCGTCCCGTGGGTCACGGCGGCCCGAGGGGGGGTGTGTTCAGGAGCTTAAAGATACTGGAGCCCCTGTTTCCTGGGGCCTGGCACAACCACTAGACACTGATTAATTGTCTGAGGTTTTGGAAGGGGGGGGGGTCATTTGTGGGTTAAAGAAAAAAAGAAACACTGAACAACCTAATTAAACAGCAACGCCGGTTCAGAACATCTGTCCAAATGGAGCCAGCAGTGCAATCCGGCATTCTGTCAGTCATCTGCAGAGTCTTTTAGTGGTGGGGAGGTCTATCTCACATCTATTTCTAAAGCTGAACAGCAGCGACTCCTTCTCACCTGTCCAACCCAAAGCCCCCCCGGCATGGCAGCTAAAATGTAAACCCCAGCATACACAAAATGAAGATGAGCTCACTAGTGACCGTGGATCACTAACCAATGATACTCGTTCTGAGCTGCCACATCAGATCCTCCATGCTTCCGCTACACAGAAGGGGTTCGACACCAGCTCACATAAACCATTAACGCCGTCAGCGTTCATTGGAAAATAAATACCCCACGAAACATTCGCAGTGGCATCAAGATTTTCAAACACAAAACATACAGCTTGTTCAAATCGGCATGATCATCAGTTTTAGTACCCAGAGTCTGCAACTGTTCTAACGGGGACAAACATGCCCCTAAATTGTTAAACTGTTGACCATGAAAGTCCATGTAACCTAAACCCATTTGAGTGGCACACCCTTGGGAGGCAGGGGGTTGGGTCTGGACTGGCAGTCAGAGACAACCCCCCCCCCCCACTCGCTCCACCCTTGAGATGGAGAGGTCTCTGTTCGACGGCGTATTGATCTGAAGAACTGATGAGGCGCACAGCGGTCACCTTGGACGTAGGGAACAGCGCACAGCCGACTCCGCTCTCACCTGTGACACCTGCAGACGGCCGCTATACAGTTTTCCAGCCGCTCGGTGCCACGTTAAACAGCTTCGTTTCATTTCACTGGGCCGGGTGGTGCAGAAAATACTAACAGAGAGCCTGTGAATGTTAGTGTGCTGCCACATGGCTGCCAAAATCGAAATATCCTGATAATAGCACAAGATATTTAAGCACAAAAACGTGTATGCAGCTTTGTATCTTTTAACCAATTATTTTAGCTACTTTGAAAGCAGTGTCCCACTAGATTTGTGCAGTGCTCATGATGTTCTGCTCATAAATTTGTATTGAAATGGAGTCTCCGTACCATAACTGCGATTGATTTGTTCTTATACGCAAACCCTTAGTGACTAATGACTAATACGGACCTTTTTTTTTTTTTAGCAGTCATTGATGGTATGGTAATATCATCACTCTCGTTTGATTAATGAATGTTTTTCTAAATACCCCCTTAATGTCATACTGTATTCAAAAACACACCTTGGAAAGTGTTTTCATTTGGAAATTCACTTAAATTTGTAGAAGGGCAAGGTTCAGAAACACAATTACTTAGTTCCTCTGAAAAGAAAATAATTAGAAAAAGCACATGTACTTAGCTTTTTTTGTAGTTGTTTTTGTTTTGAAGATACATATAAAAATCAATATATGTAGGTGAGGGAAATTTCATGGAAAGCATACTTCTGTTTCTGCCCTTGTTCGGCTTTTAGCACGAGGTCTAATTATACGCAGTTTCGGGGCCTGCGGGGAATTCAGTCGCTTTCCCGCGCATGTGTGTGACAAGTGGGCTTCCGCGGTTTCCTCGTAGGTGTTCGGAGAGATGTTGCCGATTGATCAGCGTTAGGGAGCGACATCTGAAGATCACAGGAAAGAAAATGGGAAGTTAAGTAGGACACTGTCGGACAATCCCAAAACGCCCATCGAGGAAAACTGAACAAATGAACAGATAAGAAGGGAGAGCTTGGGAATTAAATAAAATATAATTAATGGCATAGATGTGGAACTTAACTGTGAGCGCGTGCCTTAATGGTGACAAAGGCGCATTTGGCGAGGGGGACGTGAGGTAATCGGATGGCCTCAGGCTGCTGAAATATTAACTACCGGTACACAAGTGCAGTTATATTTCTGTATCCTCTCTGGCTTTATGATTCCAGGAGTTTGTTGTTTCCCTCCCAGTGGGGGGTAAGGCGATGGGGGGTGCTTTGTGCATTGGTGAGGGCAGGAAGCACTGGAGCCTGTGATCTGAGGTGCACAGCATGGTGCCCAGGTAGCGGGGTCCGTGCCAGGCTCTATCCGACAGCTGGGCATGAGAAGATCAGACCACTGTGAGGAATGGTGGGGGGGGGGACCTTCATATACTGTACTTAATCTCTTTCAGGGCCTCGTCCCATAACCTTGAACAGATATTCCCATGGCAAACTCTGTCTGACAAAAAAAAATGAACAGCATTTATTCTCTAGAATTTTATTTCATTTCGGCTTAAATCGACAGACATCCTTACGCCTCGTGTTTAATATTTCTCCAGAGTGCTGGGTGGTTAAAGGACTTTCCAAATTAAGAACCATCCAGATTCCTTTGACAGATTAACTGAAATAAAAAAGAAAGACTCCTTTTTTTTCCAAAACAAATCAGGGTTAGAAAATAGAATAAGCGTTAGAAATCCAGATATACTACATTTAATGAATGATGTGGTCACTCTCTCCTCTTGGTACCGTATCAGAGGTGAACCATGACAAAAAAAAAAAAAAAACTGCCAATCCAAGCAAATAGAGGGTCACTCTGTCCCAGAAATGTGCATTGGTGTTGGGGGATAAGGACAGATAGTATATAAAACTTTAATACAATTTTCCTTTGCGTTTTCTTTTTTAATATTTTTCTCCACATGTCAGTTTAATTCACATACAGTAATGCTTTGTGACTAATTCATGAGCTGCTAACTGGCTCTGTAATACAACTGTAAAAATAATAAAGTAATGCCCTTCTAAGACACGTGGAACCACAAGCGGGAGCTTTATTATTACAAATTAAAAAAACAGCAAGATGCATGTAATCATATCACAAATGTATAAAAATTAAATCTTAAGGATTTTTGCCTCAAAGCTGATCTCAGCGTTAGCATGCAGTGTACCTACGAAATGCTGCGGCGGTCTGGAAGAGCAGTGCGGCCCAGAGGACCAATACCGTACCACAGGACATTCTTCAACGGAATCGCTGTCGCTGATCTCGCGTTAAAATAAAACCCGAAACATTATGAGTTCGGCCACGGTGAGGGGCGTGGCTATGATAATGTACACAGATTCCATTGGTTTAACATTTTGACCCGGGGCCTGGTTACAGTAGGCCATTGTCACATGGGTATCGGTATCGCTGAAGAATGATCGGAGCTCCACAGTCGCAGCGTGTAAAACCACATTGTCCCATGCGAGACTCGAAGGGGGAGAGCTCGGTTTCAGTAGCGGTGCCGAATAATCATTTTTTCACCTGTCCCCTCCCATGTAAGCTGTACCAGTCAAGGGACTGTATGAAGAAAAGCAGAGGTGGACATGCAGTGGATAACCATTGTTTGTTGTTGCTGCTTTTATCATTATCATAATTATTATTGTTATAATTAGGCTTTGTGTATAATTTGCACAGCCACGTGTTTCTGTGCAAGCGTGCGCTTGTGTGGTTTGTGCGTCTGTGCACGGGCGCGCCTCATCTTGCCCCCCCCCATCCACACCACCTTCCTCCCCGCAGTTCTATTGTACAGCAGAGTCAGATGCCAGGGTCTTGGTGGCAGATGGACAAGGGTAGCTGGGATTGGCTAATCCCAAATCTGCCATCTCCTTGCCACACGGCAACCAAGGGAAAAGATGGAGCCAGCTGTCACGGAGCAGCCTTTCATGGTCCCCCGCACACAACAGCTGCAGTGAGCCTGCCTGCCTGCTTCTAAATTATTAAACATCTTTTTAGTCTGTTCCAGCTGCAGGCCTCAGTGTGTTTATGCAGCCTTTGTGCATTTTACATATGATTCTTTCTCTCCCCTCCTCTCATCAAAATGCTGTTTGTAAAAGGCATTATCCCATCTGTGCCCCAGTTTGGACAAAACAGCTGAAGACAAATCCAACGCGTTTCTCCATCCAGGACAATTTGGGAGTTGAGGATGATTTCGGTGACTGAAGACGCAAGGGCTTTTGGTGCCTTCTCCCGCCCACCCGTTCACACGCACGCACACGTGCCACCCGCCTGCCCGCACACACAGGGCCCACCTGTAAGCGACCGGGCCTGCAGAGGCCCCCGGAGCTGTAGTAATCACGGAGAGCTTTTTTATTTTTTTGCAAGTAAAACGTCCTCCATGAATATGTGTGCTTTCTTCTCTTTAAGGCACACACACTGTGTTTCCCTGTCTCCTCCTTCAGAGGCTAGTTTAAGTAATCTGTCCTCAGTCAGTAACATTCCCCTAAGGCGCGCGCGCACACACACTCACACACACACAGACACACACACACACACACACACCTGGTGGCATGGCCACCATTGACTCCAACAGGAGTCGAAGTTGTGAATAATCAAGGATCCAGTCCCAGGACAGTGGAATAGGTACCCCTCTCTGTCTGCAGGGGGTCTGTCCCGAAGAGGCGTAAACGGGAGGGCTGACAGCCGCACCAGCCACCAGGGCCGCCCCCAGCTCCGTTACGCAGAGCAGCATGTGCAAAAGACCAAAGACAAATCGACTCCTTAACACAGCGCTCCATACTCTGCATATTTTCCATACGTTATAAACTACATACATTTAAGTAGTTTATAATCTTTATGAACTACTTTCATAAACATTTGATATGCACTCATACACACACAGAGCACAGCGTAATCTGTTCGGTCTGGAATGTTGCACTGTCATGGTTTTCTTAGTTGGGAAAATCTTTCCTACAGCGGAACACGCCCTCCTAACCACCGCAGCAGCGTGTGTGTCCTTTTCCACCTTTGAACGCCGCTCGCGGTCTTGCTTGAAGAATCTTTGGAGGATGCTTGGAAATCAACAGAGATGTTGTAAAAAAAAAAAAAAAAAATATA
>JABJVR010000036.1:1859785-1873931 GCA_025773905.1 Chitala chitala
TTCTTCCTTCTTCTCCATCCCCTCTAACAATCCTTCACCCCCCCAGCCCCGGCGCCCCCCCCCGTGGGCGGCCGGCGGGGGCGCCGGGCCCCCCCCCACATCACAGCAAAAATAATAATCATGCACTGATACCCTTCAGCTGAATTCCTATCCTGCTGCAAAGGACTTCACACAGTGATGCAGCAGGCGGGTAGAGAAGCCACATCGGGGGGGGGCTGGGAGTCGGGTGGTGCTGCTGGGCTGGCGGTGGAGGGGGGGGCCTAAAGCCGGACAAGGCCCACAGGATACAAGGGGACGCGCGCCACGCCAGACGATTTACTCTATTCAAAGCGCTATCCAGAGAATCCCTTGGAAATGTGTTCGACATTCCAGACATGGGTTTGCTGTGGCCAGCTACAAAAAACAAAGCAAAAAATAAATAAATTAATAAATCAGCTCGAGAGTTTTAGCGCCTCCAACACTTATCTGCTGGTAGCCGCCAGTCCTGTGCTCTGAATGGGGCCCCTGCTAAGTAGGTTACAGTTACGGCGAGGGCACCGCCGCTCGTTTCCAAGCCGTTCTGTCCTCTTTTGATGCACGCTTAATTTCAACACCACAATGGGCTCATCCGGTTATAGTTCTTGGACCGGAGGCGCACTGAGCTCCGTCCATCTCTAATCCAGATCAGGCCGGCTTGTCTCGGGTTCAAGAGGGGGGCCCAGTGACACTGCATGGGAGAGCTGATAAAGGACCATTCTAAGCCTCTTCAGTGCGGCACATGGCAGGAATCTCCTCAACTGCCCAAGTGGGGCATACAATAGTTCTTCTTGGCCCAGTCCAACGGAGTGAAGAGTAAACACACTGCCCCCCACCCAAACACAGTCTACACAGTGTATGGTTTCCTCCATGGTCATTTCCCAGTCAGGAACAGCAGGGGGCGTCCCATTGCTTTCTTCCATCCACAGCATCCATCATAAGGAACTGCCATTCTGTTCTCTGCAGAACTATGCGTCGCTTGACCGCATGCGGATTTTTCCCTTTTTTATTTTTTTTTCAGCTGCCCACACGCTGGCCCCATTAGGTGGCGGACAGCCTCTAGTGCGCATTCAGCGTTTTGCACCCATGTCGAGAAATGCGGGAAATCAGACCGTCCTGTTTGTCACCTGTCAAAGTCGGCTCCAAATTTGCTCCCACTTCCTGTCAAGGACGACCAGTCTTCCACAGTAATAATTGAGTGACGTTAAGATACCTAACAAACACCAAGGTATAGGTCCTGACTATATACTGGCAGAGAAATTCAGTAGTAGTGACACGTCCGTGTGGCAGACACGCGTGCCCCCCTCCCCACGTTAACATGCATGCCGTCATCTTTAAGAAAGTGCGCGATAACAGTAATATTGTTAAAGCTGTAATAAACACAGTGTCTGCCCTGAATTTGATGGCTGCGATTGTAGTTGAAGCACCTGATAAATAATACAGTCAGGATCCCATGACAAAAGGTTCAATGACAAGAGAAGTCAGCGACGGAGAGTGGGGCGGAGCTGTGTTTCAGCATGTCCTGTCAAGGTAAGTTTTAAATCAACGTTCCAGAAAGTTTCCAGTCTCCTCACACCCCCCCCCTTCCCACCCCCACTCACTAAAAAAAGATTCATGGCGAGACTGAACAATGTCATCTTTGACTAGCAGTTTATAAGACTTTGGGACAGGTCAGTGATCCATGGAGGGGGGGGGCAGACTTTGAAAGCGCGACTCACTCTGCTGCTCCCTGCCATGTTAGCAGCCCCCCCCCCCCTTCCTCCCCTCCCAGGCCTCCCTTCGGCAGGGTCCTTGTAGCTGCGATGCGCCATGGTGCGACATGCCATCTCCCTCGGCCGGCGACCAGCTGCAAACTCCACGCGTGTCTGTTCGGCGCTAATTAACCAGGCCGCGCCCGCTTGCCGTCCCAGCAGGCAGCGAATCGGACGCCGCCCAGAAATTTCTTCACCTCAGCTATGACCAGGAAGAACGGGCACAGAAACAGTGGAAGACAGAGAGGAAGCAAGTGAGTAAGAGAGTTAGAGGTGGGGGTGCCGAATCTGAAGGTGCCCCCCTCCCCCCGGTCCTGCCCGTGGCATTGGCCTCTGATTTACATAGGTAATTTTACCTTAGAGTTACTAGGGTCATGGCCTTTGACCTTGAGGGCAGGAGCTGTCAGACTCAGACCTTTCTTTTCCACTTCTCTTGTCACTCCCTTTAAAAAAAAAATAAATAAAAAAGCCAGAGACAAAGTTTCCCCTCAGCCCTACGGCGTTCCTTGCACCAGCGAACCAGCACTGAGCCTCGAGACTTTGGAGTGGGGGGGTAGCTGGTGACCTTCTGAGCTTTGTGACAGTAACGTAGTCCCTGGAGCTCCTGAAGCTTCTTTTTGATATTTGGAAATGTGTCATGTTCCTCCCCTCCCTTTCCTTCCCTCCCTCCTCTTCCCCTTTCCTTACACACGGAACTGTCATACTGTTGTCGGCATAAAATGCAACACTTCCTGGAGTTGTGATTTCCTTGTTTGCTGGGAAAAAAAGTGTCACCTGCGATGGCAGACACGTTTTTGTTTTAGCTCAAAGCATCGCTTCGCTCGTGAGACTCAGAACCGCTTTGATGCCAGGAGCCCGAGACACTCTGAAAGGGCGGAATTTTTTATCCGACAGCTTTCCAGCGTGGCAACGGGGATTGCGGAAGTTCCGCCAAACTGGAAACATAGTGCTTGTTTCAGTGTTTAGCTGTCCCGGGCTCCTGAATGCAAAGCGTGGTCTTTTTAAAAGCATTATCTTTAAGGACCCGGAATTTTCTCCACACTTCAAAATTATCTGCAGATCTTTAAAGTTGTAGCTCTCTCTGTGCTGGTAATTGAAAATTTACATGCAGCCCGAAATACACTCATGCACCGTACTTGCCAGCGCATTTAACGGCAGGCTTGACAGAAGCAGAGCGGGAGTGTAAATTAACTCAACCATGGTGTCATTGTCCTTAACGTTGCTTATTCAAACACTAAACCTATTTGCTTAGTACACGATTTCATAATGGAATAATATTTGATTGAGACGTTAAGGTGCAAAAAGTGGGTCAAGAATGACAGTAGCTATTACACGCATCATTCATAAGTTCATAACGAAAGTACAGCCTTTTGATGAATTGCACACAATCCAATAATGCTTACAATTCTCTATCATCAATAGCTGTCCTCTAGGGACTGAGATTATTTGAAAACGGGGAAGCTAGCACTTAAATTAAGTGCTTCTGGCTGAAACTGTAATCAGATATATATTATTGGTATGAATCCCAAAAAATATCTTGGAATGATATATACTTATTTTTTCTTGAATATCTGTACTATCATATGCCTTTCAACATGTGTTGCTATTCTGTTCTGTTATAATAAAAAAAAAAACCCCAAAACTATTTTTATAAACCACAAATTTTTTTATTCCAATACTCGGTTTTCATATTTATGTAATTATCATATTAATACATATGTTTTAAGATGAATAGATAAAGATTTGTAACACAAGTGGACTTCCCGCCGATTGTTGACACGTTAATTCACATCAGCGTTTAGTGCCGTTTCACTTTGCCCCGGCCTTCACTCGATTTCCGAGACCAGCGGCACAGAGAGACGTACCCAGAGCCCAAAGCCCCCGCATACAGCATGTGAGCTGCAGTATTGCCAAAGCACAGATGCATTGTCTGTCCTTCGCAATATTTCTGAGCTGGGAAAAAAAAACCCCAAAAAGCTACGACACAGTATGTGTGTAACTTGCCCAGTACGACTGGAGTTCTCATGCGCCCCTCTCAAAAACTCAGAAATGCCCACTGGAAGCCCGACACCTTGAGAGGTACATTATACACGTCTTATAGGCTAAACCCTCTTAGGAAACGTTGCATACCGTAGTTGTTGATATTCTGACTTACACCACAGATGCCAAAGCTACATCTTCAGACGAGAAAAACTGGATTTTCCAAACGCCCAAAAACGCTGCGCTGCTCGTCGATGGTGTCGGCGTTCTCTGAAGCAAACTACGCCACACAAAGGTGTCGTGCATCACTGCGTTTGGTAGCCTAATAGCTGCTGGGCCAGGACCGTGACCCTTCTGAGCACAGCCTTTGCAGAGCTCGAGTTTCCGGCTGAATCACTGCTACTGTAGAGAGTGTTCAGGCAGCCACTGCCGCATCATCTGCACATCAGGGACTCGACGCCACTTGGAGCCGCTGAACTTGGGCGTAACGGCCTTATGCACGATTGTCCACCATGGCCTCACCGCATTACGTGTAATCTCCTCGGTGCCGGTTATGAGCGCCTGCCGATAACCACGTCTTCATGTAGATGTTCAGCGGTTCTACAATTAGACCTGAGCACAATCATCTGCCTGTGAGCTACAGACAGGGAGATGGCTCTTAATTTACAATGGCGCTAACGGGAATTTGTGTTTCAAGGTGCAGGCCATCTTTGCTGTTAATTTTTTGTCGCGAAATCTGATACCTGCATGAATGAAAAATATAAATAAAATGGAAATGCCGTAATATCAGAATGTGGCATAGAAACTGAGGAATTTGGTCTGGGACCCAATGCAGTGAAACAAAGGGGAGGTTCTCTCTTTTTTCTTTTTGCAATTAATTTTCAGAAGTTAGGAAGGTGTAACCTCAGTAAACTGAGGGTAACACATGTAAATCAGCCTTCAAATTTATAATTTTATAATATATAGTATTTAAAGTCTTCCGCCACAAAAAAAAAGATACTAGTATTTGTTGTCTATGACCAAAAAAAAAAAAACCAAAGGTCACTTCAGCCGTCTGAACCAGACAAGACAGATTTCTCTAAATGTATCCTGCAAACAAATTGCAGTTATTCACAGATCTAAAAAGAAAAAAAATATATAAAAAAAAAAAATAGGCAAAGGGAAGCTCTTCGCCATCATTAAAAGGAGAGGTAATTTGGCGTGTGAATTACTGTGCACTTGTGGAGTCCTTGTGGGGCAAAGGAAAGTGCCACACATTCCTGCATTTCGTTTAATCCTTTTTTGATATTAACTGGTGATTCGGATCTAATTTTACTGAAACATCCACAAAGGCTGATGTATTCTTTTAAATGGAAGGAGCTAACATGCCTTTAAAAGAGTAATTGAGCAGACAGCTCGCTCAACCGCACTCTGTCACTTTTCCTCACTTTAGATAATAAATGTCAAGCGGCGTCCCATCTCATACAGAAATCATGGTTATTCCTTCTTTTCTTTGCGTTTCTGCACTTTCACATAACCGTTTTTTTTTTTTTTTTTTGGATGTGACAATTCTTAATACATTTTTTTTTCCAGCTTGTTACTGATGTTTGGATTAAAAACTTTTTTTTTTGCATATGATAGAATATGAATATTTGGCGGAATAAAACATTTGACATATGAGAAGGATAAGCGTTGAGAGCAAAGGGAAGACACCGGTGAGAAACGAGACAGTCAGACGGTCTCGGGGATCCGTGGAGCGCCTCTCTCAAGGTAAGTTTAATTGAACCTCATTGTTTTACACACTCCTTTGTGCGGATCTGGTCTGCTGTCTGTAATGAATAAAATACAATGCACTCTGCTTAATTATTATCTTTATTTTTATTAATGCAGGTTTATACACATAGCTATTTTGCATGCAGATTTAATTATTCAGCGCGTAGTTACTTAAAAAGTCATCTTGTCACATAGACTGCGAAACAGACGTTACTTTCTGGAAATTACACTGTCAAAAACTGAAATTAAATAACCACCAAAAACAATTTTTAAATAGAATAAAAAGCGTATCTGAAAAATGTACATTTTAACTGTCAGATTTTAAAATCAAAATCTGAATCCGATTTTGCTGCACGAGCTGTGTTTTTGAGAATTGTGGTGTTTCGTTGTAATGTTCCAGCTCCTCACACCGACTTACACTCCTGCGTAAATGTTCCAGCTCCTCACACCGGCTTACACTCCTGCGTAATGCGCCTTCTCTCAGGTCTTTGTTGGACGCGCAGGATTCCGACAGACGCGCGGTCGCTGGCGTTCTAGCACCACCAACTGGTGCATATGAGTATTACACCCGGCAGCTGACCTTTCGTAAGACAGATAAGGTTATGCGGAGATTATTGAACTTATTTACTTTGCAAAACAACCAGCATGTATAAATCAGCATCTTTGCTGTTGGTCAACTGAAAACAATGACGAGTGTTTTTAACCTTTAAAAAAAAAAACAAGCCTCCAGATGTGGCAACCGCGGTATAAATCATAATGCAACTTTAATAACGCGGTCCAGGATCGCTCGAAAAAAAAATCACAGTAGTAGCTTGGGGGTAAAGAGCTAAAATGAGGAGCTTCTCCCAAGTCTCACCTAGAGAGCGCGGCCATTGGCTACGCGCGCGCGTACCCGCCCGAATTGATCGCTGCAGTAGGTTGATGGCGACTCGTCGTTTTGATGGATTTGACTGTACGAAAAAGTCCAGATTGGTTCACAGTGGACCTCAAACCATGTCAGCTAAAACCAAAGAGACAAAAAAGTGACAGCTGCGGAGAGCGCTCTGCAGGCAGTCAATGGCTTCTGTGATTTATCGTTCCATCTGCCCTGCTGCAGTAAGGACAAGTTTCCTCCCATTTGGTTCAAATGAAAAGGGCCTGAGAGACGCGCGCCGCATTTCTGAAAATCGCAAAAAAAAAAAAAAAAACTTTTTACCCCTTCGTTTCATCCTCGAGAAATATGCAGTAGGATTTTACTAACAGACTGGTAAAAGTGGGTTTAACAAAGGATTCGTCAGCCCTCCGTATTGTGTTAAGTACTATTGCAATGCATAGAGGGTTTTTCTGAATGGAGGAAAAAAAACAATGGGAAAATTAGAAACGACATATCAATAATAATACGTTTTGTTGCATGGTATTTCTTTACAATTTTCATAACTACATGAAATTTTGCGTTTTGTATACAACCAAGAAAAGTGACTTTAGAGCTGTTTTCCAGTGCAAATCTGTGATGCTTGTAGATTTAGCATGGAGTGACAGTAGCCCTGCTTTTACACCCCTACACTCCCCTGCAGCCTTGACCTTCCAGGCCCAGGCACTTCCCGTCAGGGGGCTCCACCGGACCCCAGGCTTGGACTGAGCTTGGCCCAATGTCAGAGGGTGCCTTTGCCTCCTGTGTCAGGATGTTGCCTTTACCTCTCAAGTGTTTCCTGAATTTGGGGAGGGGGGGAGGTCTCCCCTTTCTGGATATTGGTCCACTAAAGCTCGCAAGATTCCTCAATTGTTGACTTCATGCTTCACGCCCTACTAATGTCTTAAAAAGAAAGAGCAGAAAAACAGCAGTGTTTCTGTTACTTTGCACAACTTTTTTTCCTGTCAGGAGAAACACCCAAATACCTTTTTTCCCCCTCTCCCCCCCGTTCTGTTATTTCGACACTTTCCTTCACAAACTAACTGTTCTGCTCAGGCTCTGTTGCTGGGTTTAATACCCCCTGGGATACCAGCTACACATCTGGTACAATTCATAGTCAATGAGAGTCCGGTGTCTCCTGGACGTTCTGCTCTTACAACTCAGAAATAACACCTTTATGTGTTCGCTATTCAAAATAGACGTTTAACAATCGCAACGCCCCCCCCCAAAAAAAAAAAAAAAAAAACAGCACTGTCTTATATGCTCAGTATCCACCTTTACACAACTATGAATTAAGAATTAAAGTACTTAGTGTAAATATATGCAATATGAAAACCCATCTGTATGGTCACCTCACTTAATAATGGTGAAGAACATGTTGAGTATGTCCACAGTTAACCCCCACCGTAGGTTTGTATTAACCCTTGGGCTGGAATATTTCATTGCAGTTTGTCTAACTGGAATCAGAACACACAAAACCCATTGATGAAGACATGGCTTAGGGTTCCACTCAGAACGACACAAGTGTGCGCTCGCATGGACTCGATATTGAAGCTGGCAGTTTTTTTTCCCTAATAAGCTGGGGGAGCAGGGTCTTAGCAGGGCTGGCCCACACTGATCACAGCCTGGGAGAGCAGCCGCGGTGCGCTGACGAGCAAGCCCTTTTCAACAAGCGAGGGAGCCAGTGCAGCTCGCTCGCTCTCTCTCTCTCTCTCTCTCTCTCTCTCTCTCTCTCTCTCACACACACACACACACACACAGCTCTTTTGAAAATTGAGAATTTGTTTAAACGTTTCGATGTTCAGGACTAGTGTTGTATTAGTAAGCACTTTCCATGGTAATTTGCACATCACACACACACACACACACACACCAAAAACTACAAAACCTCCACAGAAATATTTCAGTTTTATTTAGTTTCTTTAATTTTAGAATTACATTTTTTTAAAAATGTTAAAATGTTTCTTTTTACAGAAAACAAAGCTATTGTACAATTATTTTTAAATAGGGCTTCTGTATAAGGTAAATAACTCTACAAAAATCCATCGACATTAGAAATGAGAAAACAGAAAATCATCCATATGTACAATATGTAAACAGCTCTCAAAATTACCGGCCACATTATTGAAAATTGCATCTGTGCCTCTTTTTAAAGCGGCTGCAGTTCTTTCACTGCAGGCAGGAGGTCTGTTGACAAATTAATACTTTAAGGAAATAAAGAACGGATGTGCATGGCATACACCAGGCTCCGTCCTGATGAATTTGTCTTGGAGGGACTCCAGGCTTCATTAACAAAGTCCTGCAGTTCTAATGAAAGTGCTCCTCAAATGTTTACAAGAAGAAAGCATTTTGCTGTCAGGCGCTCCTTTTCACAAAGACCGCCGTGAGCTGGACAACACAATGGTGCACAAACCAGAGCGAAAGCACAGACAGAACTGCGAGGGCTGGGGGGGAAGAAAAAAAAAAAAAAAAAAACAGTGGTGCCGCTCTCAATAATGAACTTATTTGTGCATCAAAATATGTTCTGCTTTTTTCTAGGTTTCAACTGCCCCTTTTTTTAAATGAGGTTGTCCTACAGACTTTGTCTGGATATAACACAGTTCTAAAACCTTGCCCACTTGTGACTGCCAGACAGCAAGGCTCTGGTAGCCCTCCTGGGGCACATATATCAAACAGAGCTGGGTACATTTGTCAATCTGCCATCAGGGACTCTTCTGTTCCAGTCCCACCTGGACGCAGAACTTTTAGCTCAGGCCGGGCCAGTGACAGACACATCACGACCCAGAAAAACTCATCTATCTTTCATTCACCTGCCGTGCGGCGGAATAACACAGACAGACAGATAAACAGGCTGATTTTGCAGCCGCAATTTTTTGCACGTCAATTCATTGTGTTTGCTAGGGTTTTTTATGTGGGATAACTGTTTCAGCACAAATGAAAGCATTGAGTTTCTCAAGTGATTCTAACCAAATGCTTTTGAGTTTGCCGCCCTGTTCGAAGCCCTTGAGTACTGTAGAAGTTCGGGCTCCAATATAAGCTCTCATCTCCAAACCCCAAGCAGGAATGTGAAAGTGGGGAGGTAGAGATGGTCAATTTAACAGCCACAACCCCCTGAAATTTCAATCCCTACCCCTTTAATTTATTCCCTGCTTAATCTAGAGTGATCTGGTTGTACCAAGCCAGTGTTAAAACGAGTCCAGCAAGTTAAAAACCACTGCATCCATCTGTGCTCTGATTAAAAATGGAATTAGTCGAATAATTTAAGCATTTTTGTATCTTTATTTGACAACCTTATTTGAAAAATGTTTTTTATTAAAATTTTCTTAAAATCCCAAATTTAAAACGTAGTATTATGTGCCGTTTTCTCATTCAGGTACTAGAGTTATTTATTGAATATATATATATTTTTTAATTATTAGTTAAGAAAACGAAGAAATAATTTTCACAACAGTGCATTTCCAGAAACATCAGAAAAAACGAATGCCCTGAATTGAAAGGCCTGTGTATATGTATAAAAATAGAAGTCCTGTCATTTCACATTCATTACGTGTGAAACTCAGAAATTAATAATGTAAAAATATGCTTTTTAATTAGTCTTACATTCTGCCCAATGTACTTAAATGGGATCAGCTGTTCCCTGATGACTTTTTCTTAATAAAGTATTAGCCTTACGATGCTTAGGTTTGACAGGTGTGATAAACTGTACGGTGCTCTTCTCTAGCCGTATGAACAGTACCAAAATAGCACTCTTCCATTTAAATGTAATTAACATCCAAGCGTGATATTACATGAAGCCACAAGATTTTTATTTCAGTTTCCTCAATTTTCTTTTTATTGAGTCGTTCCATGAGCAGCTCTGTTTTGACTCGCACGCCCAAATCGTGCCACGCGAGTGAAGATTTGAGCCCACGGCCAAAGCTGAAAAAAAATCTGTTAGCAACATCGCTAGTGAAGGGTCACGCGGTTTGAACTGTTTAAACACTGAAATTAAAAATAAAACTAGCAAGATTTGTTAATGTAAGAAATGCAGTCACACTAGTTAGCAGCATATTACATACTGTATCCATTTCAATAATTTCCATTGCAGCTGTTTTACCACCCAAAATATGAAGTTGATTGTACTGTTTCATCAAATGTAACAATAGAATCAAGTACATCTCACAAACAGAATCATGTTATAGGGAATTAAATAATTCTGAAATATTTACACACACACACACACATTAACATCCTTTTTTGCCTGCCACATAATGCAGATACATTTTTTTCCTAATTACACAAAAAAACCTAAGGAAAGGGAAAAAAAAAAATTGAAGAGCATGCCTCATGTGCTGCCTGTGTACAAATAAAAGAAAGGGAGAAGTTCAAAGGTCAAGCCTGAGGGTCAACAGTAAAGGTCAGCCATGTCATACCTTCCAGTGACCAGCAGCACTGCTGGGAATTGTGGGAAAAAACAGAACCTTAGGGACAGCAGCCTCTGCTTCAGCTGTATACCCAAAAATAAACTGTCCAGGAACCAAAGACTATTGGAGGAGAGAACTGGGGGGGGAGGGAGATTTCAGTCCAGGTTCAGACCCATTTGGGAAGAACAACGCTTACAGTCAGGGTTTCAATGTGCCACTATTACTGGAGTACTTGGGAATGAGATGTAAGGGCACGTAGCAGTTTAAAGAAAGCCAGTAGGGCAAAATCCACACAAAGAGGCAACTTCCTATCATGGGACATCTGCTAATTCGCAATAATTACACTTTCCTTTGTGTTCTCAGGCCCGACGTGAAATGTTAACGGCCAGGGGAGGCCAGGAGGGCGAATGACAGAGCGGAGATATTTACGTCGCATCTTTTCACCCTTCACAACACAACCGCACAGATGCGCGCCTTTCCGGAAAAGCAGATTAAAACTGACACTAATCATAATAAAATGTGTGTTATATAACTTAGGTGCTCAGGTAAATCCCTACTTGTTCCAACACGGTGACAGGTCCTGTCACTTTCACTTAGGGAGGGGTTACGGAAGGAGAGGGCATTTCGTCTGTTTACGCGAGGCCTGCTGCCAAATTGGCTTCAGATTCCGACGCAGCGACGTCCTTTTTTATTTAATTGAAGTGCTAATGAATTTTGGGGTTGTGATTTTTCGTTGCAGAGGCAAAACGGCGCAGGTGCTCTGAGAGGCATGAATGTGAGAATCATTAGAGAACCCAGTGTTAACCAGCGCTGCCCCCACCCTTACCCAGTCAGCCCAGCACTTCAGACTTACACAATCCACAATGCTCCCCCCCAGCATTCATCTGCCCAACGGGGGCACGGGAAAGACTTATCTCGTGTCCACATCTGGAGCTAATGCAGCTCCTTGTTAATGCCTGAAAACTTAAAACATTAACCTGGGCTGTGGCACATTAGGAGACAGAAAGCCAGGAGATTGCAGAATGTGTGTGTGTGTGTGTGTGTGTGTGTGTGTGTGTGTGTGTGTGTGTGTGTAGGGGTGAGACGCAGGTGAAACAGGAGGAAAGGAGCCTTCATCATTTCTGTTAGCTGTGACGTTATTGTCTGTCACCATGTACACTGTCCATCGCAGCACGTAGTTCTATATTTCTGTGTGCAAAATTCAGCCACTGACATTTTTAAGTCTTACATTATAAAATGTTTTAGCCTTCTCATATTTAGCAGGGGGTGAACTTTCTATAAACACCACACTACTCACTCTCCTCAACTGAATTTTACAAATACTTTACACTCACTATACAATAATTTAATGTCCTTAATTATCAGTGTAAAGGAAACATTTTACATTTTTCTATGGTCAACTAAATACCGAGAGGCCCATAATAATGTATACACACACTTCAAAGTTTATCTATGCCCTTTTTTAAAGCTCGAATAAAATGCTTATGCCTATATTTTTCACGTTGAAGTGTGTATACGTTTTTTGGGGCCCCTCCGTACATACAGTAGTCCTCTGCCCCCCCAAATCCACAGGAAATACGTTCAATGCCTCCTCGTGGATTAGTGAAATTCACAGATAATACCAAAATACTATACACTTTAAGCTCTCATAGATATGTATAGGAATAATTTATAAATTAGGCACAGTAAGATGAAAACACTAAACTATAACAAAGGTTATGTGAATGTGGTCTCTCTCAAAATTCCTTACGGTGTTGTGTTCAGTTTTTTCCCCCTCCTTTCATTAGTAAATCCAGAACTTTACTTTTCTGCCTAGATAACCGGCCATGACAGTCGATCTGAACCGAGACGGCTGCTGAGTGAGTAACGGACGCTCGGAGTACACGGCGTGGATGGCGTGAGGTTTCATCACACGCCTCAGTACAGCACGCAATTTAGAATTTATATATTCTTTATGTCTGGAACCTTCCGTTTAATATTTTTCGATCAGAGTTAACCGCGAGTCACTGAAACTGCAGAACACAAACCCGTGGATAAGGGCGGGGGGGACTTCTGTACTCTTTTTAAAACATGTTACAGCATACGTTTTGACTTGGTTATGTGTAGAGTAAGAGTAAAGACAATGCAAAGTAATATATGTGTGTCACAGCTTCATTTTGCAGTTATAGTAACATCCATGAGTGTAAGTGATAGAATTTTCTGGAAATGACCCCGAGAGCACAAAGATGAGAAACGTGGAGGTGATCAGGGGGCTGGGGAACACTGAGAGGACAGTTTTATTTCACCATCTCCTGCGAGCTTTAGAGCCACAGTCACTTTGTCGGTCTTTTGTTTCTCCGGAACAGGGCAGGGAGCTGCAAAACACGGTGAAGAGCGACAGAACCCGCGGCAACGTGTCGCGCGTTTCTTAGCGCGAAGGCCGCGCGCACCGAACATGACATTTTAATGTTGCCGGGCATCTAACTGCGATTGATCACCCGCCCCCCGGCTGTAAGAACTCTGACAGCTTCCGGGGTGTTGGGGGCCCCTAGGATGATTTCACTGACAAAGCCGTCCCCTGGTTGTGCAAAAAACAATAAAAACCCACTGCACCCGCACGCACACACCAGACGTCTGCTTCAGTTATTCACGCGTCTGGCACCGGGCTGCAACGGGCCACGGCAGGCCCCTTACACCCCCCCCCCCCCACGCACGCACGCACGACGCTCAGCAGCCGAGGCGGACCGCGGCGTTTCTAATTGGCAAACTGTTTACGACATTAGCAGCGCGCGCTAAAGTGTGTTTGCGACCAACGTTCTCCGCAGAAGGGCATGAAAAAAAACTCGATGGGAGGGGGGGGGAAGAAGAAAAACAATAAATGAGAGGGGAGGGAAAAAAAAAAAAAAAAAAAAACCCGAAAGCGAATTAATAAAAAAAAGCAAGCTTGCGCTGTCCCCCGAGCGTTTCGCTTTGGCTTGATTGGCAACCGTCACTGGCAAACATCTTTCCGTCGTGTTGTACTTCAAGCTGTTCGTACAATGGGCTGCAGGTGAGGGGTTAATTAGGGTCCACTCCCGTTTAATGCGAGAGCACCTTAAGCTGGAGTGAGGGGCTCCGCTGCTTTTCTGCAGTTTTGTGATGTTCTCCCTCTCAGGCGCCTGGGACCGCGCTGAGACCGCCTGCATTCGTCCCACACGAGACGCGCACAGCTGTCAGATAAAAATCAATTGAATTTTAAAGGGCTTTAAAGTAAATATTTAATTCTTGCCTTGGGAACCAATTAAGTGAAGTATGTGAACTTTTGAGGGACTGGTTGAACTGGAGTTGTACTGGTACCAGCTGGTGTTCCACTGGGATCAAATACAAGTATTGGGGTG
>JABJVR010000036.1:1898425-1909637 GCA_025773905.1 Chitala chitala
TCACCACACTGCTTTTTTTTTTTCTGTTTATTCTTTGTGTTGTTTTCTTTACTCTTTGTTTTTGTCTTTGTGTGGGGCTCCCCTCCTTGCCCCCCCCACACACCCCCACCCCCCCGGCCGGGGGCCCCGCCCCCCCCCCCCCCCCCACGGTTGAATGAAGAATTTCTTTAGGCTTCAGATGGAGAACATGAGGCCCTCAGGGACTGCTGGGAGTTCTGGTGGCAGCCATTACGGCGGCAAGGGAAGGGAGGCGATGTCTATTCTTCAGCCAGGTGAATGCAGCCGCTGGGAGACGGCGGCAGACTCGCGCGAGAGTAAAAACCTTTCTCTTGTTTGCTTCTGACAAGATGCATCTGAGAACTTCTCATCTCCTATCATGACATTTGCAGCCTCCCAGGAGAGATCTTGATGTCATACCTGGTTTAGGGTATTAGCTTGAACTCAGCGGTGCGGTGGGCTAATTATTCATCCCCCCCACACCCCTCCCCTTCCCCGTCTGTTTTGTTTGCTGAAGCGGAGACGGCAGTGTGGAGACCAAGGGGGGGGGGGGTATTTCTGGGTGTAAGTCAGGCCACCAGGGCAGGAATTTGTGAAGGCCGTGGTCTGCCTCCAAACCTTATCCTCAGGGACACTGAACACCTCTCATGGAAAAAAAAACTATACCATAAATAAATGGCCCCATCCCTCAGGATAGGCCCCCACTGTACCTGTGACCTCGGGTGAGATCTTTCAGCACTAGGAGATCCAGGAAGCCGTGAGTGACATCATGCTCTGGTTTCTATCCACAAGGCCACGTAAAAAGCAATCTTTCAGTTGTAAACCATCAAAAGACATGGCGTGGAAAAGGGCAGTAAACTCGTGTTAAGGACCGTAACTACATCAACGATCTCTGCTAACTTGTGTGTATGATCATGTAAATCCTAATCTATAAAATTCATCAAATATACTGGATGCACATTGATTCTCCGTTGTCATATAACCATATAATTTAAAGTAACTAAATGCCGTCCTTGTATTGGATTGACTATAAACGTTTTCATTAGTCCCACTTCCATATTGTTGCAGTTACAGATGCTCAGCTAAAATGAGATGAAAGTAACAAACGGTGTGCAATTTAAAAAAGTAAGTTTAGCAACACAGAATGCAAATCAAAGTGAATAACCTCCGTGTGGCATCACTGACTTACACAAATTTGGTCATGTGATAATGGGTGTTTAACAGTAAGGAACATAGGAGCTTTTTCCATTCAGAGGCCCTGGTTTTGTCCACTGGATGCTGTCTGTTGGAGGTGCGAGGTTGCAAGCAGCCCAGCCCTCCTCCTGCCACTCCTTCTCGATGTTCCATCAGTTTGAGTGGCAAAGCCCTGACAAAGAGGCTGGCAGGCGGCGGAGGATCGAGCGGACACCGGGGCCCGTGCCTTGAAGCCCGTCCGTCAGCCAGTCACTCATGCACTTCGCCAATCAGCCCCTGCCCATTTGCGCGGCGGTCCAAGGCCCGCTCGCCTCCTCTGTCCATCACCGTCACGTCTCCATGCCGACACCTCCCTGCCATTTATCCTGCGCGTCCAGCTCCCGCGTCCGTGCACTGGGCCGCTGGGAGCTCTTCCCTACTCAGCTCAAGCCAAGGAGATGCAGGATCAAACTTAATTCCGGACCGTTTTTGTGTAATTACAATTAAAAGGGATTGATTATATTGCAATTACATTATGCTTCAAATTATGCATTAAAACAACCAATAAGGGAACATATAAAAAACAGAGAACAATTTAATAAAAAAAAAATGTAAATAATCGTATAAATTTTGCTACGTAGACTGGTGGCATACCAGTCTATCGTAGCATAAATATAATTACATAAAAGGTAATTATCACTCAAATTTTGGACCACATGCTTTGCCATGGTCAGGTGGGTAACACTTCTGTCTGAAACCTAATTAGAGAAACACTTCTGTCTGAAACCACACCAAGTTCTCATTTCATCCCTGAGACCACTTTTGTTGTTTTGCTGGTATCTCAGAGTCTCCCATGGTGGTAAAGTTAACTTGTTTAGACAACTTACGAAACTAACTTCAAAGGCAAACGTGAGGGGGAAAAAGACTCTTACAAGACACCTGCTTTAAATCCCAGACTCTAAATTAGAGAAATTTATTCTTCAATTCAAATAAAGTCACATTAAACATTCATTCTAAGGGCATAAGAAGTGCTAAATTATATATTAGTCATTGACATATTTGAAAATTAATTTTAAAAATAATTTGCATAGAGACACTTGTGTTGGACGTAATGATGAATGGATCCTTGGTAACTTCTTTCATTCAGCCCGAAGCTCTCGTGTCTCTCTGTTCCCTTCCAACATGCTTAAACTATTATACCTCATCAAAGTTTTAAGAAAGGTATTTAAAATTGTCAGTCTTTTGACAGGCAGACTGAAGAGTCTTGAAAATTAATTTCACCGGGCTCTCAACGCATTGTAATTAGGATCTGTTTAGGCCATGATTGCTTTTCATGAGAACATCTGTGGAATTACCAATAATTTTTGTGAATATGACATCAAAACATATCTCTGTTTTCCCTTTCCCCTTGTCATGACTGGACCTGGACGCCCAAATCAGCGGAGAACAGATGTCAAGATAACCCGTGTCACTAAACCCGCAACCAGACAACTTCAACCCCACCCCCAACCTTCAAAACCAAGGCCTCAAGTCCCTGTAAGCGGACGCATGTCACACAAACATATTAATTGTTCTTCTCCCTCATGTGCAAATAAACAGAGAGTGTGGAAGTGTGTGCGCCATTGATTAAGCTTATACCGTTTTGTGAAAGGATTTCAGACAGCACCTCCCAAAGGAAAACTAACTTCTGTCTATGCCAGTAAGAACAAACATATGCTATAAAGTGAGAGGCTAAGGCACATCCAGTGCCTCACTCTGCATTTCTGTTCCCTTTGACTACGTCTCATGCCCTTTGACCCGTGTAACGCACCCACGGGCTTTCGGCACCTTCTGATCGCGAGTGATGTTTTGCTGGTAAATGACGACCAACTGACGAATTCATTCGTGTGTGTTATGTGGTTGGGAGGAAATCTGAACTGTCACTGGTGTTAAAATTACCATGGTAGGTGGGGGGGGGCTTTCCACGAGCATGTTCTTAAGATGATATGAAACATAGTCACTCAACCGCAAATGCGACACCTATCTCAGTACTAGTTCTGTTCACAAAAAACCTAGTACCACACAAGTACAGGGAGCCCAAACAGAAAGCTCCGTTGTTCGCTTTCTGACAAAAACCTCTTAGAAGGCCGCAAAAAACTTTTGATATAGAAAATCCTGACACAAATGGAAGTGCATTGCCCGTCCTTTTGCAAAACAGCAATGTCGACGTGCATTAATGTCTAGGAACGTGAAATTACAGCTGCAGATTAAGGCAACGGCACAACAGGAGAACGTCGCAAGTAAACATCTTTGCACACAAGTCCTACCCTTCCACATCATACTGAGCATACAAAAAAATATACGTTTACATACATACTCGTGATCTAAACAGACCTGTCAGACGTCTCGTCTCGCTCGGCTTCTCGCGTGAAGTTCAATCACTTCGGACGGAGCTGCATCTCAAAGTTGTAACAAAGCAAAGTGCATAACGGATCCTTGATGTTTTTAATCACTTTGTTGTGAGATCAAATAAACCTGACAGGCCCGGCTATCGGAACATTGCCTCTAAAATGCTGTTTGGCTGCAGGCCCGGGTATGGGGGGGCTGGGGGGGCTGACAGCTAATTGTTAATTGTTCAAGGAGGTGCCTGACAAAAAAAGGAAAAAAACATGAGGATGTTTACGCAGGCAGCCGCTCAACACACCCCTTGCACATCTGGCTGCTTTTTTATTTTTCATTTCGATAATAAAAGTATCATAAGGGCACGATCGTGGCATCCATTTGCATCGTTTTCCTCTCGAACGTTATTAAAACATGAGATTTCTGCGCCAAATGTATTTTTAACCGTGTTAATGCATTTTTCGCATGTCATCGCTTGACGGCGCCGCCATACTTGCTAGTCAGCCACAAGGGAAATTTACATGCATGTGAATCCGCCCTGCCATCTCCGAGTGACAGCCCATTTAACTAGGTGATAAGTTAATCTGTGCAATGGTGCAGGGGTCGCACTGTTTTAGCTTCGACCTCTTTGTGAAAATTATTTTTTTATTTTCTTTTCATGAGCCTGTGATCCAGGGCGTCTGGTCACCGGCTATGAGCTGCCATCCTTGACTCCAGTATAAGCGAGTGAGAACGTCTGCTTGCGGAGCCCTTGGGTGAGGGAGATTGTCTGCTTGCAGAGCCCTTGGGTGAGGCACGGCACAGGGGCTCACGCTCCCTCGAACCCTCCGCCAGCATGCAGTGTCCCCGTTGCGTTCACATTAAGAGTTCTGACATGGCCGCGGTGCATCTCAGAAAGGTGATGTCTATTTCATGTAATGATGAGGCTTTGTCATGACAGATGTGGCAGGGCCATACTGGCTGCCTGTGTGTGTGCACACGCGTGTGTCCTCCTCAAATCAATTCACCTGAACTGAATTAAATATGGGAGATGCAATAATATCACGGAACGTAGATTCGCTGCAAAATGTCCCGTGTCAAATTACTGTGGGTTTATGCCACAACTGGCATGCCAGCTGATATGGACTGTGCGTCTCTCCAGTGGTCACATGATCACCAGTTGGCTACATCAAAGGAAAACTCAATGGCATTACCTACATAAATACCCATATTATTTTCTGCAACACAGACAGTAAGGAGTGGACTATCTGCATTCTCAAACAGCCAGCCCCAGCACTGTCACTCAGTGCAGTAACAGAAATAGATGCTGGTTTTATAGGTCAGTGACAACGAAAACGCATGCAACATATAATTACACTTTGATTAACCTTAACGTACAGCCACTTCTTGTACAGGTATTGATGACAGGGCCTCTGCTTTACTCTCGGGCAAAGCCATCTCCCAAGGTGCTTGTTGAGGGGGGGGCAGAGGTTCCGATCCTGCTGTCCCTGACCACCCCCTCACGGGTACATCACTCCTGCTGTCAGAAGGACAATGTCTCCTTTGGAGGGTGGAAGCAGGGGGGCAGCAGCATAGTTAGAAAAGTGGAAAATACGGATGCCTTGAGTGACCTGTGATTGGACAGTCTGTATGAGAGTGGGCATGTCTGGGCTGTGATTGGACAGTCTGTATGAGAGTGGGCATGTCTGGGCTGTGATTGGACAGTCTGCATGAGAGTCGGCATGTTTGGGCTGTCATTGAACAGTGCATGAGAGTGGGCATGTTTGGGCTGACATTTAACAGTGCATGAGAGTGGGCATGTCTGCGCTGTGATTGGACAGTAAGTTTGAGAGTGGGCATGTCTGGGCTGTGCATGTATCCAATAGCAGCAGCGTATCACAGCTTTAAATAGACAGATCACACATTACATCATGGTACCTTGTTGCTTCGATTGCTGGAGATGCTTGCTAAAGTAATTCAGGTACTTGGTATTGGATTTCACATCAACACCTATTTCTTACCCACTAGGCGACCTGCCGTTCCTCGGCATTACCAAACACAATGTGGAGATTGTGATCGCTCAAGAAACCAACACCGTGTCCAGTGGGACTCAATGGTTGCCTTTTCATCCCCAGTAGGTCAGGTTTCAATTTAGTTCATAGTCCACAGTAAGACTGCCATTTAGTAATCATTACATTTTCTTGCAAAATTAAAAAATGAAATCAATGGCGGTTGTAATTGTTGGTATTAAACTTGACAGATTTAAACTTTAAACTCTTTGACAGCAGGTTAAAATGTGTTTGGGCTAAAATGAACCTCTAACATAAAGACAAGAACAGCTGAAAAAGCAGAAGTTCGTAACAAAGGTGGGACAGGAACAAAGACGCCTGCTTAGTTCAAACAGAGACAGTCTTCCTCCTACGTCTGGGGCTCTCCAGCATTCTGCACATACAAAAATATCTGGTATGAATGAGCTTGTCCTCATAAGCAAAACAGAAACAAAATGAAATGGGGGGGGCATTGTTGGCTACAATTCACGGGCTGCAGTGACCCCTCAAAAGCATCTGTGCCCCGAGGGCATGGGCCAGGCCGCCGCCCCCCCCGCCAAAGCCTCCTGGGCCGGCCGGCACTCGTCTCCAGTGCTGGCTGCCAGCAGCAGACGCGGCCCCATTAGCAGCGGCTCCGCGGGTGCTCATTAGGACCGATCGATACTGGCCACCGCGAGGGCCACAACTGCAGCACCTTCTGCTAGTGCGGAAGGGTCCCCCAAACATCAAAGCCCTCTCTCCTCAGTGCCTCCTTCTTCTTGAGTGCAGGGGTGAGACCTGTCACGGTATGAAACAACCAGGCAACCACACACTGTACACCCCTCATCTCTACTGCTCTATAAATACATAAAGACACTGGACTGTACACACACACAAATTCTCTCTTCATAAAATATATAACAAATACATATTGAGATTGACCACACATTAGTTTAGGAAATAAAATTGCATATAGTCTCCATCTTTCTAAGAAAATACATGCTTTGACATATTTTGTCTTTGCTAAGAAAATTATGCTCATATAATATTCTTATATTGGAAAGTACATGGAAACACACCACAGGGCTATTTGTCTGAAAGATACATATTTAAATCTGACAACCATGGGTTTTTTGTAATTGGGACATCTAAAACATTAAATGGAATAAAACCAGCAACTTACAATCACAGTAAAGAACTATGAACAGACAAATGACATGTAAATAATGCAGAGTCCGGCGTGAAGTAAAAGCCCTTGTCGCTTTCAATCACATGAAAAGCCACTGAATCAAACACGGAAACAAACACGCCACTTACACATATTTTGCTATTTACACGTGGCGCGTAGTTACTGTAATCGCTCAAGATAGAATCTTGCTTTGAGTTTGTGTCTTTAAAATAAATCGCTCTGGGTCTATGGATCATAAAACTGGCAGAGTGTACTGAGGACTACAAATTGTTTTTGGCACAAAATATTTTAACCTAAGGAGCACAGCACGCAAAAAAAAGAAATTCTGAAAAAGATGGAAAAAAGATTCAACGCAAAATAATCTAAAACAGTAATTTACCAATGGCCACATGAGCAGAATTAGTCCATCACAATATGACAGGTTCCGTACCAGATGATAAAAGCATTAAGATTTTGCTTGTTAAAAAATATATGTATGTATATATAAATAAAAACATACAGGCTTAGGAAACAGTGGCTTTTGCGGACAGTGCCTGCCTCACACTCGTTTAAAGACGGTCTTTTAATCTCTGCAGAACAAAATGGAGAGTGGATCGTTTCCCAATTAATTTGTTTTCAAATTGGAGCTTTGTAAAAATCTGAAGGAACAAAAAAAAAAAAAGTGGGAGGGGGGGTTACCCAGTGTTGTGCGAGTTTGTAGCTGGAAGGTAGGGACTGCTCATATTGAAGCTTAGTTCTGAAAATAAGCAAAGAACAGATTTATTGATTTTTGGGGAGTCTGGGTGTGGAAAAGAGAAAGAATAAAGAAATGCTCTTTGCTCGATATGTCCAAATGACATCCCATGAGACATGCTTAATGGTGGGGGAGGGCAGGGGGGGGGGCAGGTGCCTACCCTGTCTCATGGATAGAACTGCCCTTAGGCTAGGGCTAATGGTATTGGCTGAGCCTGCTATAAGAAGCTCTTTTCTAATAGCCAACTTTGTGTGCGCCAGAAGACAGACAGATATTGATTGGTTCAAATGCCCTTGAGTTGACAACATCTGAAATGAAAATCCACCAGGCAAGCACAAACTTTCTACAAGTTATGTTACTGGAATGCGATTAGAAAGTGGGGCTCACTTGGGGGAGGGCTGCTACCGGCTGCCCGGGTGGGACACGTTCCCTGTTCCCTGGTGACCCCCCTCCCACCCTGGCGCTCTCCCTCGAAAGTCTAATAATCGTACTGACGTCAAGTGTCGCTCTGCTGGATATTTCACCTGTTTTGTTTTCTTACTCAGCACCATGGATGTTCAGCACCCTAGTAAGAGGCAGGAGAGTTGCTTTTTGGTGTAATCCTCCCTGTGCGAATTGTGCAAAAAAAAAAAAAAAAAACTCCCAGCTACGACTAAAATGTGAGACCACCCCATTCTGACACAATGATTTTCCAAGGAAATAAGTTTAATTTATTTAATGTCTTTTCTGAAGTACAGTTGAATCTGAAACCGTCCAGTCATACACATTACATTGCATTGTGAGTTTTGCACACACCCACGTCGTGTCTGTATGTATTCAAATGTATTTGTGTGCATCCCTGAGGCACGTGGAGACGAGGCAAGAACGTGAACAGGACCATCCTTCCTGTTCCCAGTCTTACTGTATCTCCACAAACAGTGGGCTGTCACACTTCATCTGGAAAGCGTATGAACAACCATCAGGTACACTACTGACAGACTCATCAGTTCTCCAGTGTTGACTTTCCAGTGTTGAGTTTCCAGTGTTAACTTTCTAGTGTTGAATTCCCAGTGTTGACTTTCCAGTGCCTGCGGTGGGTTGGCGCCCTGCTCTGGGTGTCCCCTGCCCTGAGCCCCATGTGTTCTGGGATGGGCTCCAGGCTTCCCTGTGAC
The DNA here is from genome assembly GCA_025773905.1 of Chitala chitala. Lineage (NCBI taxonomy): Eukaryota > Metazoa > Chordata > Actinopteri > Osteoglossiformes > Notopteridae > Chitala > Chitala chitala. The sequence goes on from JABJVR010000036.1 coordinate 1,907,054, forward strand.
CCTCACCAGGAATAAGCAGTATAGAAGATGACTGACTGACTGACTGACTGACTTTCCAGTGTTGACTTCCCAGTGTTGACTTTCCAGTGTCAGATGTTAACTATTGCAACACAAAATATTAACTGAAGATTGACAACAAACATTTATCGATGCTGTAACATCTAATGACAGTTACTACCAGTTATTTGTGCACAGAAGCACAGAAAGCTAAAAGACTCAGAGCTGTGATGGAGAGAGCCTTCTTTCCACTGGACCACTACAGGAGATACAGGATTAGAACTGAAAAGGAGGGACACCACCCAGTGTCTAGGAGAACAGCTGGATTCCAAAAATGAGACACATAACGAATCCCCCCCGTAAGTCCAGGCAGGATCCCAAATGGTGGGCACATGCGGTACATGTCTACAGGGCATGGCTATACCCAGCCAGGCCTCGGGCTCTCCCTGGTGCTCATGGGAACTTCACCGGCTCTGCTGTCCTTCAGGACCGCTCCTTTCCTGAACGTTCATATGTGCTGAGCGCTGAGCGTATGCCTCCACCAGAACAAAAACACATTGTTGAAACAATAGGTGGACAGGAGACAGGAGTGTTCCATGAGTACTCCAATCAGGGGGCCCAGCACTTTAAAGGAGCCCTTGAATATATAAAAGTTATTAAATACAATATTATAGAATGTAAAGAAAAAATGGTATAATTCAACTTTTAATCATGAAAACAATGGAAACAATGTCGAATCATTATCATGATTTTGAAACAGTGTATGACTAACACTTCACCCCCCCCCCGCACTCAATGGATTAATCCAAATGCAACGAATCAGTCGTGTTAAAACTGAAACAATTAAGTGTATTACAAAACTGTAGCATAAACTATTGGAAACATAATTTTAGGGGGAGATGGACTGTATAAGGATGGCTGTCAGGGGCCCAAGGTAACGTTTTGTCAGGGGACCCAGAATAACTAGTGACGCCCCTGACAGGAAAGTCCACTCTCCAAAACATAATTCTAAACATAAACGACTTGGAGCCAAACAACCTTTTAATGCACTGAGATCATTTCGAGCAGACTGTGTTTCCTCATCGGTTTTGACTCATACAGAGAGGCAGTAAAAAGCGTCGTGGACCAACAACGACAAAGCAACGCATTTTAGCTTTAATCACAAACAACGACACAGGTGCGAGACCCCACTCACACACAAGTGATTCGAGTCACACGGAAGCAACACACAGAGCATTAGAAAAACCCCACAGAGATCAAAGAATAAAAGACATCCAGTGATTGACACAGTCGTTACAGACGTAATGAGCCTATGCACTTTAAGCAGGTTGTAAAATATTGTGTGCTAAATTAACATTAAAAGACAAATCCCAAGACTTCGTGAAGAAACTTCATACAATTGTGATCTTGTGTACCAATACATTTTGTTTAGATTGTGATATAAATCTCTTATTGTACATTGTTCATGGGCTAAATTAATAAAGATGGCACAGAAAACCTGCTTTGTCCATCTTTTTGCTTTAAGTAGAACAAAGCACAGTGTATACTAATTGGTATCTGCACACTGTCAGTCCAGGCATTCACATAAATACTGTAGGTAAATATCATTTTGTTTTTGATCAATTAACGAAGGAATGCTGATGTTCAAAAATAAGAAATTTTAATACAGACGATCTCCCAGAGTTATGATGGTTCGACTTACGATTTTTTGATCTTACGATGACGATAGCGATACGACAAAATTGTAAAAATATTTTTCAATTTCACACGACAGGCAAACATAGCAGCGTACACGAAACGATATACATTGGGATGACGCTGCCGGGATGTACGCACCTCCCGCCATGTGAGACGCCTCACTCTTGCCAGCGATCGACAGAGTTCAGCTGTCTTGGTGTTAGATCGCATATTTATTTCTCGACTAACAATATTTTCAAGTTATGATGGGGTCATCGAAATGCATCTCTATCGTAAACTGAGTACTACCTGCGCTTGATTGACCTGTATATAATTTGTCAATGTTAACATTGGCGGCAGCCACACTGCCTATTGCTGAAAGTCTGTCATTACTAATTTAGAAAACATTTGATGGTTGACAACTGGATGTCCTCACAAAGCACAAAGGGAAACTTTTAATGTACAGCACGTTTATCCTTCCTCCCGCTGCAAAAAACGGCACGATTCATCAGTTTTGTACAGGTCTGCACCGTTAATGCATGTGGACAGCTTGCATGAAGCTAGTGTAAAATTTGTAGAAGCACATAATACATGAACACTTGACAAAATGTCTCATATCTAACACAGGTGACGTACTGATTGAGTGTAATGCCCTTGGGTCAGTATGCCCCTGTTTAATTTTATTCACACACTATGCCATCTAATCAAAAAATACCCACAGGTAGAGTGGCACATCATCTCTTATTTGCAACAGTAAATTTCTACTCACGAGTGTAAATGACCTGTAAAACAGTCATCTCTCAAGCCAGGTGCTGTAGTGGTCATCTACAAACGGCCCCTATCTTCTGGCCTTGTGCGGGGGGGGGGGGGGGCGGGGGGGGGGGGGGGGGGGGGGGGGGGGGGGGGGGGG
>JABJVR010000036.1:1909647-1920168 GCA_025773905.1 Chitala chitala
ATTGTACGCCCCCCCCCTCCCCCCTCACAAAAAGAGCCAAAAAAACAGTCACTGAAACTAAATTATGACACAGAAGCCAAAACATACAGCTGGATCAAGGCGTCACAAGAAACATGTATCATAAAGCATCAGAGCTGAGTCGGACAGCACAGTAAGCTTTACAGTGAAAACCTGTTACTGCTTGCTCCATAGTCATCAGAATAAAATAAAAAACACGCAAAAGCTAAATTGTGGTGCGTTTGACCAAAAAGGCTGGTCTCATCTTACGCAAACAGATCTGACTGGCGCTTAAAACAAACATTGCTTTTTACGTTAAATGCCCCATGTTGTAGTTCATGTTCTAACTGATTTTTTTTTAAGACTAGGCTTAAGCAAAAATGTTTCAGTCAGATTCACACAATGTTAGCAGGAATTCGAGCGATGTAGCCCAGTTGACAAGGGACGTTTCGAATACATTGGCGGAACGTTTCAGTTTGGTCCCTGAGCATGGCACTGTGATGTAAATGCCTTCTGAATTTTGTCGTGTTCTTGCAACGTCTCGAGAACATCCGAGCTGTCAGCGCATTATATATATCAGACGGAGGTCAGCGATGGGATGTGTATGTGTGTGTGTGTGTGTGTGTGTGTGAGCTTTTTGTTAGGACTCTTCCCTTGTTCTCGTTTTGTTAGCTAGGAGGCTTCTGCAATCCTGTTTCATTTTTATTATGTCCAGGGGCAAGTCTGTGTTTAACTCATTCTGCCAAAGCACTTCTAAAAGGACAAAGAAACCCAGTTCTGACGCGTGGCACCAAGTGACCACAGGAATGCAGAGTGAGAGGCCGACTCAGAGAAGTATCAGCTGTGCCTACAGAGGGGTAGGGCATGGTGTTCAACCAGAATGTTGTTGGTTCAAATCCCAGGCGGGGAAACGTATTAAACTTGAAATACTTAAGCATAATTTACATCTGTGCAAATGTTGTTTTGAATAAATACACCGGTTTGCTGCTTCAGTAAGGGTAATTACTGGGAAAAAAAAATGTTTAGAACCAGCTGTAAACAAAAAAAAACTCAATGGACTGATAAAATATGCAAAATACCACCTTTATGGCAAACCTTTTAGATTTGAATTTTAATTAAAGATATAGTTTCATATCGCACATTTCATTACGGCTTTGATTCCCTCTGAATTTTCATTTCAATATGCACCTGAAACTTCGGATGTGGCTATAAATTAATACCATTTATTTTGATAAATTGCTTTATCTGTTTATTTTAGTGCGTAGGGCTCAAGTGACACAAAGGAATCAAAATTAAATACACTACAGTAAAATTATTCAATTAAATATGAAATATCATTAAATTAAAATGGCCATAATGGTCTATGCATATTTTAACTGTAGAATTTATTTCAACATCAATTTTAATAATTAATCTTTTAAAAACAAATTATGACCACATTGTTGTGTTTTGAGTCTTTTCAAAACTCGGTTTAATTTATTCATGGTTTATTATTTATAATGAATAATCCCACTGCCGTTATAATGACATGCAGTGGAAAACGCAGCAAAGCAGAAAGCGGCCGCAGTTACGAAGGCGTTTGAAGTGCAGCGAAGGCGTGGCGAGTTTCGTTTTACTTTTAATTGTTTTACTTAGATCTATAGATTTCTGAACACAGCATTACATGTGCTCCAGAGGCCTTTCTAATGAAATAGTGAGTTCAAAGAATTTTTGACCACACAGAGGATGGGTTAAAGAAAAAAAGCTAAGGGCTATAGTGCAGCGACTCAAAATGATCAAAGCCTACACAAAAATGATCACCAGCACAGAGATGAGAGTAACAGATGGGTGGACAGTACGCAGAGGATGGAAACCAGTCACGATCGCTCCTCAGCGTTCCGTGCGCGAGCGGGGAGCGAGGACGAACAAGACGTCCGGCACGCGCACCAAATATCACGCGGCGGCAGCGTAAATGTTATCTCCGACACGACTGCAGCAGCTACCGAAATGTGCCCAGTAACGGTTTTTAAGTAACACCAAAAAGTGGAAGAAACGGTTGACGTCTGCTGAAAAAACTCTTTATAAAAACTACTACTTTAAAAGTTGTTAAATCAACAGAGTCCAGAATACTGCGACTACAGCAAATAGCCGTTTTACAAAAGAATTTGTCAGACGTAGTGCTGGAAACGTGTACAAAAACTATTGTTTCAGAATTCACGACCTCACTTCTGAAATGAACAGGCTTCCATTATTTATCGTACATATGGAAGATTTGTCCAATCAGGAAGTACCTCAGGACTGTGGTTTTATATACTGTGGCACAGAAATCCAAGGTTATTTCATTTGCTGCATTACATATGACAAAGAAACAGAAACACTATGGATGATGTAAAATTACCATTCATCACATCTACAGCACTGCTTAGAATTTGAAAGGGATTTAACCTGAGGAGTAGAAAGGGGAAAGAAATGGGGGGAAAAGTATTCTCTAGACGGTTCAGAGTAAAATCCTTAAATGGCAGAAGCAGCAATACATTGCTTAAATGTGGGTATGTTCAGACGTTTGCCGTAGACCGATTTGGCTCGCACTAAGATGTTACAGTGAACTGCAAGGGCCTCTGGGAGGGAGATTTTCCGCTCAGTCTCATTCTACAATGCTTAGCATTTCAACGTTAGCGGCACAGGCCAGACTACTGATCAAATATCGGACATCTTTCTTCTTGAAGAAGAAACGCTCTTCCACTCAGCCATAGGTGTATATTTTTATAAAGCTAACAGGAGAGCAACAGCCCTTTGTGGGTTCTCTTAAAAGTACTCAGCCCTACTTGGTCGAGTAAAGGGGAAGGGCACGTTGAATGGGGGGGGGGGACAAAAGCACCATGGCATTGTCGAGGGAGTCAGAAACAGCATTTAGCACTTTGCTGACCTTGAGTCCACCTTTTCAAAAATGTCCTCACGGAGCTAAGATTTTTTCCAGTAATTTTCCAGTGATTTCATTCCCCACAGGAGAACAAAGCGCTTGATTGACCAGAACTCTCAGGCCAAACAAAGGCCCCAACTGCCCCCGCGATGTGAAGAACATGTTTAAGAGTTACAATTAAACTTACAAAAAGGAGAAAACGCTCCAAATCTGGCACCTATGGCAGAGTTGGCCGTGGTGGCGGCGGCCAGTTTGCGAGAAGGAAGGCCAAAGGTCAAACCGCGGAGTGTGATGAAAGAGGACGGGACAGAAAGTCTCGTTTAAGCTTGTCAGTAGAATCCATCTGCTTTTTTCCTCAGACAAAATTTTAAAACAAAAAACGCCTCGCAGAAGCAGACAATGAAGGACAGCTGGGCACGTGTGAGCTGAGGTGTGATAACATGTGAACAAAACATCTTCGGCCTCCTGTAGGATAACACTGACTGAGACCTCAAGTACATGGTGTCACATGCAACTTAAAGCTTATCCTAAAGAGGACACGAGACGTCCGCCGTCTACTTAAATAATTTGTTAAAGTAATTATTAATTCTTGATCTTATTTCTCAAGAGAAATTAAAGGGTAATATAGATTTGTTTTTTTTTTTTCCTCGTTATGTTTGTGAGGTACTGGCTCCTATATAAACATAGGTGTAAAGATTTCAGGTTTAACAATGCCCACATAAATATATAATAATAAAAACTGTGCTTATTAAAAAAAGGTGGGGGGTGTGAGATAAGAAGAACGGCCACAATATACAGTATCCTCAATTTACAGCAGCTGCAAAGGGCTGCCTTGTGTGTAGTTTTGGATAAAAAGTCATTGTGCTTTGCAGAGATCAGGAGCTCAGATATTCTGTTATTGTGTCAGAGTGTTTGGGGACTGGGCTTCATTAAGCGGCGAGTTTTCAGCTGCATCATTTACATACTGCAGTAAGTATCGCCCCCCGTGAAATTTAGCTGCAAGAATCGAAGGAGAATCCAGACAACTTTAGCCAGCTGCTCCCAGACATCGAGGCTGTTCTGAGCGGTCGGGTTTCCAGGAGCACCAGAGTGACGTCAGAGCGACCGCCCTCTCCTGGTCACGCGCCCCCTGCTGACACTTCCTTTGCATTGCATTAGGGGTAACAAACACAAGGAATAACCAGAGTTTGACAGAGCTGGCTACAGTTCACAAGTCATTTTTATTTGATTAAAAAATTGGTATCAGGGGTTGTTCTGGTGAAGGATGGGTCGGACAGTGTTTATTTAGAGCCGCTGCCGGTCCAATGCTGACCTCCCATGTGGAGACCTGAAGCCATCGAGGGTTCTTCTGTTAATGACACCCAATTAGATGTATCCACTGAGCTGACATTAATATTTCAGCTACATTTCAACTCACGGGGATAAATAAGACACAGGCAAAATTCTGTCATTCATCACGAAATTTAAGAACATGTTCTTTTGGGATATGTTCTCCATAAGACCAGAATCTAGACTGCTCAGAAACAAACAGAGGCACGCTGAACGGTGTACCATATCTTTACAGCATAAAAGTTAATAAGAATAACATAAATAAAGCATGTGTTAATGTCTTTGTTTTGAAAGTGTTCATCAGACATAGAAAACAGTGGGGGGGGGGTCATTGGGACTTTTCATCCAATATCGCATTTCAAAGAAAATTCAGTTGCCCTGATTTATAAAAAACAAGAAAGAATGAAAATAATATCGCTTCCTTAACTTGTCACAGTTTCCCATACCAGACCCCTACGTGCACATACAAACACACACGCATGTATGCACACTTGAAGTCATGTAAACCACAAACACACGTTTGGTTTCTGCAGCTTTTGTTCAAAACCATGATTAGAACAACAACCACTGAGGCAAAACAAAACTAACGGCTCAAACACAGACTGAGGACAAAAACATTTCTGTGTCAGTTAGCCCTTTATCTTCGAGACCTGCAGTATACACCAGCAAACACAGAAAACAAAGCAAAATGCTCCCTGAATGGGGCCTCATGAAATTAACAAAAACATTTTAACATGTCAGACACTTCAATGTAATAATCAAATATTTCCTACGATAGTTCAGCTCTCGCGCTTTGTAGCTGGAATGGGCTAGTGTGACCACCCATAGTCTGTACAGAACAGCTTTGGAATCCATTGAGAGGTGGTTTAAAATGTGCCCACTCTTATCTAAAATTTGATCAGCAGGGGCCCCCGTCCCTCCCCAGGGGCACTTTCACTGGGCACGGCGTGCCTGTCCGTTAACCACTGGTTCGGGTGTTCTGATCCAGTGATCCAGAACTCGGTGGTTGAGATGATGCTGAGTGCGGCTGAGCACCTGGTCACCTACCAACTCATCTCCTGGGGGGTGGGGGGGGGGGCAGCCGCCTTCCCCCATCAGGCCAAAACCGACAGGATTAGCCCACTAATTGTTTTTAATCTCTTGTACTCAGGAATGGGATAAACCCACATTACGGAGGAGCATTTAAGAGCATTTCACACCTTTCAGATCATATTGCATTAATCCAGAGATTAAAAAGCAGCCCGTTAGCTAAAGCCTCCTCTCAGCAGTGGCATCATGAAGGGGCGGGATTCTACACACGAGCCCGCCTCCCGCCCACTGCCTCAGTGGCTGCAGTCACTGTCAGTCATCCATTGCAAAAGTGATGCTTTCAAAGGGGCAGCAGAAGTTTAACAGACCCCACTGAACCATGGCGAGTGTAACGCTGCCTGCTATAAGGGAGGTGAACACACTGCGATTAAACCGGGGTCACCGTACTGGTCCTCGGTCAGCTTGGTGCCAAGACCCTGCGACGAGGTCTTTCGGCCCTGTGAAAAAAAGTCTTAAAAGCAAAGCCGTGCCACTGCTCCGACTCCTGTTCTCAGTGTGCTCAGCAAACATACATGCTTTATAAGACATACTTGATAAATATAGCTGCCAAGCAAGCAGATTAGGGAAGGAAATCGGCCAGGGCATCGCTTTTGGTCCCCACGTTCGTGCCATCGTTGTTAAAATATCCAATTTCCACAAGACGGTTTGTGGCCTTTTCGCTCCAAGTTTCAGTGCGGCACGGGGGGGAGCTTCCTGCGGCGTGCTGGAAATGGGGTGCGATTTAATTCTCCACCGCGATAGATAAATAAATAAATAAAACGTTAAAACAGGCCTTTAAATGTTTCTCACAAAGGCTGCAAACTGTAATTTAAATAAAGTGTTGGCAAATTGCCCCGTGCCATCCTGCAGAAAGCAGGGTGAGCAGCCATCCCACACTGAGTGGGTTCATTAGCTGAGCGAGCGCACTTTGGGAAGAGTTGGGCAACCTTGCCTTTCTTCTCAGCCACGAAACACTGCGAACTAAAGACGTGAATGGGGTGGGTGGGGTCGGATGTGCGTGTAACTCGTAAGAAACGAAAGAAAAATGGGGAAAAAAAAGGAAAAAAGAAACTGCCCAGCTGGTCAAGAGATAAAAGGCTTCGATAATTAACTCCAAAACATAACATTTCATTGCAAACACTTCCAGTAATCCCGCTTGTTTTGTCTCATTTACGCTGAATATTTTCCAACCCCCCACACACACACACACACGCACTCCTGCTGCCCCCCACCCCACCTACCAGGAAGGAATTTTTATTCAGACTATTCTTCTGCTTGAACATGATCGTTCTCAGCCCTAATTAAACGGGCGAGCTGGCTGCATAACCTGCCTTGAAGTTGTGCTGGAGGCTGCAAGCTGGACAGGGGTGGGCACGAAGCTGCCAGGCCCCGCCCACAACTGCTCCCCACCCGCATCCCACCCTGCTGCTCACTTTGACCGCCCAGGAGTCAAATCAAATCTGATCAAAAAAAAAAAAGAGAACTACCTGACAGGAAGGGAGAGGCATGACATGGCGTGACCCCGCTTGGCACGGCGGGTGGGAGGATCCAGAGTGGTCCTGATAATCATCCGGCCAGGCCAGGTGCTTTCTCAGGCCTTGCCCCACAGCAATAGGCGTCTCCAGCCAAGGTGACACCCCGGCTCATGCCATTGTTCTAATTAACGTGGTCTGCTGGCCCAGCAAGGAATGAAACTGAAAACGCCAGAGCTCACCCTGCTGTCACGGCCGACGCAGGTAAAGTCAACCCACCGAGCACGTTCTGCCCCTACGCTGAAACCGAGCATCAGTCCGTTACATTCGTACCCTTGCATTTTACTCACACTTGTTCACTGCGGTTGGGGCTGCCTAATATGACAGGCCAGCCGATGTTTCACTACATCTGTGTGGTGTAGCCGAAGAACTTCACGCTGTTTTCACCTACCTCTCTAAAGTAACGGATGCCCAGTAACTAATGTAATTTACCCTGGTGGCTTTTGACTAAATTTTTTAGCTCCTCGTCTCGGGTATCTGACTGCAGCAGTTCTTTTTTGCCAGAAAAACCAGCGCTTTCCATAACAACATTTAAATCTATCTATTTGTGCCACAGAACCACAAACCCGGGTTAGTTTAGCAAGTATTTTGAATACAGATTGAGCAGGTGCTGCGCAGAACACGTTCCATCGCGTACACTGACCTAACCTTTATCAAGATGTTTTACTTACTGAAAACAAACTCTTGTTGTTTGTGTCTCGGAAAGCTGAGTGACATTCGTTGTTGTTTTTGTCTTCTGGATCACTGCCAAAAGGCTCGAGTGTCTAGATGAGAACGAACTCAATAGCATGATAATTTGAATGTCGAAACCAGTGGTATGTCAGTAAAACATCTGCAATGAACAGCGTTTTGTTTAGAGTTCACCCCTGACTGTGTGTGTGTATGTGTGTGTGTGTGTGTGTGTGTGTTTTAAAGACAGAGGGAAGGGGGTTTTAATCTGGAGGGATCGAGCCCCTTTCCACCAGGTGACAGGGGGTGCTGTTCCTTCAGTGGAGAGATATTACTGTTACCTTCAGGAGGGAGTCAAATTCATCCACCACCCCCACCCAATCTATTCTTTAGTTAGTACCAGACACCTCTGTACTCATTAGATCAAAACAGAGTGAATCATTTTCACTTTGTCAAACGTACGTCTAAAACATCCTCCTGGAGATTTCAATTCTACAGAAGCCAGAATTTCCTTTACCATCAAAATCCCACATACATGTAACACACCACACGTATGCGTCCAGTTATATGCTACTACAATTGCCTGACAGTCAGACACATTTTCATGTGTGCTCTTACACCCTGGTATCTCACCGTGTCTTTTTAACTCCTAAAAATAACAACTTTGCTGGAAACTGAAGCTATGGTGGTTCCAAAAACTATTTCACTCCACCCCTCTCCAAAAAAGTCACTCCCACATTTTAGCACTCCTGATTGTTCGTAACAAAGGCACTTCTTGAGACCGCCATCAGAACGTGGGTGTCTTCATTTATATTTTAAGTTGACTTACTCCTCGTGTTTTTCTTTTTTTAAATCATCACCAGGAATGCATCATGTCCTTACAGAAGACTCAGCAATTTCTGAATAATGGAAGGTGCGACTCAATCTCAGGGCCACCAGAGAAATTAGATCTATACCTCTTATCAGAATTGCATTTTGATTACTTTCCATTTGAATTGCACTGCGTGGCAAAAGGATTGCTGTATTCATACACCGTCAAGACTAATGTGAAACTCTTTTTCAGCCCGTATACTTTTATGAAAGAGACCCACTTATTCAGTGTCTTTATGGAAAGGTCCCGCTGGTGTCTTGCTGAAGAGACTCCGTGTAAGAGCTACGGCCTTCCCTCCGTTGCGTTCTCGTTGCACAACAATAATTTTATTTTCATGCCACTCTAATGGCACAAATTCGAAGTGCTCGCTAATCATTCTAAAGAAAGTTGTTGCACACAGTGCTACTTGTTGAAAATGTGGCTCTGTGTGTGTGTGTGTGTGTGTGTGTAGAGAGTGTACAGCGCATCCACCCCGGCCGGTGTCAGCGCATTGCGTAATTGCACGCTCGCGCGCTTCCACTCCTGTTTGATTAAAAGCGGCTCGCGGGGCTTCTGCTGCGGACTGTTTGCACAGAAGCCGCGCTTCCGCGAGGGCAGCGTCGACGGAGCAGAGCGCGCGGGGCCGCTTAACCTGCAGCGTGGTTAGGGGGCCTGGAGCGTGTTATTACTTTCTATTCCTCTTGCAACGCAATGTAAAAGCCATACTCTTCTGTGACCCTGCAGCTGGGGTCAAGACGTTCTTATACACACAGACACACAAGGCAAAGCTGCGGCTATGTTCATAATGCGTTGAGACCAGATACCATAAATAGTATGCATACATACATTTTAATCGTATTAAAATTGCATACGTTTTCATAGCCTCCCTAACACACCACAAACAACCAATACTACTCAGCTTTTCAGAAGTAATTTTAAATCATTCTTTTATATTTATCCCATGTTAACTTTTTCCCCTCTTGCTGGACACATACCTACGTCAGTTGCGTTGCATAAACTCGTAATAATCACACAAAACAATTCAATCGTTTAATAGATCACTATTGGAAATTGGGGACATAGTAAAATACGGGAAAAATGTAAGGGAAACGCATGTAAGAACTATAAGGTCTTGGTGAAACACTGGTTATGTAAAACCGTATCTTTAATACCCCAAGATCAAATGTTTAGCTATTTTTGCTATAAACAGTTTTCAGTACATGCGTTTCTGACTAGCCAAACCGATTTTTATACACTTAATCGTTTTTAGGCTGCGGAATATTCCGACACCGGTTGTTCGTGATACTTCGAATGCAGCACCGTCTTGTGGGTTTGAAAATCTATCAAAGCTGAACAGTGCCACCTTGTGGAAAATAAGTGCAGCATCCCTGCAATGCCCATCCAATGAAGAGTTCTACTAGCGTCATTTCAAATTTTTATTTCTTTATCTGCCTATTTTAATTCACTGATGATGATATTCCCCTTATCATAAATTTATACTTTGAGGTTAATGCATTTTCTCCTCGTCGCCATGAATTTCTAAAATTAAGATTATAATACAATATGCAACTATTGTCGGACTTTAATTTCAAATATACATAGAAGATAATACAGAATAAATTGCACGCATCATAGGCGCATTTTCAGTTAACAGTCGTCGTTTGGACTAACAGAGACGTATTTTTGGGGCCTATTTTACAAGCTTCAAGATAACTCGGACATCTGCATTAACCGTTTAAAAAAACTAAAGCCATTACCATCACATCTACACAACAGTAACCACTGGTTCGTAACAAATCGATCGATTAAATTAATGTACACCAGAGCAGCCAACTTGTCTTAATTGTTTAACGAATTAACCCTGCATACTCGATTGACGTGAATTGAAACGGTCAGGTACCTGACTTTACATCTGCTCTGATTTGTAAAACGACAGATCCTAAACTAACTGCAGGTTAGTAATACGCGTCTTGTCCTTGCGATTTACACCCCAAGATACACAATAATAGGTTTGTATTTATCCTCGTCTCTGCCCATTACACACACCTGCTTTGACAATATCCTAGACCAGAAACAGTCTGAAGCGCCCCGGGCCGCGGGCGGACGGGGGCGGGGGGCTGGGGGGTGGGGGGGGCGGGGCGGGGTGTGGTTGTGGGGGTTGGGAGGGTGTGTGAAGG
>JABJVR010000036.1:1920253-1930465 GCA_025773905.1 Chitala chitala
ACACAATAATAGGTTTGTTTTTATCCTCGTCTCGGCCCATTACCCACACCTGCTTTTAAAATATCCTAGACCAGAAACAGTCTGATGCCCCCCCCCCCCCTTACCAAAACATCCACTTCCATTCGCGTTAGATGACACAACCCGTTTTAAAAAACATGCATATCCAACAAATAAACAATTGTGATAACTTGATTTAAAAGAAAGAACACGATCTGGCACGCATACCTTTATATTAAAAACTTCCTTTCTGCTTGAAAAGCATGTTATTCTTTTGGTGGTGCATCAAAATATTATATGGCACGCAAAGATTCTGGTGTGGGAGTTGTTACACAGGAAAGAGCAAACGTATCTTTGGTGCAACGCTGCTTTATATTCAAATATTATACCTGTAGTATAAGATCACTATAGTTGCATTGCACTACACACACACACACACACACACGCGTGTTTTGCACATTGTGGCAGATATGCATGATCATTCACATTCCTGCCATCTTGTTGACGCATCTCCCACCGAGCACAAAGAAGAATGCAGCTTGTCACTTCGCCGAGAAACCAGACGTACTCTAGGTCAAATCTAAAGCGTCTGCATTTACAAGGGTAAGGGGGATAGTTTAAAGATCACCTGCCTACATTTGTCAAGTGAAAAAGTCCAGAACGAAAGCCACTCCAGACGTGTTTAAATTAGCCGCTTCCCCAGAGGGCGCAAATCAAATACAACACAACAGTTGGAGACCAAACAAGTTAAAAGAACGTCCTTGCGGATTTTATCCACTAAAGCAATAGTAACCAGAACAACCTTCTCAAATGCTAAAGTGTCCCAGTGGCGCAACACTCAATAAAGATTTGGCTACTTAAGAAGGTTGAGAAGTGTGAGCCATTTAGGGTCTGGCATGGACGTGGCCAGCACCCCTCACTCGCCATCAGTCAAACTAATGCAATTTCCCCCCTCCATCGTTTTCCGACAAACTTGCGGGCAATTTACGCACACTAATGCGCGATGCAAATAACGTAGCGAGCAAAGCGTCTTCATCAGCGCGTCTTCTGGCCCGCGGGTCCCCGTGCCCCTGATTCACTTTGGCCCGACCTCGTCTGCATTTGAAAGAGGAGTTTATGTCGGTGTAACCTCAGCGCTGTGGGATGGATAATGGTTTGTCTAGCAGACCTTCCTAGTAAATGTTCTGAATGCTTTAAAGGGGGGAGGGGGTGGTAAAGATTTCAGTGTTAAGACCTTATTAAAATAAATAAAACACCTGACCTGTTGCCACTATTAGTCTCATTTTACTAAATCTTGAATTCTTTGGTGCTCATTATTCTATTTAGGTAGTTAACACGTTTTTCCCAATAAACACTCAACGCAATAATACGTTAATATCTTACTATTATAAATGCATATTTTTAACATGAAGATACGCAGCAGTTCACAAAAAGTGCCGCTTTTATGCAGCATGCAGAAAAACAGTATTTTCTGTCGCGCGCGCGCGCTTTGATTCCACGCGTTTGTGCGGCATTTATGCTTTGCTCAGTTTTGCGTTTTTCCATGATCTTGCCTTTAAAAAATAAAGCTGAACTATTAGGTAAACGATTAGCATTTAGACCAAAGGGGAAATGTGGTGCAGGATTAGCGTCTGTATCAAACAGCTAGGCCCGGTATTCTGCTCAAATTGTCACAGTTTAAAGGGCATTTAGATTTATCCTCCAACTGGCAAAGTCAATGATGTACAACGTCCTCTGTGCCTCGCGCAGCCTATACCGCCTTCTCACACAATTGGCAAGTAAGTTATTTTATGCCATAACGTGTCATTATCATTTTACATATTTCATGTGGAGTGGGTACAGTTTCGGTAGACTTACTGTCAACCTTGGAAATAATCACAATTCCTCAGACTTGGTGGAGGGACAACCTCTGACTTCAGAAGTTCAGGCCTTAATTAAAGGTGACAGTCTCACTGTGGAGACTTCTGGACTTGCATCCCAGACTGAGCGCATTTTCAAAGGCTGCATTTCAGTATTTTGTGAGGTTGTTTGTTATTAAAACTATGTTTTCTGAAGCACAGCCTTTGTTCTCAGCTGGAAAATAGTGACACTGCAATCACGAGACTGGAGTTGTTACTAAAAGGTTGCATGTTTGAGTCCCAGAAGACCCAGTATCCCAGAGCAATTATAAATAATTTAATTACAAGAGTAACCTTAACGACATTAAACCGAACCAAACTGCTTGGGTAAATACGTATTTGCATAAAACGTGTGTAACTGTAAACTGATTTGTAATTACAAAAATATTTTATGAAACGTGCTGCGATAACATGTATACACACTTAAATACAATTTATGTTAAATGATCGTCTTGGCATGTTAGTGCTGCTTTTCTGGGTGTGAATCTGCGTTTAATGTAGTGGAAGAGATCATTAACGAAAAGTGGAAAAGACGAAATTCCTTAAGCACTGAGCAGATTTCAACTTTTTTTTGCCCTCCCATATAAGAGATGACACCATCAAGCAAAACCGTGTTTTCAGCCACTGTAATATTAATTACCCCCTTCATTTGAATAAAGCACTAAACTCTTACCTACAGCATTGCAGCTGTAATGTTTAAATAAGCCAGTGAGAGGTGAAGCATGTATCCCAAAACCCAGTATTGTCCATACTGTTAAATTTTTTTTTTTTTCAAGTCACTGACTCATAATTTCTGAGGGCTCTGGGTGCAGTAACTGTCCTTAGTAATGTATTCGACTTCAAGTGCAGGCAGAGGTAATTCCCAGCAATTCACACGTTTTACTGCAGATTAGTTAAATGTGTGTTCATGGAAAGATGTTAAACACTGCAACTTTTTTGTACCCCTGTTAAAAGCCTTATTATTAATCAGAAAACGTATTCATTCCATAAATTGAATCTAAGAAAATGTGACAGCTGTCGAATGGGGATTTTATTTAAAACTCGTGGCCTAGGCCTGCCGAATTAACGCATCCCTTTTGAAGTACGAATTCAGCAACACATTTCGTTTTGTTTGTTTAGCCTTTTGACTGACAACTTTTGTTTGCCGTTTGTCAACTTTGCTGTCGAGCCTGCAGAGTCGCGATTACAAGCTTACATCAAAGTCATCTTTTTTTTTTTTTTTTTAACCCTATCCCTACACTCTCCCTGTAGGCCTGACTACACTGACAGCTCGTGCCCGTTGTATGTGACACTGCTCGTGGCGGGGGGTGGGATGGGGCGTCAAGTGGGGGGGGAGCCAGAGGAGATGGCGGCGCTCAGTTGAGAGCTCCACAGGTTCTATTTCATGGCCCCGAGCATTAATGTTGTACTCTTTGTTGCAGCCTGCCATGCTGAGGGAGATAAACTTGACGAGGGCTTCCAGGCCCGTGCCGCTAATCTTGTCGTCCCCAATCCTCCCCTCTGGTAGCAGCCTTCGGCTCGAGTCGCTAAATCCTTCCATATCTCCCTCCCAGGCCTCTGCCTCTTGTGTTAGAACAATTCCCTCTCAGAGGTCCCTTGGATTTCAGCCCGAGACTGAGGCTTCAGCTCTCCAGTCAGAAGAGGAATAACCTCACATTATAGATAGGGGTACGGAGTATATTATTCCCATTGTCAGGAAGCATTCACAAACCGCCCATCGGAATAATGTCCTTTCCCGCTATTTACATTCACGTAACGGAATAATCGCGCGAAATATGGACCCAACACCGAGAAACCAAACGTAGCACAGAATATAAGACTTTCATTATCGAGGCAACAAGGTGACACATTTTAATGCATGACTAAAAGCCTGTTACAAACTATTGGAGTGGAATTTTGATATACGCTATTTGACTCGATTGCATATTGTCACGAGCACAATGTTAATCATAATAAACACAGAACTTTGGGGGGGGGGGGGCAGGGAGAGGAAGAAATCTCTTTTAATCCTGCCACAGACATACTTGAATTCCCATGATTGTCAGGCTGTCTCTAAAGTACGGCTGCCTCCCTCTCACTGTCAAGCCAAGTCCTCAAATCTAATTTGAATGCTAATTATTTTGGTCAGTTTATAAACTATAGATCAGGCCCATGTCTATTTTTTTGAGAACCTCGAATTGCCCCCCATGAGAATTGAAATCACCTTGGCTCCTGTCTCTGCTTCTTTCATTATACAACAGATGACCCATCAGATATTCCTCTGCTATGGCTTTCTCTTGTTGCCAGCCATCAGCAAGAAAAAAAAGGCACCCACTGCTTTTTATCTTCATTCTGCTGTTTCTTCTGCCCCCCCCCCAACACTTTTTTTCCCTCCTTCTAAAGATCGCTCGCCAGTTGCTTTCTCCGCATTACCCAGCGGATCACGCAACATCTTCAGAACTGACAATTCTCACTTCTTTTATTCCGCCTGTTTTTTTTTCCCTCCCTTTCTTTGCAAGGCAACCTCCGGAATTAAGAGGTTTATAAATATTGTGCTCGCTGGATACAAAATAAAAATTTAAAAATGGTATATTAAAAACTGGGTGTGGAAAAACTTGGATATACATTAAGTTGCGATTTTCATTAACCCCCCGCCCTTATACAAGATGAACACCTTGCATGTAACACCATTAGCTGCAATCTAAACTGGTGCTGTATATTCCTAAAGCAAGCATGGTTATTAATGCTATAAAACCTATACCCACAGATGCACCAGGGCCGTATTGTAGATTCTCTCCACAAGGGCTTCGTTTTTGCAGCCTTTTTGGAGATGCGTGTCCCTCGGTGGACCAAGAACAGGAAAAACTGGAGCAGGTTCAATGAAAGA
This sequence comes from Chitala chitala, assembly GCA_025773905.1. Lineage (NCBI taxonomy): Eukaryota > Metazoa > Chordata > Actinopteri > Osteoglossiformes > Notopteridae > Chitala > Chitala chitala. Next base: position 1,925,015 of record JABJVR010000036.1, read on the forward strand.
ACATGAAATCAAAAAACTATGGACGGTCCGGTTAAGAGTTAACATCAAAGGGAAATTAAATTAACCTTTAAAAACAACACACCGTGCCACCAATGACCTTTGAGTACGCAACCCTTGAATTTACTGCACCTCATTAACAACAGAGAAGAGGGAAACATTACGAGGCGTTTTGCCCCACATAGATGTTTAAAACTGATCTCATTGTTATAGTCCAAGGATATGATTGTTCTGAGAGGAAATGCAATACAGGAGAGGTATAACCTTTCTCGTGTTTGGAGGGCCGCAGAAAATTCAAATCGAAGGCCGTCAGGCCGTGCTGGAAGTCTACGGAGAATTTTTCCTCCTAAACGCCATTATCTCACCATGCCGACGTCTGGAATGCATAAACACAACAGCAACAACAACATAAAAAAAAAAAAAAAAAAAGTCATTCAGTGTTCATTGTTCTCGATAATTGTTGTCAGACCTCGAGATAAGGCTGCTACGTGACAGGACACCGCACAGAGCCCAGCTCCGCCTGGCCCCAAATGCATTGTGCCTTTTCAAAAGCCTTCAGTGGCACCGAAGACACTGTCACTTGGCGCCCTGCCACCGGGCTAGCTTTGATTCCTTTTTTTGTTTCGATAAGGAACAATCTGCACCCTTTCATCTCTCCTGATATATTTAAAGATGACATTCTAGCCTGGCAGCTTCTCCCATTGTGCCGGCCACGATTACGCACTGCTGCTGTTTAGCACGTTGAGGGCCGCTGATTAAAGGTCGCCTACCAATTTAAAGGTGTTTATTAAAATGCAGGCAATTCAGGGACGCGCCTGTTTGGGAGGGGCGGCCTGAATGAACTGGTTAATCAGAAGTTAATTGTATAATTTTCATGCAGATGAGGGGCCATATGTACTCGAATCCCTGCTCTGCGATTATTAAATAAAACAGCAGCATCGAAATGCAGTTGGAGTGTGAGGCTCCCAAACAATGCACTCAAGTTCCATTTGAGGTAAACAAAGTAAAATTCCACCAAGGAGTCTCCAAAGGAGAAACTAAGGTTAAATTTCATTCAGATAGACGAGTCCAATTTAATTTACACAATTAAACCAAACCTTCAACCCAAACACCTCCTTTGGAACCGAAATAAAAGGACAAAGTGCATTACTCAGATATCTGTACAAGTACAGGAGGGATTTGCATAAAACAGTGACATGGTGCAAAAACCATAATCATTGCAAAAAAAAAAAAAAAAATTTAAGAAAAAAGCAGGACATGTCTTAAGAAGCAATACTAAAAATTATATGTTAGTCTAGTGGTCAAGAGAACAGCATGACCAAAATACTCAAAAGGAAGTCCCACATGCATTAGTAAAAACCACAGAAGCCACTTCAAAAGGTCTGCCATGAAACAGAGCTCAGCTTATGACCCATTTAACTTCTGTTAATGTAGCACGCGCGCGCACACAAAAAAAGACACAAACGAGGCCTTCTTACAATTTATTTTAGCAACAGTGGGGGGGAAAAAAATACGCAAATGTTCTCTAGAACATATTTTTTACATTTATCATAAAAAAAAAACAAAATTACATATCTTTAAGAAACATGTCAAAATTAGGACAAGCCAAATTCCAAAATGCATTTTTAACCAAACCCACAGACGATGTCAAGCAAAACTGCAGCTAAAACCTCAAACAGAAGCAGTAAATGACTATTCATAAACTGTTTTCAGCATGTAAATTACAGCCATGAATGCAGAATGGACCCAACGGTAGAATTTTTTTTTAATACGCAAAAGGTATAAGCTTTAATTACGTGCCAATTTAGCGGTCTCTGATAATGTTCATCCAAGTGGCTTTACTGATGAGTTTAGTAGTGTGTATGCAACTAGATTAACAATACTCATTCTGACAAGACCCCCCCTGTGTGACAACATATCATGATTCACATCCCCAATGCACAATTCTATTAGGGTGAACTCTGTCTATGGGGTTTTGTTCAAAATGAATTCTCATTTCTCTGTTTGCCTCCTGCAGTTTTCAATTTTTAATATCTGGTATGAAATGGCAATTTAAAAAAAAAATCATTTTTAAAAATCAGTTGGAAAAGCCTTCTATAAAGAAATGAATGCCCAAGTTTAAAGATATTTTAATTAGAAAACTGAACCAAATGTCAAAGTTTTAACTGCATTTAATGAAAAACAGGAAATTTAACTCAAACTTAAAAAAGATATCTGGAATCAGATTTCAGCTCAGACATAAACTCGTACTTTTAAAGTTTGTTTCACAAACTTGCCTATTCTTAAAGTAACCTTCCAGTGTTGTCAAAAACAGTACAGATAAAACCAGGGATAAGAGTATACATGTTTAACTGTCCTTAAAAAACCTTCCCATTCTGTGAATTATAGTACGATTTCCTGTTGATGCAGGAACTAAAAAAAAAAAAAAAACCGCTGTGGTAATACTGCCATTTTCCTGAGTAAAACTGGCAATATATACATACAAAAAATATATATATACATACTCTGCGCAGAAGAGTTACAAAAACTGAGCTATGATTACATACAGGATACACCTTACAACACACACGCACGCACGCACACACACACATATATGCAGACAAAATAAAAGCAGATTAATGCTCATTTGCGCCTTGAGCCTCGCACTGGCCTACTTCTTGTAACGCTGGCCGTCCCTGCTCCATTCTTTCCTCTTGTGCGAGTCATTATGTTGTCTTCACCTGCTTAAAATAAATCAGGAAGGGGGGGGGGACCAAGAAAACCTCCATGAAACATTGATGAGCCCTAATCAAGTCATCTTAGAGTTAACTGGAGGCGAAAAGTGGGCTAACCGATCTTAAAAACGACATTCTAAATGGAAACTCACCGCTGACTTCTTTATTTGCGTTTGCCTTGCCTGAGCGATTTCCTCGAACTGTAGGTTCTGGTTCTGGCTTCTGGGCCGCCTGCCTCCTGCTCCTTCCAGCAGGTTTTGAGTCTTCTGTCGTTGTGCAGGCCAGAGTTTCTTTCTTTGCAGGGGTCTCTACAGGAGAAGCTTTGCCTCTCGCCCTCCGTGTGATGGTGCTGTTTGAGAGCTTGGCTCCTGCGTGTGCCTCGGACACATCCTCACTTGCCATTTTCCGTTTAGGGGCTCGTTTAGCTGCAAGGACACCGTTACCGCGAGGCTGGCTAGAAACCCTGCCGTTTTGTAGAGGAGTCACTGTGTCCTCAGACTCCTTGGCATCCTGGATACTGACTAGACAAGGCTGTGGAATTTCAGCTGATTTCTTTAACCCTCTTCCTCTACGAGGCTTGGTTGACAGTTCTACAATTTGCTCAGCTGGACCATCCTCCGTTTCCATGCTGGGCTTCTGAGTAGAGTCTGGGATTGCGTCTGCATCTTTCCCGTCGGCCGACTCAGCAGGTTTTTTCGTAGTTTTCTTAGAAACCTTACGCGTATTAACTTTTTCTTCTCCTGTTTCTTCAGGTTTATCCATTTTGTTGGTTTGTTGCACCCGGGAAGCAGTTCTTCCTCTTTTAGGCAGCTGCTTTTCATTCTCCACAGCAGGCCCATTTGCAGAAGATGCCCGTTTGCTTGAAGGAACAGCTGCAGTCTCACGAATGTTAGCAGAATCCAAAACGTCACCTTTTCTCCGGGACCCTCGGGTCTTTGCGACAGACTTCGTCTCAGCTGATGTGGAGCAGGCTTCTGGGTGAACATCAGAACTCTCTTCTTCCTCATGCGCGTTTGACCTCCCCGCAGCTCTTCTGTCATTGTCAGACACTGATGCCATCACCGCGGTCAGATTGGAAGCCCCACGGCGGGTTCTTTTGGGAGGGGGGCCCATAAGTGTTGGCTGCTTTGTTTCTTTAGCATCTGCCTTGAGCTTTCTCCCTCGGCTGAGCTTCACAACAGGAGTGCCTGGCTGCTCCGCCTCAACGGTGCCATTTACAGCTCGCACCTCACTCTCCTCTGCTGAGACCTTGGGTTTGACATCCTGCACTGGAGAGACAGCCCCAGCGGCTCCAGTTTGTCTCACATTCCTTCCTCTTCCTCCTCTTGTCACCAGGAGTGGAGAACAGGCCTTCTCATCTCCAGCTTTCACACCGTCCATAAAGCTCACAGACAGAATTTCAGCACTTCTGTCCGAAACGTTCAGCGTCACATTCTCCGTCTGTTTGGTCGTTCTCTTACTACCTTTTCTGACAGGAAGTACAGCAGCTTTAGAAGCTAATGCCGCTTTCCTGCCCCGTCTCCCTTTAGCAGGGGCCTCGACTGGAGCAGGCGGCTCCAGAACTTCCTGTGCTGAATGTGGTACTTCGTCACACTTGGACTCTTCGGTCTTGGTTTGACTAAGGCCTTCATCCACCTTCTTCCCCGAAGTGTCTTCCATGGGTTTTGCGCGTCTTCCTCGTGTGGCTTTCACCGGAGCTGTAACGGTGACCTTAGTTACCGCTTGCTTTGGACTGGACACGTGGCAAACCCGATTCCCTCTGCCTTTAGGTTTGACAACAGTCAAAGCAGCAGTCGAATCTGACGATTTGCAACCTCCAGCAGGTATGTCACCAGTAGCCTTACGTCTTCCTCTGCCAGGGTTTTTTTGTGCTTCACTTTGAAGTATCTCCACTTGTTTCTCAGATGCTTGTTCATCTAAATTAAATTGGAATAGGAAATTTCCCCAATCAGGTAGATAATGCATTCAAAATTAGAAACTCTTAATGAAACCAAGATTAAACAGTTTCCCTTAAATAACATTTAATCTTGCAATATTATTAAATAGTATCTAATATTATGCCAGCAATTTAAATGAATCAAATTAAACCCATCACCATTAAACTCTAGTTAACTGAAATTTTACTCACCCGTACTAACTGAAGTCAACTGTCCACGTTCTGAAGAGGTAGAATTTTTAGAAACCTTTAGGGACTGCGGAAAAAAAAAAACAACCTTTAATTAATCCCAGCGTTGAACCTGTCATTTAATGTTACTTTCAGAAACAAAACAACACCAAATCAAGGGTGACAATGTACGTGAGCAAATGCACACTTTGGGCAGAGTCTGCATTTTAAATGTAGCAGCCATTAATGGTTGCATAATTACCTTGCCAGTTTGAGACTTGCCAGCCTGCTTCTGGAAACCAAGAGATGAAAGTTTCTCAACCTCACACACAGGTTCTTGCAGTACTTTATCAGCAACAGCTATAGCCTGCCTGGGTGACTTCAGTTTGACAATATCAAACAATACTTCAGTTGGTTCACTCTTCTGCTCAGGAGTCTGCATCAGCCTCTTCAAACCAACCATATCTTCAACTGGTTCGCCCTTCTGCTTGGGAGTCTTCATCAGCCTCTTCAAACCAACCATATCTTCAACTGGTTCGCCCTTCTGCTTGGGAGTCTTCATCAGCCTCTTCAAACCAACCATATCTTCAACTGGTTCGCCCTTCTGCTTGGGAGTCTTCATCAGCCTCTTCAAAC
>JABJVR010000036.1:1931229-1945542 GCA_025773905.1 Chitala chitala
ACAGGTTCGCCCTTCTGCTTGGGAGTCTTCATCAGCCTCTTCACTCCATCCAGCCCTTCGACAGGTTCGCCCTTCTGCTTGGGAGTCTTCATCAGCCTCTTCACTCCATCCAGCCCTTCGACAGGTTCGCCCTTCTGTTTGGGAGTCTTCATCAGCCTCTTCACTCCATCCAGGCCTTCGACAGGTTCGCCCTTCTGCTTGGGAGTCTTCATCAGCCTCTTCACTCCATCCAGGTCCTCAACAGAAGGGTTCTTTGATTTTGGCATCCGCACCAATTGCTTTGCACCTGCTGATCTTATTTTAGATTCCTCAGAAGACTCAGATGTTGTCACACATTTAACACTGTCCTCACGTGTCACCTCCTCATTTGGAGTTTCTTTCACAGGTGTCTTCACACCTGTTAACTGTGACAGTGACTTGGACTTGCGCTTTGGCGTTTTTGCTTTCTTCTCTACACCCCATTCCTCGATCTGATCGGTAGGTAGTTTGATGGCTTGGACATCTGAAGATTTCTCCCTTTGTTGCTTTAGAGAACTTTCACACACAAAACTGCAATCTTGATCTTCTCCAAGGAGTCGCGTGACAGCTTCACTGTTGTATCTTTTCTTTGCAGTGCTGGCAACACTTAACGGAGACACAACCATCTCCCCTGTAAATATGAAAACATACACAAACACAAGGTTATGGCATGTACACAGTGATGGGCTGCATGACTTGTTATACATTCTGCAGGACAGCATAGTCTGCTACTTTCAGGCTTTGTATTGGTTGTCCAACCCTGGCTTAGCTCTACTTCTGCTTTCATAGAAGCTCATTGCTTGTATTTTTGACATAGAACCTATCCAGTCTTATTATTATGAAGGTAACTGTTTAAGGCCCTTTCTCAGCTCTCTACCAGTACTACCATCGAAGTAACTGACAAAGTACCCAACATCAGGCTATTGCCTCATATTGTCAACTCGCTCCATTAATTTAAACGGATGGAGCACTGTCAGCAAACAGCTGTCAACATTTGTCAAAATGTCTTGGTTGTGTAACCGTCTCGAGCATTTCTGAATTTCTAATACCAATTTATCTGGGTTGTTGTAACTATGCCCACAAAAATAAACGAACACTGGAAAATGCAAAGTGGCTTCCACTATCAATCATGGGAAAGGTTAAAGTTCAGGAAACGTAGACAGGATTGCATAACATGGCAACCAACAGCAGCAAAGATACGACATGTACACGCATTTCATGTCAGCTGAAAAAAAATTTGACAAGAAGTCTTACCGGTCTCCTCAGGGGTGCTCATTACAGAACATTCATTCAAAGGCAAAGAGAGGACATCCTTTGGAGTCCTCAGGCAATGGTGGTGACCATCATTAGTCTCCTCCTGCTTTGTAGCCACAGGACTACTGAACATTTCGGCAATTCCTACAAAACAGGACATGTCTATTTTTGAGCAAGATACTATGACAAATTTTAAGGCAAAAATAAAATGCATTAAAAACATCAAACCCACTTTTAAGCAGGCTTAAAACAGACATGAGCATTACCCATTAAATCCTCGTTCATGGTCGTGTTTCCCTTCAGCACTGCAATGTTCTGGACAAGCCTTGGAGCACCGCCAGTTGGCACCACAGCCTTGGCGTAGGCTCTGCCAACCACGATCGTAACTGGAGACTCTACATGTCCAGTGCTAAAATGTCCTTTCACGTTCTGGACTGGAGTCTTGGGGAAGTACAGAAAGTTCAGTCGACATGGGTTATGTATTAGGACAACCATTCACAGAGCACAGCACTGTTACAAAGACTATTTGGCTAGAAATAAAAAAAAGTTAAGGAAAAAGAAATGGAAAAAGAAAATTCAGCATTTACCTTTGGCATTTGCCTTGTGGCTTTCTTCAGAGGGTTCCCTTTTCTGGTCTGTTTCTTACTTGCCCTTTTAACCTGGGCTTTGGTGGCTCCAAATTTAACAACATCGGCCCAGCAATTAAAAACTGCAAGGAGAGCACGGATTAATTCGTATTCACTGCCACATGTATTCACTGTAAACATTCAGTAGGAATACACTGCCAAATTATACCTTTAAAACTGGCCCGTGACGCTCCGCTCCGTCTGCACCGAGCTGCTTCGAGCACGCTTCTCTGGGCACTTTTGGGGGTTTTCCTTGGACCCTTGAGGCTGGCTCTGCGCTTGGGAACATCTGGAGTTGCACCAGCGAACAGAGTTGAAACGCTGTCTGGAACCGCCGTGTTGGGATCCGTGGTAGGTGGCGACTCAACACGGGATATAGAAAACCTGCCTCGTACGATGGGTGTCTGACTTTGGACAGAACCGTTCGAGGACTTGGACAAAACTGGAAGAGACTCTCTACAGTCATGATTAGGAATCGGACTTTTCTCCACAGAAGAAGCCAAAAGAGGAGTAGTGGGCCCAGAGGCAGATGACTTGAAGCCTTTTGGGGTGAGAGAATTCCGTCTGGGGGAGGACCGGCATGGAACTGGAGTCTTAACATCAGCAGAAGACACTTTCTGACCTGAAGATGTCACAGCCTCACTTTTCTTGTTTGGTCTTTCAGGCGTTGACTTAGGGGACTTTGGTTTCCCCGGGGATCCACTTTTGACTTTTGTATTAGGCGATTTCTTAGCAGGTGAGGGACTTGAGGCAGTACCGCCATCAGATGCTTTCCTTCTTGGAGTTCCAGAACCCTTTTGTTCTTTTGGCTTTGATGTTTTGACCGGGGACTCCTGTATATTGCAAAAAAAATTACTAGTTAATCAATCAGAATAAAGGCTTCACTGTACATTTAAAATGTAGCAAAAACTAAAAGGAGAATGTTAAAACTTACCAAGATCAGAGGAGAAACAAATGATCTTAAGACTGTGCACTTCTGTGTAAGCACAGAAACGCTGTGTCGACGTGGCGTAGCCCCCCTACGCAGGGGAGAGTTGGCTGGAAGACGCTTGTCAAACAGCTCTGGACTCAACTGACCGCCAAAAGAAACCCTCTTCCTTTTCAGCTTGGTAAGAGTTAAGTCACTCTCACCACTTCTGCGCTTTCTACTACAAGTAGCCTTGTTGCCTGAAAAAAAAAAAAAAAAGTGTATTGTTAAATTGCAATGAAATTTGCTCATAAAAGGCAAAATCCAAACAGTAAAGCACATACATAATAGAACCTGTATGTGCAAAGTGGAACCTTGAGGCTTTTCATAAACTTAGCTGTTAAATATTAAAGAAAGAAAGAAAAAAAAAAAAAAAATCAATTTTCAACAACATTACAATGTTACCTTCATTTTTGCCACAAGATGGTGCTATAGTTTCATGAGGCACAGGAACATCTGGAACTCCTCTCGTTCTTGGTGAGCACCTTTTAACACTCACAGGCTTTTCCATTTCTTGAGGGCCCTCCTGTAGAACAGCAGCCCTTTCTTCACCTTGACTTAAGCTGGAGACACCAAGACCTGCTGGTGAGCGAGCCCTACTTCGTCTTACTGGTGTCAAATTGGAGTTCTGGCATGACGAAGTGCGAGTTTGTTTACTTCTCGTTTTGGGTGATTTACACTCCTCAGCGAGAGCGGGGTTCTCCTCTGCGGCAGTCTGGGACAGGATCTGATGTGCAGCCTCTAAAGGACTGAACTTCTGGGGAGTGACGGCTCGAGTTTTCTTCTGAGAAACAGGAGTCGTTTTACCGTTCGGGACAACAGGAGGTTCAGGCTGCTGTGTGGGAGACTGCAGTAAGCACTCCACTTCATTGGGAATTACCTCAGCTGGATCAGCAGCCTGATTTTCCTTTCCTGCAATAGCTGATGTGCTCTTTTCAGGTGTTTTCAAGCCCGACTTGGAACTTCTTCCAGGAGATTTAGGGGCACCATTACTGCAGCGTGCAGGCATACCTGAGGATTTACTGTAAAGCGGAGTACATTGCTCCACTCCAGCTGAGAGTACCTGCGACCCAGTCTTCTGCGACTCTCGCCTAGACAGCGGTGTTTTGGCCTTTTCACCTTCAGAAGGTTTCCATGGCGACTTGGCACAGAGACTCTGCTTTGTCATTTGATAGAGCTCACTGAAAGGAGAAACGGTCTCCTCATTCGTTTTGCTTTTCTCCCGGCTTTCTTTTGCTGCATCTTCACCAGACCGGTCCACAAGCGACTGCGAATTTTCAGCATTTGTCCCATATTTGAAAGGGGATTGTTCTACGAAGAGTGGGGTGCAGTGTTAATTTCTATTTAACCCAGTAACCACCTGGATCAACTCTTGCCCACAACATTATTTAAACACATACCAGCTGAAGCTGGGATTCTTTTTTTCACGTACAAGAAGAAAAAAAATACACAAACATACTGAGAACTTCTGGTGAGGGTTCTTCTGTAAAGTTCAAACCCGTAACTTCCTTGGAGTTTTCCCATTCACTTTCACACTCTCTCGGCCGATGCTCCTGAAGGACCTTAAAAAAAATATATATTCAGAGGTTGAAGCAGTCAGTATGAGTGACCATGAGCTAAAAACCAAGCTGCACATCCCAGTAAACAGCGTGTCCAAAACACCAGCCATACAACACCCTGCACACGCTGGACCAAAGCACAAACTGCTTTTCACTTTTAACGGCAGCTAGCAATAATTGTTTTCCACAGCCGTCACCCTTTACCTGTAGCCTGCACAATGAATGTTGTAAAACAAAGCCAGGGTTACCTGAAGAGTTTCACAGTTCTCCTTTGTAACCGACCTCCGTTTCTTTGGAGTTGGCTCTGGAGGGTACTCAAACCTTGGGGGAAACAAAGAGAAGCCTTTTTTTTTTTAAACTGCAAAAGTCCATTAGACAAAAAAAATTGGGCTGTGTAATAAATATGTTTCAATGCTACAAAAATACCAGTTAACGGTAAACACCCGTGCCAGATATTTACCGTGTCAGTCTAAAATTCTCAAAGCTGGAAAGTGTTTTAAACCCGTATTCTTTGTAAATACATACAAGTGTGGGGCAGCAACTCCATAAAACACATACATCTGATCTTACATATAAAGCTTTAATGGCAAATGTCTGCCACACTGGACATACTCAAGACATTAAGGTAAAAGCAGGGAAGAGGAAGATCACCCAAACACACTGCATGCTTCAGTTAACAAGGAAAAGCATTCACATTAACAAGGAAGCCTACATCTTGCACCAGTGTTCTAACTCTTTACATTTTAAAAAAGCATCCAGTGTAAAACATATATTTTTTTTATTGTGACACAATATAAACAAGATTGTAACAGTTTCCTAATGCCAATAAATTGACGTTACCACATCATAAAAATTTTTGTTATCGACTTAAAATGACAGCATTTCACTGTCAGGGGACAGAATATCTGCAAAGGGTCATGACTACGTCAACAAAAACGTCAACAATGATTTACGCAACAAATAACTTACCTAAAAGAACGATCAATAATTGTTATTAGATCTCCATGTTTCAATCGTTCCGACTGCTTTGTAACTTTCCCATTAATAAGAGTTGGATTAACTGCACTCAGATTTGTTAAAATTACCTAACGAAGGTAGACAGGGGGGGAAAGGATATTATGAGTGTCATCCAAAGTGAAACAACATACTTGAACGGAATTAAACGTGTAAAGGATCATACTTCTTTATTTTCATTCAGTTCAATTCGGCAATGCTCCTTAGACACGTGGGGCAACTGAATCCGAATGTCACATTCGGGTTTCCTGAAATGCACAAAACGTCAAACGCAAGGTCCACGATAAATGCATAGATCGATAATAAAATAATGCGCGCGGACACACACACTGACCTCCCAAACAAGCACGTGGCTGTAAGAGGAAACTCCGTGCCGTCTTCACCACTTCTTTTGATGACGACAATTTTGCCATGAAGAGGCATGTTGATGATCTTACCTGAACACCGAGAAAACACGTGTCGCGGTTACCAACGCTACGTCGCAGATCGCTCCACACTTCCCCTCTGACTACTGTCAGCGGGCTACATGGTGTAGATCAGCCAACATGATTTAATATCAGTTATTAGGCACTAGAGCAATTGACATTTAAGCACCTTGGGGATTGACTGTTGCACGATAAAGCAAATAAGTATATCGAGTCGCAACAGTAAAACAAATGATCACACGTACATATAACGTACTGTAAATTACCAAAATAATTCGAGCACACTTCCAAATACTAAATGCAGTGATTAAATCCCCGTCGCAGACGTGCAAAACAAGCGCAGAGAAAACGCGTTTGAAGGCGCGTGGACGGTCTCGCGAGCTGGGCCGTGCGCGAGAAACCGGTAACGTTAATGTAAGGAAAACTGCTGGAAAAAATATTTACATAAATGACATTAGGACGCACAAACCACATCGAAGAAAAAAAAAAAAAATCTGAATTAAAATTTTGGCGATTTGCCAAAAATCAAAAACAAAATATTCTACCTGCTGGTTAAAAGATGCAACATAGACCAGTTAGTTCTTCATAATTCAAAAACAAAACAACCCTGTAACGGTTTCTATAAAAACTAACGGTCAAACAGTGGGAAAAGAACACATGCCGTGATAATATAATATGTAAAGTTAACATACTAGCATGCCAACCACGCGTGTTACAATATAAATAGGCGGGAAGGCCAACTTTCTGGATTTGCATACCTCTGTTAGCTGTAAAGTATAATTTAAACACGCTTCTTCCTCAAGACACACTTACCTGAGAATAGTCTAAAATGTATTTAAGACAAAGAGTATTCCATCGGCATCCAGAGGACACTTAAAATACACTAAAACTAAAACTGTCCACCAAAGCGACACTTTGATTATTTTCTACACCGAGAAAAGTAACACGGCTGAACTTCGTGTATCCTGTGTGCGGGTTACTACTGCTGCGTATCACTCCGCCTCGACTTTTCTTTTTCCAGAAAATCGCCTATTGTTTCCAAACAGTAATTTTATTTTAACATTTGCTGTAAATGATAATGGGAAAACATAAGAAACAGCTAGCTGTAAGGGAACGAATAGTCAAAAAAATATTTCAAATACACGGAACTACTTTGTGTGGGAAGTCGGGGAGTAACATCGAGGTTCTTTTGAAAATTTTTGAAATTCCGCGCGAAAGGCGCTCATTGGCTGAATCTATAATATATTCCAAAAAGGAGGAGCGTCGATGAACGTCGGTGACGTACAGGGTTGGACTTTAGTGTTTGTAAAGATCCGATTCATAGCTGAGTGTGTGACGTAAAACGTATTACGTAACCACTGTTGTTGTTTATGTTTATTGGTTGTTTACTGCTCGTGACTTTTGCTCCTGTCATCCTGCATAAATTCAAAACCTTTTGAAATCTGGAAACATTTCATTGCAGGAAAGGTGCAATGGTGTTCTCGTTATTTAACTCGTTAATTGTATTGTTTTACTATTTACCTTTTACGTGATTTTTGTTATATGTATTAAAAGTTACTAACATAAGCTTAATTTTTAACAGAGGAGAAAGCACAGTGAAAGCGCGTAAAGGATGCTGACTCAACTTACCGATAATGTTTATGTACAAATGCGTTCAGTCCTATTTAAGATGGGTGATTTCATGTTCAGTGTTGTATGTTGGAACAGAAATATTTGCGTTGTAGTCCTACATTTCTGTGTTCTTTAATTACGCAACTGTAAAAGTTTTTAACCTGTGACCACACCTGATTGTCATCTCTATTTCTTCTACGTCGTAAGAAATTTAAACGTACGAAAAACAATTTGTCCTAAAACTTAAGCAATATTTTAAGGAAATAATACATTTTCATTTATAGGCACCTTTCAGTCACTCAGGGTCACTATACAAAAAAGTTTGTAGTGTTTTTAATCTACGCGTAAGGATGAGACAATTCAAAATTTATTTCCCCAATGTGTTTAATATCGCAACCGGCATTTACAAAACATTTTAAACCCCGCAGACACTCAATGACAACAAAAAACAAGAATAAACAACAAGCTTCAAGCCAGACTCAGCAACGCAGAGTTACAACACTTAAAACTGCGGCACCCAGTACCTTCACTAAAATCGTCTTATTGATGATTACTAAATTAAGTGGTCGTCTGAAGCAAAGTAAATTTTGTTAGAAATGCCGTTACAAAACTTCAGGAGAACTGCAGTACAGCCACATGTTCCTCAGTGGAGACTTCCCCAGCAAGACTAATCTGATGTAAAATCTAAACGATGATGTCTGTTTTGTAGCCTACGTTTTCATTACTTATGCAAGATGCATTTAAAAACGCCAACACCTCTAGTAAAAGGTGGCCAGTTTTTTTTTTTTTTTTCTTAATGTGCATTTTGCATTAGACCTACATCAATCATTGTGCTTCTTTTTACATTTGATTTAATTTACAAATATAATCTAGCTTCTTCGGAGTAGGCCACCTGCTGCAAATGTGCACTCCCTGGAGTCACTTGGTGACCGATATTTGTTGATCAGAAATATGCACATTTTCTAATCAATTTATGGCGCAGCTGCATGCGAATAAAATAGCTTGTCCAAAAATACAAGCGCAGTTCGGAACTGTGCAGCTGTAAATCCCGCATTCTCGCCTCGTAATAAAAATACATACAAATTAACATATTTCCATAAATGCATATTCCAGTTTGGGCACTAATGCTATATGTATGAGGACAAAATGATGTGCTTCACAAGGTGTGCATTTAATCTCTCTGTCAGGTTTCGCATGGAGGTCTGAATAAAAATTAAACTTGGTTACACCCTATTGCTGTCACGACCTTTGTCAAGCCAGAGTACTAAGGGATGGTACTCACAACTTAAACGCTTCAGTACTCAGTCTGCGACATAACGAATTCAAATATTTTACCCTATAATTTGAATGCATGTGTAATTATATTGGATGGGACCACCTACGGTCCCCAACAAAAGGACACCGGGGTGAAAGCGAAACTTTTTATAATCGCTCTTTAAGAAATGCAATAACGTGCCTATACATAAATAAAATTAATGAATATATAAAATTTGACATGAAACGTAGGAATGTGTCGTATGCAACAGTACATAAATACATTTACAATACATACAGCATTATAAATATTACACTTTCAGAAAATTTACTTATGGGGAAAAAAAAAACGTTGAACATAAAGCAGAATATGAAGACGTAAATTAAAAACAGGCAAAATGTTAACAAAACATGAATGTCTAATGTTTTACACAACAAGAAATAAAGTAATACTTCATGGTAAATCAATTTACATAATGTAAAATTTACAATTTAATTTGAAATTCTTTTCTTTTTACATTTACAATTTGTATAAAGTGAGTAACATAAATTGGTCTATATGACAATATGGTACAACTGTAATGCTTTTCTGGTCACGTGCATAGCAAAATATATGATCATTTAGTCCCAGTAAGAAAAAGATACATCTTCACCAAGTGGCATATTTTTGTTTTTTTTATTAACAAAAACAACTTAAAGGGTTTAAGGCAGATTCCTTCATTTGAAATTGGCATAGTCTGAGAAAATGTCGACAAAGTCTTGTACCACTTTGTAGCAGAAGTCGTACTGTTCCTGGAAGAGAGAGATGAAAAGGTCCATTTTTCAGTAAAAAAAAAAAAAACCACACTATAAACGATTTCTCTGCTTCTACTGTTAATCACACAATTAGTTCAAAGGTTGTTACATCTTATAAACGTGAGCACTAGTAAACAGTACTGACTAACTAACATCAGAAGTTGTTTCCATGGAGACATGTGAAAGCCACGCATGTCGCTTTGAACTACGTACCACAGTCTGCACCATGTGCGGTCTCTGCATTCGTAAACTCTTGACGGTCTGAAACACGTCCAGCAGCCCCTCTGCTTTGACACGCTCCAGGATGTTGCTCAGTGCAATAAACGTGCCCGTTCGCCCGGCGCCAGCGCTGGGGATGCCAAAAACAGTTCGGTTACCAGAGCGACAGGGCCAGTGCCGTTCTGTGGTTTCCAAACAAACCCGACCCAAGCTACCACTACAATAACAGCGTAGGCTGTAACTGAGCAAAAGTTACTTCGTAAACATAGCATGTCTGTAGTACTTGTGAGACTCAGACATCAGTGACCCCTGACTCTTTTAATTAAAAGACAGCCTTATTGTTGTTAACCACTTCTTCTGTAGAAAAATACTCAGTACAAACGAACATACAACTCATTTAAACCTGGATGTGTGTTGAGCTTAAATGCAATGTCCTTTGACTCCTCATCTCAGTTTCAGGTACCGGACTTGCCAATACACTCAAGGGAAATTAAAGTACAGTATTTGATTTTTTTTTTTTTTTTTAACATTAGGCTAAGACTGTTATTAAAACACTTTCACGAAGAATTTAAATTAATTTATAGTTCCCAATGGATATCAAACATGTTTAAATGTTTCTCAGCAGACAGTAATGAACAGGTAAAATAGGGTAATAACAACTGCCATTACCTTATTTGATCTAATTAATTGCAGTTATAAGATGGGGGAAACATTTCAAGTTTATTTAAAGCTAGCTAACTGATTCTGAGCCATGGGAACTGAATAATCCCCCAACGCTTGTGCGGCATTAAAAATTGACCTTCTGAAGGAACATCAGCAATACGCATATTCAGCTGAGGGAACATCACGACGTGTATGATGAGTTCGGTACGTGATTCAGCTTCCCTGCACCTTTAACGGGTTGGATGCTTATACAAGTGGCTCCTTTTCTGTTTTTGTACGGCTCCCGCTAAAAAGCGCCGCTCTGCCCGACTGGTGCGCGGCGGCACGTCGCAGCACGTTACGCCGCGCCCTCGGCCCCGTCGCCATGGCTACCTGCAGTGCACGATGATGGGGTGGTTCCCCGATTGCTGCTGCTGTTTCTGCACCGCCGCAATGATCTCGATCATGCCCTTGCCGTCGGCCGGGATGCCGATCTCCGGCCAGCCATGGAAGTGGAAGTGCCGGATGAGGCGGGTCTGCTTTTCCTGGGGGGCGGGGGAGAAATACAAGACTTTCATATGCTTTGGCCTATACCACCTCCAGATGTTGACATTTTCTCAACTTAGGCGCATTATGCTTCAAAGTGCTCAAATTACCTCACTTAAAAGCTAAACTTCAGAACTGGTAAAACCTGTTAGTCGCACACTACACAGGAAATTAGCTAGCACTGCCGACAAATTAACACGGAGCTCAGGTTTATTTTAATTTAAAAATGACCTGCTTATATGTTAGTTTTTAGATACAGTGACTTCTTCTCTTTAATGTTGTTGTTTTGTTTAAAAAAAAAAAAAAAAAAAAAAAGAAACCATATGAAATGGAGTTTGCATGTTCTCCCTGTGCTTGGTGGGTTTTCTCCTGGTTTTCCGGTTTCCTCCCACAGTGCAAAGACATGCAGGTTAGGTTGATTGGTGTCTCCAAATTGCCTGTAGCGCGCACGCGTGTGTGTGTGTGTGTGTGTGTGTGTCCTGCGGTGGGTTGCCGTCCCGGTCTGGGTGTCCCCTGCCCTGCACCCTATGCCTCCTGGGATGGGCTCCAGGCTTCCCCGCAACCCTTCACAGGATGAAGCGGTATACAAGAAGACTGACCACATGAAATTTTATGCCACTGAATTTCAGATAGAGGCGGCACGTTCTCGAATGCCAGGAGAAAATCTAAAGCCTCAAAAATAATTCACAAATTTTATAAATCTTACAGCACAGATATGTCATTAGGGTTTGGTTACTGTACTCAGTTGTGCCATATTATCTATTTTTACTTTGTTTTGGTGCAAAGTGGTAGGTAAAAGTTGTATCATGGACTTAGAGGCATGCATCAACTGCAAACCATTTTATTCACCGAGAGTCTTCATCATTTATTCTGGTTGGCGTATGTATTCAGACCCAAGTCTGCATCAGTTAAGCACTGCAGCACCTCACTGACCAGATAATTGAAGTGGAACTGAAACATCCAGACTTTTAACAGAACAAAGCTCACCCACGAGCTGCCCAATTACAGACAGCACGTCAGCTACCCCACCAGGGACAGAAACACACCGGACTAGTGCTACGCTGTAATAAGGGACGCCTATCATTCTGTACCCCATGCAGCCCTCGGACCTTGTTCTTGTGTTTTGAACTAACAAAGCGCGCTGGAAGCCAATGAACTGGAGTCAGATTCCAATGTTCCCATGATGTTCAACACACTTGGCAATAAAGACCATTCTGATTCCGAATCAGATTTTTCCCCACGTCCACGCTGACTAGCGAAGGCAACTTACCGGCTTGTACATCAGCACGAAATCTCGTAGGCTGAAAGTGTCGCAGAGAGTGTCTGCTTTGATTTCTACGGAGTAATCTCCGTACGTGACCGTGTCCTCGGACGGCCAGTACTGGAAGCACTTGTCCTGTTTGTCACAGAGCACAATGTTGAAACCAAATAATGGTTTTCATTTTACCATATTCATTAAAACTTTGGTTTAAGTATCCTGTTGTCCTGTCCTTCTACCAGCTGGACTTCAGCTACCAGGTTTCATGACAATTATTGTCTGCAGCATCTTAAAGTGGTTTTGTAAAGGCGGCTGGCTATGGTGAAAGTCGCGCGTGCCAGGTGAAATCCCCAAGGCAACCGCGCCGTACCTGCTCCCGTTCCTGTAGCTCAGTCAGCATGACAATGGAGTGACACTTCCACTCCCACGCCATCCTCCAGAAGTCCTCCACCGTGCTCGACAGAGGCCCCTGGGTGGCGATGAAGTAGTCCTTCTGCCGGTAGCCCTGGCGGGGCCAGCAAGTGGCAGAATTAAACCCCAGAAGGATTGCATGTCGTTGGACGGAGACAATTTTCACAGCAGGTAGCTTAGCAGATAAGAGGCTAGACCATCAACTGGGGGGTCGTAGCCTCAAGCGTCAGAAACAGGGTGTGCTGTTCCACCCGGGTCACGAACCGCTTCAATATCACACCGCAGGATCCCAAATACCACCGAATAAGACCCGCACTGAATATTTTTAAGGACAAAATTCAGGAAAAAAAAAAAAAAAATCACACAAGATTACTTAGCAATTTTACTAAATTCCTGCAAATTTGCTTCAAAATAGCTAATTTCAATCGTGATTTCCGATCATTTTAGCTTCACTTGCAGCTGTCAGTTTCTCACTCGCAGTAAATGACCCAGATGCTGTTTTGAATTCATTGCTGACTGACACTGATGCTTCTTCGCCGAGGACTCGAGTGTAAACGAGCCGCCGCACCACGCTGCCAGTTCGGCTGACCTGGAAATGCTGTTGCCGAATCCACTATGCATTATTAGGGCATCACGACATGAGGGGCTTGAATAAGACCCGTACACGGAGCTCAGAAGTTATTTTTGTTTTTGAAGTGCGGGTTGTATTCGGGATTGTACGGTATATGGAATGCTGATGCTAAGGTTGCCAGGACAAAGCGTCTGCTGTTGAACCCATGAGAGAAGTTTTTATCTGGCTTTCTGATTAAGGCGTCCCTAGTTCTACACTCGAGGTGGACGCTCAATATGCACATCTCTTCTCAACGCCGACGTTTTACATCAGCGTTGTAGACAACGAAAACCAGAGGCTCACCGAGAAAACAAAAACCCGCGCACGTTTCTTCAGCGATGTAAAAAGTACAGATGTCATTTTAGCTGCCTTAATGGTCCACACTGAGGATGAATGAGGAGAGTCTGAAAGCAACTCTGCTGCAAATCCTCTTCTGCTCTAAGACGGAAACCAAAAAGCAGTCCATTTCCGTCATATTTAACAGAGTAATAAAAAAAACATGGTGCGAAGAGCAGGCAGGACAGTCAGTTCAGATCACAGCTTCTGTAGATGGCAGCACGAGATAGCGC
Organism: Chitala chitala; assembly: GCA_025773905.1. Lineage (NCBI taxonomy): Eukaryota > Metazoa > Chordata > Actinopteri > Osteoglossiformes > Notopteridae > Chitala > Chitala chitala. The sequence goes on from JABJVR010000036.1 coordinate 1,945,008, forward strand.
TAAGCACATGTTCCATGTCGAGTTTCTTACTAAACTCTCGGTTGCCATGGCGCCGGTTTTCAGGAAGAACCTCTGTTGCGTCTCTGTCTGAACACATCCAGTGTGGGATGAGCTCTATGGAAGGTGAGGCTGAACTATCGTTTTATCGTCAGAAGGCCTAGTGGAACACGCCTGTACTTGCATTATGCACAAACGATAAGAGTCTCCTGAAAAGCTGAAGTCTGTATCACTTTGCAGTCATTGTAGGGCATACCATAGTGGCTCATAGGTTAAACAATCTACAAAAACGTGGCTCGGGCCCTGCTGCAATAACCATGAATAACCTGGTTTACCGTAGTTCATTTAAGTGTCCAGCTTTATAAACAGGTAAAAACCATCTCTTTCAGTAAACCAAAAAAAAAAAAAAAAAAAACACATAAGATACAGTGCTGTCCAAAATGATTGGTACTCTTGATAATGTGTAAAAAAAATAATAATAAAATAAATAAATAAAACATCACCAATAATTGTGACACACACAAATTTCTGATGAAGT
>JABJVR010000036.1:1952057-1977527 GCA_025773905.1 Chitala chitala
CTTATTGGTAGTAATAGACACCTATAAATATACTTTCACAGATTACAATAAAACCCCCCCCCCCCCCACACACACACACACACACACACACACACACAATGGCAGTCTGAATGTTGGTATGTTGATACTTTCATAATATTTTAATATCTTATTTCCTTCCCATTCCATGACTTAAAAAGCTGTTTTATATTAATGTACCTACTACACCAAAACTACTCCACTGTTGACTGTCAGCATACGTACCCACAGCAGTTTAACATCTGTATGCCAGTGACCGACCTGAAGCTTCATTTCGGAAGCACATTCCTTCCGTGCACCGAGGCTTTGCCTGGCTCTCTGGCCAAGTGGGATATCGCATCATAATCAGCGCCGTAGCACGAGTTCATCTCTACCCAGCTAATCAGCAGAACATTGCTCTTCCGCATGACCTTGGAGTAATAGTGCGGAATCGAGATGTCGTCGAAGGCACCGCCTGCACACACGCGGCAATCAGTAAAGCTCACGGAAAGAAATTGCTTTTTTTCCGCCCCCCCCCCTCCTCCACGTAGACCCAACCTATCGAACACTCGACACCGGAAAGCTAATTACAAATGACTGCGCCAAAGCAAGTCACAAATTAATGTCTGAAAACTCTAGACTCATGCAATCAAGAATCTAATTTTTACGATGAGCAGAGGTAAATATCTGAAATTCCTCCACTTCCTTTAAAAAACTACTATTGCATACATGTTTTCATAGCAGCGTGAATTGCAGAAGTTTAAAACTGTGACTATATTTACTCTACCTGGTCTTAGAAGTTGTTTGTACCGTAGGCCCTAAAGACAGTTATGGACTGTAATTGTAATGTTTTGCCACAGCATAACTGATTTGGCATGAAAACAGCTGTTTAAACCATCAGCATGTTTTCTCCAATGCGCCGACAAACTGAACACTCACAGCAGGTATGGTATTTCTGAATGAACGGAAGGTGTTGGCGGAGATGACACCAAGTCACCTCAGGTGACACAGACAAGAAAGCAAGTAGCTTTGAACAGGAGGATTTCGACTCTGTCCGTCAAAGAAGGTGAGGAGATTGCGCACACAAAGGGCCTCAATTATCCAGACGTGTGATGGGAGACGCTGGAGCTCCTGAGGTAACCGGATACAGACCAGCCTGAGGATTGTCTCCTTCCTGTTCCATTTCCCGAGGGCAGCTTTGTTTGGAGTCCTGGATTGTTCGAGGTTATAGGCCTCAGGGCACAGCACACTTGTACTAGAGTGTTCGGTTAACACGCACGCACGCACGCATGCACACACACACAACGGCCCACCCTATGTGTCTCCTCTTGGAGGGAAGCAATCGGTCTCAATAAAGGCTGAGCAATGAGATAAAAGGAAGGTTAAATCTTAATAATTCTACTTCAGCAGACTAGATGGGACAAGCCCCTCTGCGCTGCCGCAAGCCTGACACAGTCCAGCTGCTGTCATACCGTGTCACGTGACAAGCCTGACACAGTCCAGCTGCTGTCGTACCGTGTCACGTGACAAGGCTGACACAGTCCAGCTGCTGTCGTACCGTGTCACGTGACAAAGCTGACACAGTGAACAGGGAGCAAACACGAGTTTGCTGGTGTTCTGACACTCCTGGTAACTGTATCCTGAATTATAGCAGTAGAAATACTAGCAGATTTAAATATTAGTAATAATGATGCTGGTGTGGCTTACACTTAATGCAGCTTGTAAATTCTGGTGGCTCAGTGGGTAGAACATCAGGCTGGGATGCAGAAGTCTGCTGGTTTGAGTCCCAGCCCAGCCACCAGGTGAATCCTTGAGCAAGACACCCAGTGCTAGCTCATTGTAACACATATGTGAAATGTTGTAAGTTGCCTTGGATAAAAGTATCTGCTTAATATGTAAATTCTGAGATCAAGTAGTACAAAAACCTTTTAAAACTATCTCTCTGTGGCAAATTTAAAAGGTATTCCAAACTTGTGTTGGCGACCTGTTGTTGTTAACAGTAAAGTTCTCTGGGTTCAGGCGAACCCATTTCCTGCAGCATTTCTGTAAGACTAGGATACATGCGTAGAATTTTTACTACCGATACACACAATGATGGGAAATATTTATTCATTTAGCAAACGCTCTTATCCAAAGCCACTTACACCATTTCACATACGTGTTACAGTGGGCTAGCGCTGAGTGTCTCAGTCAAGGACACACCTGGTGGCTGTGTTGGGATTCAAACCAGCAGACTTCTGTATCCCAGTCTGATGTTCTACCTGCCAAACCACCCATGGAAGTGCAGTATTTCAATTTTAACAAGCCTGTCCTGATGAATGAGAATTAAAAGTCTGAATACATCAGTTAGTGAGCTTCCTGATTAAAGTAGTTATTTAGGCTATGAGGAGTTTCATAGAGGCCTTATTTCATGCATGGTGAAAACTGAATCCAGTAAATTTGGAAGGTTCTGGATAAACCATTCTACACTCACATTAACTACCCCATTAAAAACATTATTGCCCAAAAACATAGCGTGCCAATTTGTCTGAAATTAATAAGCTCCCATAGTGCGCTTCTGCTTATCTTAGAGACGGTTCCAGTATGTGCGCTGTATGAGACTGCCGGTTTTGCATTCACCTACCTTACTGTTTGCACCCATGATCCATTTCCCTGTGTAACCTGTCCTTGTCAACTCATTACGCTTAATGCTTTAGTTCAGGAGAGAATCCATAAAAAATAGAGAGGGAGAGAGACACAAAGATGGGAAAATTAATCCAACTGGTCATTTCACAAACGGCATTGAAAATTAATTGGTTTCTCTTCACTGCCTTCATAAACCTACTGAGGACAAAAGCACCAAAAAAAGATCACTTCATTATTAGAATAATTAATACAATGAGAAGAATTTACCCCATTTTGAGCCTTTGACGTCAGTCCTACCCGTAGGTAATACCTGATTGAAACCCACAAACGGCTTCATACGAACACCTGCTCTTATACACTGTAGGAGAGGGGAGTATTTATTTCTGCAGGACACTGCTGGTATAATCACATTTTTCCTTGGTTTAGGAAATACATTTATCTAACTCTGCACTGAGACCGTAGCTCTGTACAAGTCAGCAAGAAATACACCCGGCCTGGAATATAACTGTACATTTGTATACATTTTCATACATTTAGCTGCAATAACTGAAATAGATACCAACCTTGCTGTATTTGGCATTTATTATACTAAATCTATATATCTATTTTCCTGAGCTGTACCTCACTATGTATTGTGCTGGGAGTTTATTTTATTTTATTTTTTTAATCATATCTACAGTGTTCACTACATTTCCACTAAACCTGAAGATGTGTAGGGGAGAGCTGTTATAAAGGATGCCCTTGGGGTTATCTCTGCCTTCTGCACAAAAGGTGAAATGCAGTATACTACACACACACACCGTCGTCATGGTCTTTCGCCTCTCAGGGATATGTCTAGGAGCAGAGGTTGTTTTAACTCCCTTCGATACGAGAAGTTTTCATTTTTACCATGAAATAAAGTAAGATGAATGAGATTGTATTGTTTCTTAATTTATTTTGTGCAGTTTTGTGTGTGTTTAGGAAAGGCTGCCAGAAAAGTAATTAATTGGTGCTGACTAATTAGTACAGTTCAGCGCCGGTTATGAAACGTTTAAACATAGTAAAGTGCACAGAAGTCTTTACTGATTTTGGTCTTCACCTAACTAGTGAAACTTCTTTTCCCCAATGACCGATCTGACGTAGCTTTTCCGCTCTACTCTGTTCTGTCAGCCATATATTTGCGTTAATTTCGTTTTTCCCATTACATCCTGGTATTAATCGGCCAGTTACCCGTTGATCTGCCCGTTGCTTGCCCGGCAGGCCCTCTCGTGAGACGCACGGGGTAGCGGGACGTTTCCACGTCTTTTCAGCCACAAAGCTGCGGGATTCAGTTAGTAACTTCAAATGCGACCGAACACGTGTATGCTTTGCTCCTGTAAACAAGAATTAAATTGCTTGGGTTTATGCTTTTGTTAAGTCTCACATTTGGCTCACTATTTCAGAAAGTACAATTTGCATTGCATTAATTAAATTAAGTAATTTATATGGAAGCCCTCTGGAGAACGTCTTAAAATCCAATTTCAGTTGACCCCCTCTCTTATTTTCCACCTGACCGTGACCAAAAACATCTTGCGCAAGCCAGACCCAAAACGTGCGATCGCATTGCAGCAAAGCTCTGCTTCTGCCGCCTTTGGTCAGGAGCGTTATTATATTCGGACAAACATTGCAGTCATGACCCAAAGCACGTAAATCGCACTGCTGGGGCCTGCGGAACACAGTGCACCATCGCAGTCCATTATAACTTATGCAAGAGTACATAGAGTTCTTGCGACGTATTTAAATTTGCGCACTCATTTATAAAGAACATTTGCGTGTTGAGGATGGCGTTCTGGACAGCCATTCCTTTAGCCAATAACGTTAATTACCAAAGTTAATGAAATTAGTAAATGCATATAATGTTGAACATATAAAAGGAGGACGTCTTGCATGGAGTTTTAAGTCTATTCAAATACAAATGCCGCCTGCGCTGACGGGTTCCCTGCGGACAGGACTTGTTTCTGGGTGCTGTTCCAGCAGACCGCTAAATATTCTTGTACATTCAAGACATGTGCGCTTATACAAAGACGGCCGTTCTGCTGTTTCTCTGCTGCCCCTCGCTGTTTCATCTTCTCGTCTTGTAAATTACCTTGCGATCTGGCCTGAACCCTCAGGCAGAACAATACATACAGAAAGTAATTCCAGTAAGCAATCATATCAACACCCGAGCTTTCCTGCCACTTATTTTTAAATGAATATAATTAGACAGTGGTGTGTTAATCGGCCCTGACTGTTACATTTGTGGACCTTCTGCTTCCCTGTCTTCTCTACGTCCTCCCCAGCGCAGTCACGTAAGAAAGCGGTGCCCTACTTTGAGGATGGCATGCAGCTCACACACGCCAGAACGGGCAGATGCTACCGAAGGCTTTCAATTTACGTTCGGTCAGTCCTTCTTTAATGGCAGTTCGCTCTTCCGATGGCATTCCCAATGACGCCTATAGAAAAACGAAGGTAGACAGGAAGAGATAACCCTTGAAAAACTAGGTACTAAAAACGCACGTTCGTCCGACCTGCTTGAGGACGGGACACGTACACAAATAACATCACGAGTGGAGAAAATAGTTTTGTCTTAAACGCAAAACAGATCCCAGACTATTTTATTAATCGCTCCACTGATGAGAAAGAAAAAATGCTGCAGTGACAAAGAAAGAAAAGAACAAAAAGAAAAAAAAAAACTGAAGAGTAATTCCAATACGCACCAATAGGGGGCAGCATCGCTCCAGCCCAATCAACGCAAGCGTAAAAATTGTCTTATATACACACAGAGAAAACATTAAATTGTGGAAAATGTGTCACTTTAATTAGGGTAATCTCTCTCGGGGTACACAGCAAACAGAGGCTTGTTTCTGTACAGCTGACACCGGAACACACTGCCCACGCGCACTCTGACATATGCGCGGTGCGCGCAGGTGCGACTTCCGCCGTTATCGCTGTCCAAAAAGCAAGCGCGTCAGGGAAGCGTTTAGGCGCATTCGGCCTGCAAGACGCTTTTCAATTGCGCGTACCCCTCTTTGAGCGCGTGCACGCGCGGACTCACACATCACACCATTCTCCTGATGCGAGCTGGCTGCCGCTCGCTAATGGGAAGCTCCTTCTCAGTAGCCTCACACTGGGCTTTCTTAATGTGACCTGAATAAAATGACATGAGTGTGACCCTCTTTGGCCAGGGTCTTCATTCTCTGCAGGTGTTTCCCCAGCAGTAGGGAGAAAGAAAAGATGGGAGGAAAAAAAAAGGTTGCTAGGATACGCTCACTTTCGCTAGAGGACTGGATAGAGATGAGATACTGTACTGCAGATATATTTTGTCAGAATGAGAAAGCCACAATCTAAACTGACATGAAATAGTGGGTGTTTTCTGAAAATGGGAATATTCTAGAACTAAACAAATACTTAAGAGTTGTTTACTTGAGGGTTTTCTGTAAAAAAATTAATATAGCAGGACAGACACTTTTATGAAGTCTTATGAGGTAAATTTGAAATTAAAAAAGGTATGCAAGTGGGTCACTCATCTAGTCTTTGACATATTTGGAACAGGTGTTTTTGATGGCACCACCATCTCAGGACGAAGCAGTATTAACAAACAATAATTATATAAATCTAATCAGGTCCTCATCCCTCAAGAGCATCACTTCAGCATCTAATTTGTTAAAATATCACAAAGGGTTGTGTCCAGTATTGAACATATGGATTATTTGCATTTAGTTTGATACGACATTTGTCCTGTCTTAAGAGCATTTCAAAACATCAGAAACCTATAAAATAGAAACATGCTGCACCAAAAGAACTCTTAAACTAAATTGCTCCCAGAATTCCCCTGGGCTTTCCTATATTGAGCTGTGATGTGGGCTAGGCTCATCCATGGTGACATGCTGATTTACTATGCAGTAACAACAGTAAATGACAAGAGGGGAAAAAAGCTGACTTGGCAAAAGCTGCTTCTGGGAGAGCATTTCATTTCACACAAGTGTTTTATGTGGCCCAGTTAATATGAAGATGTCCAAGGACACTGCGAGTGCTGTTCAGACATGTTGAGGCAGCCAGGGGAGCATCTTAGCGTCTTAACATCTTAGTGAGGCAGTCTGTGTTGTGAGGACAGTTTGCAATGTCTCTACAATCCCAGCTTATTTTAGAGTCATACACTCTTACAGGTACCAATGTCCAGGGGAAGTTTTAAAATTTCAGGGGGCCTCAGACCATATGTCTTACACTGATATGTACCTCTTTTTTAAAGTGGCTAGTGACTGACAAGTGGGGAACACTAAAGGGGCCAATCAGACTTCAGCTGTGGCTGTTTTCCTTGGCCCTGCCCCTACGTCCTCCCATGCCCATGTCTGCCCCATACTTCACAGTTAAAGAGCTCCGAAAACAAACGACAGCTAACAGCTCTTGGGTGACGACAGCTACACTTCTGTGCCCACCGAGATTTCATTACAGGGTCTGTCACACGTCACCATGCTCAGCTCTTTGGTAAAGCGCAGTTGCAGCAAGTTCTGCACCGACAGGCCGCATTAGGCTCTCAAATGCTGCAAGATTACCGATACAGGACACAAACATAAATCTGCCGAGGAAGACGAGGAACAAGATCTTGACAGCATACATTTGCGTTGCGGTTTCCGGTCTGATGTATTATTTATGACTTTTTGAAGGATTTTTGCCCAGACAGGAAAAAGGTAAGCATTAATCAATTTGTAAAAGATTTACTGCAAATGGGTTTGGTTTCCTACCTGTAAAGTAGAGCACACAGAACAGAGTCATGGTCATTTCAGTTACAAAACTGAACAACAAACTCAGATCTCTGTTACAGCATGCACAATGCTGCCAAACTGCACTCTGATTAGAAATTACTTCAGACACTGTATTCTAGAATGCAGTGAATGTATGGTCAATAGTATCACCATGTTTCGGAACATTATAGAATACAGTCAATATTATAGAATACAGTCGACACTAAGCTCTATGTACAGTATATGGTCTGTATTGTGTCTTAACTTTGTCACAGCTTTTCTCCAAACCACCAGACGGCAGGGTGATAAACTTTCACTGAGTACAATGTAGATGTGTGTGTGTGTGTGTGTGTGTGTGTGTGTACCCTCATGCTGTGTCTCAGGAGCAGTTCAGGATTCGTTCTGTGCCTTACAGCTATTTGCATGATAACCGATACAAGTGCAGCAAAAGTCATAATAAACTTTGAGCACTTTCACCTGAAGGCTCGTGTGTAGTTAACATCCACAGGAAACAAAAGCCCACGTGGTATCACTCACAATTCTCACCTTTTCTCATAAAAACAACCACATTGGTTGACATAATGGTGAAATATTGATGCTGTTTCTTTTATAGGTGTGGTAGATCCAAAGGAAAAAGGGGGGGGGCTCTTTATTTTTATACTCCTTACACAAACTCCATTTACAAAATTAGCCTATGAAAGAGAAGTTACAGCTCCCAACGTGGAAAGAAGGAAGGAGAGAGAGAGAGAGATTTCAGAATGGCAAGTGTTACTGAATTAGACTTCCCCTGTGGGTCAGACTGTGTTATGGACAACAGACAAAAAACTTGTAATTATTTTTAACAACTTCTAGTAGCTAAGACCCTTAAACAGTGTCAGTTGCAAGGCAACCTGAGAGGGCAAAGAGAAAATGGAAGTACAGAACATTTTCGAGTACACCTGCCTCTGATTCCACAATTTCCAAAAAAAAAAAAAAACCCATTCTTTAAAGGTCTAGCATGATATGAAAAAGATTAAGAGCCTCAGATCTTAAAGGCTAAGTTTTACATGTGGTGTTTGCATAATCCATCAAAGAATTTATATGACAAACATTAAGAGGCGCATAGCTTAATAACAGATACCATTAAAATTCTGATAAGCTTCGCGTGAGGGACACCAGGGGTGGAAATCTCATTTCATTTACGGGGGAGACAATAGATAGAAAAATTTCCCAAGAGCAATTCCTGAGGGGGACACAATGACATAGGTTGGTTTAGTGACAAAGTTGGGGAGGGGGACAACCCTTCAGACGGAGGGGACGCGGACAATGTCCCGTCCCTGTAACCCAAGGACACTCAATGGCGACAGTGGGGGAGCTTAAAGCTCCGATCAACTCCGGCCGATGGCTCAGTCCCAGAGATTCATTAGCAGCGCCGGCCGCGTCCTGCTCGTTTTAATCCAGTTCACCCCTAAGAATGAAGTGACCTTGACAGTAACAGAAGATAAACAACGGTGTCATGCAGCGATCGCATTTTTCAAACCATGACAACCGTTGTCACCCACCTACCTTCTAGAGGATACCATTTCCAGAAAGTAACAAATTATAAATAACATATGAATATACACATAACTGCGATGTGCACTCAACAGTGTGCTTCACAGATAGCTGTAAGAACAATATTCATATCTTGTAAACTACGTTGGCTACGAGTTTAAAAATTTATAATTCGAAGATCTGCGAGGCAACACCACGCACACCTTTCTCTCACCACTGCTGTGGTACCGCCGGTGTAATAAAACGACAAATTCCGTTCCCTTTTTATTACCGTTGCACCACGGTCACCTGCATACCCTATATTTTATAAGTGTTGGGCGTTGCGCATTATCTCATCTTAAGTTTGACTGTGCGATTTAGCTGGGTTGTTTTCTGTTTGCTTCGTGCCGTAACTGATAAATTACAATCCCCGCTTTCTTCTGTAAACAGCCGTAAACGGTAATAAATCAAATCGTCATCCGAGATGATGTGCACACGGGCGCTGAATTAAGTTTACGATTAACTTGTTTGGTTGTTCAGTTGTAGCATGTTTAGTTTCCCATACCCAAAGCACGCAAAGTGTGCGCCTGTAATTGCAGGTCTATTCATTTTTTTCTGCATTATCGCACAGGTGGCCATTTCCACGTATTACATTAATCGAATTAAGCGAAAATATATAGACGGTGGTTCTAGAATTTTAAAACAACTGTAATTTAAATGGTTTTAAAAACAAAAAAGCTCGATTTGGCTTCAGAGAAGTATTTTATTTTATAATCACGAGCTTCGTAGATGTAGGTACTTGAAACAAGCAAGGCCAATGATTTAAATATTGCAATTATCGAGGATCACCTATGAGCGCAAGGAACAGGACATATTGCGTATTCACCAAATCTGCTGTTAAATGTGGACTGGGCTTCGGTATTTTCAAGTGATTAGGGGAGAGTCCAAAACGGTGCATCCTGGAGTTAGACGAATGGATGCTGGATGTGCAACCGACACACCGAGCTTCGAGTTTCAAATAACTTTCACACCACTCAAGTAAATTACCAAAACCTTAAAAAACGAAGCACAAAACTATTTATCTGCACGAATCGATGCGCTACAACAATTTCTTTTATTTTTCAAACATTTAAAACATGTTATAATTGTTTTGTCAAACACACGGCACTAGTTGTTCTTTGAGTTTTTTTTTCCCCACGAGCTCGACCGTTTTCCGTTTCAGCGCTTCTTGTGGACTTCGGTACCCGAGGGGTCGGACCATCACAGTGGAGATAGAAAAATGATGGAGCCGCACAGCAAGGCCCACTCGCCGAGTACAGTCTTATCCTCTTTCAAGTTGTAATTGCAAAAAGGCGCAATCGCTGCGCATCACTGCCGGTGTTCTAACGATTTGTCGTACGATTTTTGATAATCAAAAATACGCGTTCGTTCGTATGGGCAGGATTATCTGATAAAGTAGGACAAATGGATGGTTATAACCATCATTCTGTGCTACGGGGTAGGACATTCTCACGAGGGAGTACAAATCGTTAGAACACCGGCTGCTTCAACGAGCGCTGCGCTTGCATGGCGAACCTCCGCAGTGCTGGCTAACGTGCCGAAGAAAGGATCGCTTCATTAAAGCATAAAGCACTTAGTTTGTTTGGATTACGTTTTCATGTTTGTTTTCACTCAGAAAAGGACAATTTCGCTGAAGTGCGGCACGCAGTCCGGGAAATTAAAGTCACACTGATTGTTAAAATGTGTGTTAAGGACATGGCGCGCATAACTGAAATACAAATGCCTAACACTGATCCAATTGGATTATTCCGAACAACCTCATTTTGATTTTGTACAAATGACCGCGTTTCCGCATGAATATTATAATATCGTACTTTGTTTTAGCTTCACACCAACGTCTGAACATTACACAAGTTAATTCTGCCTTGTAATACCAAATATAGTCCTGTCTCTAACAGGACAGCTTGATTGCATTATCAACTTTCCCGTCCTTATTAATTATACACATCCATGCCCGTATTAATCTTTCAATTTTAGGAAAAGCAACAGTGCGTTTTTCAGCCATCAGCCGTTTTGCCAGCTATTTAATATACCCTTGTCAATCAGCTTCCGCCAGATAAATAGGTAAGTACGGATCAATGGCTGCTGATTACTTTCAGGGACATTTGTCTCGCATGACAACTTTCCTTTATATAGAGCCGAGTGCCGTGATTAGCTGCAGCATCCGCAGATGTTGGTTACAGGTAACAGAACGCAGTTAGGACTTTCTCCACGCGCCTTCCAGACGCTGGATTCCAGGCGCGCGCGCAGCGAATTTGTAACCACAACGTGACTTGTTCGAATCCCAGGAGGAGCAACCAGATGCTTCATTTTCACTGGAAAGTCTGCTACTGCGTTAAGCCTACTTAAGGAGCTCGAGGGAGGGAGTCCTCCAGGCTTTGTGAGGTGCAAACAGCGGAACATCCCGATCAACGCAAACACAGCAAATGTTTGGAAACGCTTACATAGACGTTTTAAATCACGCATTTACTCAGTGCTAGCTGTGAACTTAACGAAAGCTCCCGCCCTATCCCACAGTTGAGTAAGCTGACGCAGTGTCGTGTATTTGGGGAAACTGTCACATTTAGGTGCACATAACGTCCAGCAACCACGAGAGGCTCAAAGGGCTGTTTATCCAGACACGAACAGTGTGAGGGTCCACTAAGAAGTTTGGGAAGAAACAGCTTCACTCCCTTGCCATCAACTCAGTTCAGTCACTTCCCACATCCGTCACATTAAGTGAAAATTCTCCTATCCCCAAAATCGGTTTTTATTATTTTCTGAAAATTACCAGCGAATGCGCTCGCTGATTAATAAATTCAATAAAAGCGCCGTCGCAAAATGTCAAAACAAAAACCCTTTCCACAGCCTATTTCTTGCCCTGCCGCATCCGCGCGCACAAACGGGATGTGAAATATGTGCACCGTATAATCACCCTTTGCCTCTGATCGAGCGATAAAAGGCTGTGGGAATCAAGGCTGCTTCTCTCGAGATTGGCAGAAATGATTCCAGAGCGTGAAAAATCGCAGTGCGTAAAAACGGGAAGATAAAATACCCACAGTCGCGAAAAGAGCAAGATGATATCAGTGGGACCCATGACCAGAGTTATTTGGTATGGAGTCCACCACAAGACAGTCTTTGTTCGAGGAATAACGGGCAACTTTTTTTTTTTTTGCGCAAACCCTTTCCCGCACTGCATATTATATTTTAACTTCTAACCCAGGAGAATTATAAGAAATAACCCCTTTCCATATTCTTCCCGTGTTCTTTGATGTGGCTCTTCTTATGAAAGGAAGCTCTGGGTTTTCTTTTTCTTATTGAAAACATTTTTCAAAGGTGGTTTTATAGCCCACACGTTAGTCCCAGTAGTGTCATATACATATGAGCTAACAAAGTAAACCTACAATTACCAAGAAAGTGTTGTGACCACGAAAACTGATGCAAACAGTTCGGTCACACAATGATCAAGAATTTGGCTGTTTTTATTTTTGATTCTTCCCCACATGAAATTAAAAGCTGGATAAAGGAAACGAATTTACACAAGTGATTCAATTAATCTTTCACTACTCAAAGTTAATGTGAAACAATTAAGCATTAAGGCAAAACAACAAAGCCACACAACCACGTTAAAAGAGTACGATGTAGAAATCATGTCTTAATTGATGATATAAAATAAGTCCTGATGTTGGTGATCTGACATATTCTAACCCACATTAAAATAAAACATCCAGAGATATCGGCATCTGAAGTCACATGGTCTGTTCCTAAAGGGACCAGCGACAGGTCTTGCCTTTGCGTTCATCCTTTCCTCTTATCCTTAAATCCAGGGCAGCACACTGTAACGATATAGAAATCGAAGTAATGATACCCAGCCTTTGAGAAAGCCCGTTAAGTCTCACTCAGAGGGCCGTTAAAAGCAGTTACCTAGCAACGCGTCCCGCATCCGATGACGTCGAGAGGTCTCCGGGCAGCGCGTATCCTCCCGCGCAGGCTGCTGCTTGCAGGCCGTAGCACCAGTGCTCCCACCAAGTTAATTTGTCGTGTTCGGGCCTTCCGCTGCATTCCACACTGTGTAGAGCCCCGCTAAGACGTACAAAGACAACAGCCCAAGGAGGACGGCACGCTGAACTCTTCTGGAAGTGAACCCAAAGTGGCTTTGAACAATAGGGAGAAACGTGGGCTACAAGACACTACAACAACTTTTTTTTTGCACATTTAGCAAGCCCCCCCCCCCCCCAAAAAAAAGTTAAGGCTGTGAGGAAATTACCTGCGTGCTGGCCTATCCAATTACAACCAGAGTTTTATTTTTATTCGTCTTCATTAGCCGTATTCCCATTAGCAACGCAATCAAACAGTAGTTCTGTCAGGGGAACAAGGGGGGCGGTACGGCCTCAAGATGACCCGCTGTGTTGAGAACACTGCACCAAGCGACCAGTCACTTCTCCATTATAGCTGAAGTGTTGACAACATTTTTTCTTTTCAGGTGTGGAAAAACTACGGTAAGCACTTATCCTCATAGGATTAACATGCGTAAACTAAAGCAGCGTATTACTCACTGCGGCTGGATTTTACCTTATGGCTGCTGGATGTAAAATCACGACCTAACTGGAGTATTGCACAATACACTAAATTTCAGTCACATTTAAATGTATAAAATAAACGGTAATATATCAGTTCAGACGAAGACAATTCTAAGAGCGTCTGTCTGGATCCAAGATAAATTCTTTTTATGAAAGATTTTAACTTTGCATTCAGCATATGACTCCTAACTGAAAATAAAAAGCATAGGCAGACGTGAAAACGTCACCTGTCAGCAGGTGGCAGAGTAGTTAAAACCTGTGCGTGAGGAACTAAAAATGAATCCTGCAAGTCAGACTTTTCTTGCACCCATAAGTGTGATGCAGGACCCCATTTAGGCTAGTAAATAACATCTATTCGTAAGAAGAAAACTGTTAACTGTGCAAACTTCACTTTGCATGAGGATTGCCGTTAATGAGACACTAAATAAAAGACTTGGCATGTGTGAACGTTCACGCCTACAGAATGGAGATACAGAAAATTATTCACGTTTTCTAAAACGGGATAACGTGGTGTAAAGGGAAACGTCACAAAACATGTCATAGCGGGCGAATAGCTGTGGGGATACACGCCGCTTTCCCATGATGCTCAGCGTACTCGCTAAATCACTTAAGCAGTTCTCCTTCTGGACCGTTTCTCCCTCATTTGAGCTGACGCTGTTCACACCCACACCTGCTTCAGTGAGCACCCGCACCGACTCAGGACAGCTTTGGATTCAAAAGCATTTCTGTACTTTTGTGCTAACGTGGATGTGCTTAACTCCAACTATTTTTTTTTTTTTTTTTTTGCTCAGCCGAACAATTTTCATGAGTCTCCACCCTCTTAAGAAAGCTGAAGAGGACGATAAAATTAAACATACTGTAGTTACATTCCCATGCCCACAACGGCTGCACTTCCTTGATTTTTGTTAAACTTTGCTTTTTTATATATTTTACACCCAAGCTTTTAACGCACATCTTATGAAAAAACGGTAAGTTCCAATACTACAAAATCATCTATTTGCAGGGGAAAGTTTATAGCGAGATTAATTACATTTATAGCCATTTGGACATACCGGTATGTCACCGCTTTAATTGTGTAAAAGGAGCGCACTTTAGCGTGTCTCGTCCTGTCTTATCAGGTGGGGGCGCGTCTATTACAACGGACGCGTTAATTAGGAGAAATACGGTACCTGAGGCAGGGTTACTAATATACTAATCGAGTGGTAATGTCGTACAGCAGCTTAGTTGTACAAACCTCTGCTGCTTCATCCCTATCAACCCCTGTCCGCACGCACAGCCCTCTCACTCAGACCAACCCACAAAGCGGGGGATCTGCACATTCTTGGTCCTTGAGGGCACTTCCACACTGGTGCATCCTGTCTCTGACCAAAGAAACAGCCCCTGAAGAGAAGGCTTCTGTTCAGCAAGCAGAGCAGGTGCGTGGTGTTAGAGTGAGGGGCAGGGTGTTTCCTCAGTGTGCACCTCACTGTTCCCCCACTTCAGTGGTGGACACGGAAGGAAAAGGAAAGCAGGCTGATAAAGGAGGGCTTATCTGTGCTCAACCTCAGTCCTCCGGCTGACTTCAACACAATAACCAAAACCAAGACAATCCCACTGAGCTAGGGAGGCCGTCTTCTCTAACCGTCAACAAAGGAGATACAGCGGTGATTCTCCAAACGTATACGTGGGGTGGCCAGGGCTTTTGTTGTGAAGGGAGCATACTTCTCATCACCCAGTTAGGTTAAAGAAATGTGGAGTAGCACTTCAGGCGGCCAGTAAAATTTTGGGGGATTAGGGATTCGTTGGCATCACACTGGCAACCTCTCAGACTACGCCACTTCAGTGGAATCCCTCATGTCAGACCCTACAAAGAGGACAAGGCAACCCCTGAGTTGCGATGAGTTGGTTAGGTACTTCCAGATGGACCAGACTGTAATGCAAACGCTTATGCTGAGAACGTCTAGTGATTAATTAATTTAGTCTGGGAGATGGTTAATGCCAGCAGCGTTCTGAAAGGCAACCTTGTGTACACAGAACAAAGGCAATGGGGCAAAGTGAAATGATTTTTCTCCTTTGTTCATTCTCTTATCTTGTGAACCAGCTGAAGAAACTGGTCATTTTGACATTGAACATATACAAGCAATGCAAAGGATTTCTCATTTTTTTTTTTTTTTTAAACGAAACATCACACTCCGGCAAAGATAAACACGCGTGTCAACTTATTTAACTGCCACAGGACATCTACTGCTGTCCATTGCAGATAAAAGGAAAATTAAAAATTAAAAATCATTACAACTACAATCACGAAGACAATTTTTCTCACAACCCAGATGCTTTCTTTGTTACACCTCCTTTACAAAAAAATTAATTACAAAATGTAACAAAGGCTTCCCATGACCCCATCTTCTTCCCTTGAAAAACCAAAAGAAATACTAATGATGTTTCAACTGAAGTTCATCCCACATCAAGATAAAGATTTGGCATGAATGTTTTCGGGCTCTTGTCATTTGGTTCTTGAGCTATAATGATTTTTTTTTTTTTTAATGGTGGAAAAAAAAAACATTTTTAAATATGCAAGTCTCAGTTTATTTGAAAGTCAGTAGTGAATCTGAAACATTTTAAGCTACTGAAACCCAAGGTTATACTGTCCGACTATAAAATCCTACACACTGATAATATGAAGAGTTAGATTGATATACAAAACGACATGATTTTTCAGGACATTAAATAAGATCCACAGAAATTGTACTCGGGCCACTTTACCGTCTAATTTCATATCCGAGGGCTCCTTTTTCATTGCATTTGCTAATGCCATGTTAAAAAAAATGCACAATTAAAATTTGCTTCTCGAAAAAAGCCCAAATTTTTAAAATCATATATACAACCATCTGTACAGAACAGGAATGTGTATGTGTGGGGGGGGGGGGGTTATAGTCAGCATTCTGTTAAAACAAGGATACCAACAGTCAGCACTCAAGAGCCAGAACACGCACGCGCACACAGTTGCTCACGTGTGTCCCCGTCTCCGCAGGTTAGGTGACGACCCAGTGTTTAATGTATAAACTATGCCAGATTTGCATTGATCTGGCAGAAGTTGGCATTGGTCCAGGAGGTGACTAGATTGGCTAATGGTCCACGTGGCTGCAGAGTGTGGCCAGGCGGAGGGAGGGAAAATTAAAAACGGGAGATATAACCAAACGAGGTATTCATATTGCGAAAACTTGGGCAGCGATGGGACTCTGTAAATAAGAGCGATGCAGCTCTGTTCTGTGTAGGAGGGTCCTTGGGTTCTCATGGGCATCGTCCTCCATTCACTGCACGATTCCAGAGTCGACTGATGGCTGCTTCCTCTTCGGAGGAGGCGGCGGCGGAGTCTTGCTGGGCAGAGGTGGAGGCAGATGCTACAAAGACAAAGCACTTTAAGGCACTTAAAATCACACAGATGCGCATGCCTCTAATTATTAAACACATTGCTCAGAAAAGTGACCAATAAAAAATTCAGGTGCACACGGTGTTGACCAATCAGCTTCACTTGGAAGAACACAAACTGACAGGTTCTATTTACACCTTCTGCTGACATCTACAGACTCTGTTATAGCATCTTGGTTTCAGCATTAGAATTCACATTGGGAAAACCGCTGGACCAGAACTCATCCGACTGGCCATATACGGCACATCAGATCCGGAATGCATCTATAACCCTTTCCTAGATTCTGCAATATACTCTATTTTCACAATCCCTGGGAAATATCAGAGCTTGGCTCATTCAAGCTGAAGACTGTGCATCGAACTTCAGTTGCGTTGCAGTTTGCTTGGGTCACAAGTGCAAAGCGTTTGGCCAAATGCCAGCAGAGAAAGCACCGCTAAGAAGTAAAATCTGTCTAAAAAATACAAAAGTCTCTCTGCAATAGCGTCAAGTAAAAATCCTTGATCACGCATCGGGGTATGAAGCAACATAACGATCACTGTGGGAACGCGGAGTGGACAGGCTGAAGTGGTGCTGTCCTGGGAAGGTCCTCAGAAGAGTGTCCTGGGGAACATCTGTCCCAGACAGATTGCCATCGTTACCACACAGAATACGGCACACCTGTTCCCGTTCAACAGCCTGTCTGGTGCTAGCGACAAAGGAATAAATAAGATCACCTTACAAGCTCACAGCATGAGAGGAAGGATGACAGGATTTTTCGTCGCAGCAAGGAACCTGAACGTTCCAATTAGTACTTAGGGAAGTCATAATAAAAGCAGGAGTTAAGAGGCAAAGTAGCCTGATTGTTAATCAGCCGACTATCTCCACATACTGTGCCTCAGCACGTAAGTCTGGCCTCCTCATACTGCTTGAAGGTTGGAGGGAGGGTATGAGGCAGGGATTTCTTCAATTAGATGGGTAGAAGGTTTCGGGGCAACAAATTCACTTCCCCGCTTAGTTACCGAGGCCTGCACTCAGCTCAGAGGCTTCGAGCCCTAATTAAAAAACGTACCCTTTGATGTGGTGGAGGCGGGGGAGGTGTAGTGGGACTAGCTAAGTCTTGACTCTCCAGGTTCCCGTAGTCAGCCATGCTGCCCTTCACCGGCAGAGGAGGGGGGGTCTCTCCCTTTTCGATGCACGTTGTCCCGTTCAGCTCCATGTCTGCAGTGGCCAGAGGGGAAAAAACACGTCAGGAAACAAGCACATGGAATACACGAGAAACCATTTTCATACATTGTCAATCACCTACTGGTTAGACCACTTCCTACTGGTTATTTTATTAGTTCCTACTGGGACCTCGCAGACAGCCCGTGGAGAATGCTCAGCTGTCCCATTACTCGCATATAACCAACACAAACTGCTAAAGGCTTCCATCTGTACCTGGTCCACTTTCATTGGTTGCACACAGGAAGGGTCAATTACCCCCAGCAAGAAATTACTCATTTACAGATACACAGAATCTCAGCACTGATGAAACCCTCTGTAATGTCTCCAGAAGTAAGTGTAAAAGCAAAATCTTGATAATAAAAAAGTAATTGCAGCCAACAACAGAACAATGTTCACAGATGTTCTAAATTTCTGTCTCCTTGCAATATTTAATCAGAAGTAATTAGCTGTTCTACAATCAGGCGAACTCAGGTCTAAATTCACCGCATGACTCGAGCCAGAAATTTAATTTGCATGCCTCCTGCCAGGTAGGCTGGGTCGAGGTGAAACATGAAGAGATAGTTATGTAAAAAAAAAAAAAAATCAGGGAGGGTTGAATGAAAATGGAGGGATGCTAGATGGAGCAGTACAGGGGGTTCAGAGGAGAGGAAGAATAAAAAAAGATCAGGGGAAGGATAACTGGGGATGTGGAGTGGGGTGTTACTCACTGGATCCTGACAGCAGGCTAAAGCTCAGTTTAGTCCGTGGGGTGGTGGGCTGGGCAGGCGAAGGCGTCACCTGGGAGGCCGACGGCCCCGGGGACACAGAGAGCCGGCGGTCTCCCGGCAACAGGTTGATCACCTGACTCTTTGGTCTCTGAGGCCTGAGTGGACTGATCTGAGGGTGAGATGAGTGGAGATTAATGGTGTGTGTGCGTGCTCAAGTTTGTGCGTGCATGCGTGTTTGTGGTGCGCGCATGCGCACCCATGTGAAGGCCAGCTCACTGCAACGCCACTCTTCAGCAAACAACTTAAGTTTCACAGTACAAACCAAGCTGCGATGCATAGCAAAACAGGACCAAACGGCGGCTCAGACGCTCATGTGAAAATGACGTTCATCAAGGCTCAGTTGGCGGACCAATGAAAATCATGGAGTGGCAACTGATGAAATAAAATGACAGTGATGGCAGAGTGTTAAGAGCTTGATTTCAGAACTCCTGCAGTGCAGACATGCTTCGCCATTCGCTGCAGGAGACACGTGCTGAAGCTGTGGCCAAACACAACAGCTAATGTTGGCACCTTGGGTGACTTAGTGCCCCTCAGCCCCTCCCCACCCCTAACAGGACTCTTCCCACCTCACTTCTAAGGATTCGGCCACTGTATCACATCAGCATATTATGATATTCAAATCGCGCCCTACTTGCATCATCCGAGGCGAATGCATCACTAATAAAAAGTCAGATTCGGTCTCTCCTCTGAACTTCAGACAGACAGAAAGCGATCCAGTTCGGCCGAGCATGTTTGCTGGCACTTAATGAAGGGACGTGTCAGTCGCTGACACCTGGGCAAGCTGCCACACTGGTGTTTTATCTGACCTCTCCTGCAGCTTCTCAGATAGAAATTCATATTACATTTACTGTATAAATCTCCAATTTTCTGTCCGATAAACAGTATTTAAGAGTAAATAAAGAGTTTTCTGTTACTAGACAAACACCAACTTTCCCTGTTAAGTTGATACACTCTTTTTCCTGGAAGAAAGAAACTTGGAACAGAATAAAAATTAAATATGAAACTATCGGAGAACGGCACCGTTTTCATTCTAGCGTAACCCTTGGCATCAGGTGAATACCACCTACAGTATACAGTGTCCAGTGGTGATCTTAAAGATGAAGAGCAGGCCACAAAAACCTCCAGGGAGCGCACAGCCTGAATTTAGAAATTCCCCCGTATTTACATACTGCAGCTTGCGAGAACAGAAATCCGCATATTCGTGCCTTAAACAATTAAAAGTGGCCGCAAGAAACATGTTAAAGGCATCAACGATAAGCTGAAGAGTTTGGCAAGAGGGTGTCCTTACTGACATGCAGTGCACGTGTGTGCGTGCTGCGCATGTGCGTAACACTCATCGCGGGTGTACACGTCGTGTAGGCTGCAGGAGTGCAAACATTCCCCCTGCTTGCAGGGAATTTAGTTACATGCAGCTCTGAAGGTAGCTATTGCAGGGAGTGGGTGTTGGGGGGGCGACTGACAGCGCAAAACGAAATCCATTAGTATGAGCGAGCACAACGATGAGCATCCACCCATTTGCCAAAGGCAAACACGGGGGCGCTGTGAAAACACACGTGTCGGGTTAATTGCGCAAGCTTTATCTGTGCTTGTTTAAGAAGAACAAACAGAGCTTCCCTGACACAGGACGGCCATCCTCGGTATAGAATACAGAGTCCAGCTGGGGTGCTTGAGAGCGGAGAGGGAAGAAAGCAAATTATTTCAGCTATTAAACGGCGGTTGCGCTATGCACACAGAGCTCGACTCCTACATGACATCCCATCTGGGGACGGACGGACTTGTCCTTCCAAGTTCCCTCATTGTCAGGGCTCCAGGTATTGCCACATAGTACACGAAGGCTTGGCACTGAAATCGTAAACTCGGGCCCCAAATTAAACCAACAGAGATAATGCTTGTGTTAAACTCGAGAGGCGCATCAGAAATGTGACACGTGTCGTTTTCCATTTTCGTTCAGCTGTTGATGTGCGCTTCCGTTGAGCCTGCCGCGTTTCTGTTGCCACGGTGACAGGCGGCGACAATGGCGTGCTCACCGTCTCCGACAGGATGACTGCTTCAGCGGGCTGGGATGGCGCCTCTGGGGCTTTGAGCTCCTTGTCGAAGGCCTCCTGGTGTTTACTGTGCCTCTTATCTTTCTTCTTCTCCTTGCGCTCCTTCTCGGGTTCCTCGCGGTCCAGCTTGTCCTGGGACTTGGAGTGCAGCTTCTTGGGTAGCAGTGGCTCCAGGGCAAACCTGTGGGGGCACACAGGATCCGAGGAAAGGGGTGGGAGTCATTTGGAAAATGCACCACAACAAGACAACACGTCAATCACAAGGTAATGCAGTAGCGAACCAGACGCAGCGCCAATCTTAGCTGTGAAGGGCATTTTCAGGGCACCAATCACCAGCATTGAAGAATGTCCCAAGTCAGCGATTATCACAGAAACTACATTACAGATGTGCTATCATTTAAAAACTAACTGCATTAGCTGCATTACTATTTCACGAATTTGCAGTTGTGAAAATCCAGATTCTAGATATTTTATATGCAATGGAAATATCGGTAAACATTTCTGTATTATAAATATGGTGCAGTGAATTTTAATTAGTGCAAATGTGGTAATACGAGAAATGACTAGGAACATTTTCACTATGGGGGAGTGTGTAATCAAACGGGCAGAACGCTTCATTCATACCCCCAAGGCCCCAAGAAGGTGACATCTTAAACAGAATTATGTCAAGACACAACTGTGGGTATGTTTATTCCATCATTTTGTGTAGTGACTATATGTTTCAAATAACAGGAATTCATTCACGGGCTTTCCACAGTGCCAGTTTGAAACAGTACGCATTAAAAATCAAATCCTCCACTCAGCATGAAAAACACTCCAGCGTCAAAATGTCTGGAGCACAACCAGCATCACTTATTCAAGAAATGTGAAACAGCACTAAATTACATTTAACTCCTGCACCCCTTTCCATATGGAGACGAGATCAATCACATCTAAATGCTAAAAACAAATCTTAAGCGTGACGCTATTTGGGATGAAAATTATGGAATATTCCATTCGGCTTCAGCATGGCTGTTTTATGGGGGCATTATAAGACACAGGGTTAAAACACATTTTTGAAAACGGAGCTACGGGGGGTGAGGGGACAGAGTGGGGCAGAGCCATGGGGGGTGAGGGGACACTAACGGACAGAGGAAAGGTGATGCAACCCAAAACCCACCCATCGGAGCCTGGTCTGGAGGGGGAGTTGTCTGAGGAGATAGAGGTGACAGAAGCCACGGAAGCGATGGACAGGGGCCTCTGGGACGGCATGGTGAAGGAGCGCACCATGGAGCGTGGGCGAGAACCGCGCCTCTCCTCCGCTGGTGGCTGGGGGACAGAGAAAGATGCTTAAGAAAGCTGGTGAGGGCCAAGGGGACCAGCAGGACAAAAGTAGTGCACCAGAACGGACGTACTCAGCGCAAACACATCTGCGCAGCACTGGGTCTGGCAGGGGGAAGACAGCCAATTAAAATAACATTAACAAGGCCTTCACAATTAGCACATGAAAATAACTGGAGGTGGACCGGCCCTTTGGCCCGGTCATTCACAAAGTTATTCCTGACACGTTGTGAAAGACGTGCATGTGGTCTGGAGCTTTCCAGTGGAGCCACTGTCCATCATGACAGCCTGAAGCTGGTAAAGTTAACCACTAAAAGAAACATTACATGCAGCACTGACAAGTTGGGGGGAAGGATGAAAAGAAATGAGCTGGATTAAGTTGGGGGGAGGGAATTCCACAGTGTAGTAAACACAATGGCAGCAAAACACAATTACTAGAAGACTTTAAGCACATTAGAAGCAAAACAATCCAAAAAGAGGATTCAAATGACACAAAAGCAATTAAGGAAAACATTCTCCTTGAATACCTAAATAAATAAGTGAAATAAACATTTGTATTCTGTACTGAAATTTTGTATCCTTTTCAAATGACTTGTAAATATTATCTCTTGAATCTCTCTGAATATTTGGAATCCCAGATGTCACCCCTGAGGGGCGATGAGGGTTTTGAAGCTCACCAGGGTCCTGACTCCATACTGCTTCTCCACCTTCTCCCGCAGCTGCTTGAAACATGCCTCCAGCCGTTCGTGGAAAGGCCGCAGAGCATCTGTCACTTTGTCACCATGGATACGCACGCCTTCTGCAAGGTATGGGATCTGAGCAAAAGATGAGCACAGAGGTGATGACCCGGTCTGCATGGTAGGTGCCTGAGGAGGCTGGGGTATCGATGCTGTAGGTGCCTGAGGAGGCTGGGGTATCGATGCGGTAGGTGCCTGAGTAGGCTGGGGTATCGATGCGGTAGGTGCCTGAGTAGATTGGGGTATCGATGCGGTAGGCGCCTACGTATGCTGGGGTATCGATGCGGTAGGTGCCTGAGTAAGTTGGGGTATCGATGCGGTAGGTGCCTACGTACGCTGGGGTATCGATGTTGTAGGTGCCTACGTACGCTGGGGTATCGATGTTGTAGGTGCCTATGTACGCTGGGGTATCGATGTTGTAGGTGCCTATGTACGCTGGGGTATCGATGCTGTAGGTGCCTACGTACGCTGGGGTATCGATGCTGTAGGTGCCTATGTACGCTGGGGTATCGATGTGGTTTATCAGTACTGATTTACAAGACTCGTATATTCTGATTTTAAATTCTGTTAAACATTGTAGAATTTTGAAAACTAGTACACTCTACAACATAAACCTGAGAAAACAGATGCATCCTGAAATTGTCCACAAACTCATGAAGACACAAATTAAAAAATAAATAAAAATCATGCCTCTCTACATACTAGCCAGGGACGGTCAATAAATTTGCTGTGTAAGCACCTTCACAAATTTACATGCTGGCATTTGGATGCTCTGCCGTTGCCCTTTCTGCACGGGATGTCGTGATGCAGAGCTCAACGTAGCTGCCAGGTTGGCACAACGGCTCCGCTTTTGCACATTCTGCAGAGAGGCTCTCTTAGCCATGACCATCAAAATACTTCCACGAGTTTCACTGAATAAACAGTTCTACTCAGTGGAGCTCTGTCCTTCAAACGGTCTGGAGGTTGTTATGGCTCTATCCACAGCGGTGCCCGTTCTCAGAAAGCCAAGAACGTCCTCACGTCCTGTCCATTCACCGTGCCTCCACTGTTACCCGTGACCCCACACTCACCCGGAAGTGGCTGTAACCTCTGTCCGTCCAGCACAGTTACAGGAGAACATACTGCAACCTCCAAAAATTGTGTGCACGCGTAATGGCGTGTTGTTTTGGTATGCAAGAAGGATCAATGGGAACAAAGACTTGTATAAATGCTCCACTTATAAAACATAATGGCCGTTTCGGTATTCAGGAATTCCTGAACGTACTCATGCCTTAAAGTCCATTATCCAGCAGAGGAGAGTGAGAAGAAAATCAATTCGTGAGCTGATCCTGTTTTCCACAGGAACACGCTGGTTTTTCAGAGACTATTATGTTCCAAATTCCCCCCATTATTGCCTGTGGAGCACATTGCAGAGGACCCAGACCCACCGAAGACAGTTTCCGGCACCACATCCGAACAAAGTGCTTAACAAAAAGTGGCCGGTTGCTTTCAAATTTCATCCAAGTTAGTTATACAGTTAAAACATAAATACTGAATTACGGTTAGTAGTCTCTGAACTGTACCCATGGCAACAGAACTTTGGCTGAATTCACACCTGAAAAATCTGACAGATCAAGATGAACACAGTGCAATTCGACATAATGGAGGCTGTCAATCACAGTTGCAAAAAAAACCACATCACCTAGAGCTCTGGGGTGAGGCTGCGGTGCAGTTCTCAACAAACTGGGATTTCTCTTCTTTTGAGAGCAGGGACTCATTAGATCCCCCTCTTTGAAGAAGGTCTCCTAAAAGCAGGAAATCACCTTCCTCTCAATAACATCAATAATGTGTTAATGTTTTGAGACAGACTCCCTCGCTCTCGCAAATGCCTTCGTGCACTCCAGTAATTCCACTGCCAAATGTGTTCCCAGTGAAGCGTGACTGGGATAATATACCTGGGGTGGAAAAGGTGGGGGTTACAATGAAGTGATACATAAGGAAGCAGTAAAAGGACTCTTGTAGGTTTCTCGTCCACCCACCCCTACTGTCTGGGAGACACAGCTGACAGCGGTGGAGGCAGGCCAGTCAGACAGCAAGAGGGCAGCTGCTGCACTAACGCTAAGCGCATACACCTCTGACTGACGCAATTCGGGGCAAGAGCGCACGACTTCACGCACGTTACCAGTCTGAGGCGCGCGCTCCAGGTTCAAGCGTGCAAATTAAGCACGACAATTAAGTGCCCCTTCTGTCTCGGAATTTGAACTTTTAACCCTAGTGCAAATAAATAAATGAATAAATAATAATATATTACTTGCATCTTTAAAAGTGCTTTAAAATTACATCTTTAAAATTGCTTTAAAATGACTTGATCAATAACAGCCATTTCACTATTTTTATAACAATTGATTTTTTCCTTAAATGTATGTTTTTGTCCCATCCATAAAATTAAGGTACCATGTAATTTGTTTTTTTTGGAGTGGGTGTATTGAGGGGTGAGTGGGTGGTTGGGTGGGGGGGG
>JABJVR010000036.1:1987705-2001074 GCA_025773905.1 Chitala chitala
ATATATATATATATATATATATATATAATCATACATCAGTTATATATATATATATATATATCATAAAAAGACAGCACGTCTCTTGCGGGGAGATAATATTGGGACTCCTACAAGCACATAATGTCGGATGAAGGTGTCTGCGAAAACGTAATGTCAACGTTTGAAAACGTTTGTTACTTTTTTATATCCAGCACGTTGAATACATGGGTTCTAAAACAATACATGCAGTTTCCTTTGCGGGGTGTTCTACTCCCACGAGCATAATTTATTTGTGGAAACGTTCCCTTTGAGTTACGTTGCACTTTGTTTCACATTTAGACAGCTGAATAGCTTTAAATCTTGCTGTGAGCTAAAATCTTACTTTTGGCTTTTCCCCATATGGGTCACCATTTAAAAGCATTTTATATTCATGCTAGAATGTAAGTCTTTCTGGGTGCGGATGCTTTGGTCTGAATATACTCACCGGTACAGAGTGTTTTGCTGTACGGTTTTACCGAATCTAGCGTTCGCCGAGTCTGCAGCTGACTTTGACGGCTGAGTGAGAAATGCGCACTGACATCGACACCACGCGGCCCAGAAGACTGCATGCCGTGTCCCCTGCATCCTGCATGTAGTCGCATTAACGCTGTCTCTATTGTGCTGGCAGGTTATTGATCACAGAACTCAAAGAAAAGTAAGGGGTGGGGTGGTATGGGGTAAAGAAAACGCAGATCGATTTTGTATACAAAGAGCTACCAGATGCAAGGCATACTTAATCTGGACTTCACCCTTCAACCCCAGTATGGAGCGCTCAGCCAAAAAAGAACCATCACTGGGGCCAGTTACCAACCTGCGTGCCCATTCACAGGCCACATGGGCTGCACTGTGAATTTCACCAGGGGGCGTAACATGCCTTCTGTGGTTTATGGACCTTCTCATGCTAAGACGGTGCAAATGGTCCATTAGTGCTAATTTGCTCAGTTCGCCCTTGAACAAACACCGCTGCGTTTCAGCAAACAGAGAATGTGACATTGCCATGCACTGGTCTGGGGGTAATAATTACATGGGGACAAAGACTGGGGGGGGGGGGTTCTGTAACCTCCAGCCAATGGCATTACTCTTCATCAGTCAGGCCAATCAGGAAGCTGGTTGAAGGTGTGCTTCCTTAGATGGTGAGGAATGGAGTTCATCTGCCAGGCAGGTTAAGAGGGAGCCCCTGAGCTGTGTAAGCAAGGCTTGTGGAAAACAGGAAGGGGAGGTGACAATGGGGTGCAGTGGAATAAAGCAAAGGGCCTCTGAAGTCACACAATCAGCTTAGTCACTTTGTCAGAAAAGTAGCAGCAAACCTGCTTGAAATCGTATATCCTCCATTCAGCTTCTAACAGGTCAAATAACCACTTATTTATGACACTTTTACATTTATTTGCAAAATGAATTGGGAACAGAAAAAAGCAGCTGTCTCATCAAATCTGTCCAGAGAGAAGATGCTCTATTTGGTTTTCTGTACTCTGTTCACCGCTGTCCCATATTTCATGGTAGTGACAAGATAATCTTTGCAAAAGGCACTTGTAAAAAAAAAATCTATGAACCTGTCTGAGAAGAGAACAAAGGTTCCTCAAGGTACTAGGTACTGATGTTGGACCTCTACATCTCTGACCCTTCCGCACCTGCCAATTTAACAGATTGTGTGTGTGTGTGTGTGTGTGTGTTAGCAGTGAAGAAGGTACAGTCTACTAACAACAAAGTAAAGAAGCTATGAGAACCACACACTACAATGCACTGTTTAGTTGGGTTATCTTATTATACCTCTTGCTGGTTAAACTGGTAGCATCTTTTCACCATTGCAGAAGAGCATGCGACAATCCCAGTCGCATTTCTCCCATCGCTGCTCGCTGTTTGTACACGACTAGTAGAATGTTGCAATTCCTAAACTGATGATAAAAGTGGACATCGCTCTCCTACCCCCCCCCCCAACTTGAATGATGAATTTAAAGGGAGGGGGCAGGGGTAGCCGTCACCATTGATGCAGAGAGCCTGATAAATTACATGCAGGGTGGGGCGGGGGCTGGGGCGGCAGGTTGAAGCAGTTTCCTCCCCTTTTGATATTTACGAGAAACCGACACAAAGGGCTACAAAGTGCCCAGAAAAGAAAATCTGCCACTTCAGCTCAAAGTGTCCCGCTACGAGGGTGGCGGGAACAGACGATGTGGCTCGATGTGGCTCGTGTTGGTGCGGCGGCATCGCTGATGAGGTTTGCCGCCTCATCCACGTTTCCACAGCAGCGTGGGCTTCGTGATGTCACCAAGCTCTGCTGAGGCCCATTGTGGCAAGATTTTAATCTTTGTGGCAACCAACCCCTAATTAATTCGGTTCACAGGAAGGTCAAGGACAATTGAGATCCCCCCCATCACCACCACCGACTTCCTAACCATCCTCCACTGCCGCGACCCCCTCCCCAATCGTAAAAGCTCATAAATCAAGATTTGTATATTGAGCCCTGCTTACTCTATTCTGCAGTAAACTACGCTAAACAAGGTACTGAAAAAGGAGTAAGCAGATCATACTTATTATTATTATTATTATTATTATTATTATTATTATTATTATTATTATTATTAATATTAATAGTAATACCTTGGTTTATCTTACAAATCATTTAATTTCTATAATGTCAATATCATCATTTAATTTTTGCGGACAGAAGTAGCTTATCAGAAGCTTATCCTGACCATGTCTTTTGGACTGAGCTCACATGCACACACATGCGCTTATCTATTCCCTTATTTGCGTGTCTCTGTGAGAGCTCCTGGTGGTCATGTTTGTGGCTGGTCGATGCACACGCAGCAAACCATCAGTGGACTGTTAGAAGTTCCCTAAAAGACTGTGAATGTTCATCTTGTTGTGCATGTGAGTTAGTTGAGTTGTGTTCCCGGGTCTAAATTCCTGCAAACACTGGGACAGCCAAGTAAGCGAACCTTACAAAAAATGCCCCTCCCCCTCCCGCCTTTCCGCTTTCCACTTCCAACCATAGACGTCCACAAACAAGAGACAAAGCATCTTTCCAAAAACACGCTCTTGAAACGGCAGCACTCGTAGCAGTGAATGTAAAATGAAATGCTTTGGAAATTAATTACACCTCCTCTATTTCGATGGTACAAACAGAGGAGATTAAAACCCGTGGCGGGCGCCGTCTGGTGCTCTTTGTGCTCCAAGGCAGCTTTGATGTGAGAGGCAGAGGGGCCCCTACACCTGCGGAGAAGAAAGGATGGGGGTGGAGGTACTGGGCATGGAGCCTGGGACCACACTCGGCTGCCTGGATGGTCTCACTGCCTTCACACTCACCCCCCACCCCCCACTCGGCATTATCGGATTTAAAGATACTCTCACTTTATAGAGCCTACATCTTTCAGGGGGACGCTGATGAGCAGATTACGTTAACCATAACTTACTGTACTTAGTGTCAGAACATAGGCTGAGAAAACCTCAGATTAGTTATTAAAGAATAACAGTTAGAAAAAAATGGCAGGGCAGCTTTTTTCCTCCCTCCAGACGTTATCTGAAGACACTCACGGCAGTTAGAAACCGTAACTGTGGTCTAAATAGTAAACAAAGTGCCTTTTTTCTCCGGCATTGTCCGAAGGACAGCTGAACACGACGCGTTCAGCCGAATGACAGCTCCGCGCCGGGTCTGCTGGCGTTCATCCTCGTGGACCGAGGGCGAGGCATTGCGTGCGTTCGCTTGGCCATCTGGGTGAAGAGACAGAGGAGGGCCGTTTGTTCTGCTCAGCATTGCAGAAGCCACAGCCTTGTCACGCGTCAGACACACGGTTACATGTGCGACGTGTCTGTTACGTGCGTGTCTAGTAAGGGTTTTTCCACTCGTATTGTATCTCATTTTCTGATCTTCCTTCACAGCTCAGGTGAGTGCAGCCGACGGAGCAAATGTCTCCTTTTGTGTACAGACCGTCAGCTCTGAGGATACGAGACGCTGGTGGAGGGGGGTGGGTGGCTGTCTGACAACATTCACGCAGTGGATCCTTTTTATGGAAACGTGTCCTTTCTGGGTGTCTAATGATTCTGCCTAATTATGCACCAGGGGCTGAGAGTTGGTGTAGGAGTTTGCTGGAGGTGGGTGAGATCAGAGGTGGGAGGAATGGGGGGGGTGCTTAAAGTATTGTGATGAAGGCGGTTAAAGTGCATTCTGATACTTCACCGCCGGACCCCCGTCACCTAGATTAAAATCGGCTTCAGAACACCACGCATGTCATTAACAGCTGACAAAACGGTCGGATCGCAAGGTTATCGCTATAATGAGACGCCCCGGCGGCTGCGTAAATTATCCCGCCGTGAGGCAAACCTAAACGCGACAAGTCTTGACGCGCATCTCACTTTCAGGAAGGTGACCCTCGCCGAGGGAGCTGTCCAATTAAAACAAACACAAGGATCATAAAGCTGTCATGTGATGTAGAGGAGGCCTGAAGAAGTCCTGAAGCAGTCCATGCAACTGGAGTTCCTCTCGTTTGTTGGTCAAGACTTAACCCTGATGCTCTCATTGGGAGAGTGCTAGTGCTGCGTTGAATATTTTAAAGGTTGAAATGAAACAAACTGGGTCTCTGTATTGCTCCAACAAATTCAGGTCCTGGGGAAGACCAGGAGGTCTGACAGCTTCATTTTAGATCTATTATATATTTTTATTTTATTTTGAAAATGCAGTGCGCCCGCTTCCTTTACCATTTGCCCTGGCTCATCAGTTCGAAGTCCACTCAGTAATTTAGGTCCGGATTCCACATCTGTATTAAACTCGCACATCGGATTTACGGCGCACTTGACAGGGCGAGACTGAAAGGAAAAGAAAAGACAGGTTTGCTGACCTCACTCTTCCCAGGTTTAACTTGGTGGTGTGGAGTTTTTCCACGAAATGTGTGAATTGAGTGTTTCATGAGGAGAAAAGTTCACCAAGTTGGGTCTTGTAACCTTGTTTTCAATATGAGATTAATAAAATATAATAAAATAATAATAAAATAATATTTTTTTAATTAATCTCTAATTAGTCCCACAGTGGGGAAATTGGTTCTTGTTGGCCCATCCCCTGGGGCAGACGTTACTTGGCGTTTGGGAAGCTGGTGATGAGAGACTTGCTCAAGGACACACCTGATGACTAAGGAAACAGTCAAACTCGGAGCATCCCTGCCTAATGACCTATCAGGCTACTGGTATGTATAGATATTATATAGACACACACACACACACACACACACACTCACACAGTGTTTATCAAAAAGGAGTTGGTGTTTGTTTACAATTTTTTTATGATTCAACGGTAAAAGAAGCAAAGTAAAATAGCAAAGTAAGACAGCTGCACATGAATTTCTTAAGGGTATGATTAAAAACATAATTCATGTCGGAAATTTCTGCAAACATCTGAATTTACTTTCTGCATGCTGCTCCGCAGCCATTTCAACAGTGCCAGTATTTCTCCATGAGCGGCAAATTTTCAGCCTGGCACTTCATCATCAAGCTTCATCCACCGAAACACCCTAACGCAATAATTGTGTTACACTCTCTCGCCGGAACAACAAACTACTTGACAAAACGTAGCAGAAATAAATTAATATTGCTGTGAAAGAGATGTTTCTCTCTTTTGCAACCTTTCTTTGTGTCTCGTGATACCCTTGGACCCCCCCCCCCATCCTCCTCATTCCCTAGTCCGCACGTCCACGCCAGGAAGACACTCTGCAGGACAGCCAGTCCCTCAGGTGAAGATCCTGAATATCTGGACAGGCGTCAGAAGCAAAAATGTCACATTTTCATTGCTAATTAAACCCCGTTTTATTTGAACAGGCACTTAGTCTAATTTTCATTCAAAGAGGCTCTTTCATTGGCTCGTCTGTTCATTAAGCTTGGTGGGGGGGGGGTCTCGTCGAATTGCTTGATATAGACTGCCAATTAAGTAGGCAAATAAACTCGTATTGGTCTGGTCTTTGAAAAAGAAAGAGTACTAAGTAGGAAGATGCACTCCAATCTGAGCGCCCCCCCCCACATCACAATGAAATGAGGCATCACCTGACCACACAGCTCTCCACTGCCTCTGTTTTCATGAATACAATACACAAATTCTGGCTTATCACAGCCGAGAAAACAAGTTCGACATCTAATATTCGGACGAGCAGTTCTGGGGGACACACATCGCTTGTGATTTACTTTTATTGCCGATCTTCATTCCCGTAATGAAGTTGTGAATGCTATGCATCTTTCATTACCTATTCATTAAAGATATGATTGGAAAGCCGAGTTGCCATGGCGATGCCTCTGTAAATTCTCAGAGCATTATATAGAATTTCATTGTTTACTCTGCTGCCAAGACGAATGAATACAGTGGGGGAATCATCTTTTTCCTTTATTGTCCCTATTCTGCTTTTTCAACAAATTGAACAAGCCCTGACGTAAACCACACCTTCTCCAGTCGCTGCATATCTGTTTGCACAAAAAAAAACATTTCATAACCACACTTTTCATATAATAGCAGACCCTTGTCATTTAGGCCGAATGGAACACTTTCACAGAGCGGCCATATCGTATGGCGATAACGTCGTCCCTCCTGTTAATAACTGGCCATCACGCTAGACGCATTCACCGTGATCTGGAGATGCGGGCCGGCTCTTGAATTTCACTTCAGCTGTTTACAAAAATTATAGAACGGAGTCGCAAAAATCAATCTTCTTTCGTCAATGAACAAGAACGCGATACATAATGACAAACAATGTGCTGTTATGTGATTTTCACGTTATATGTCAAAAACGAGGAACATATATATGACAAAACATAGGCAAACACCTGAGGGTGCCCCTCCAAGCCAAAGGAAATACAACAACTATGCTGACTTCGTGTTTTATAATCTAACACGACACAAATATAAAAAATAACTTAAAAACCCAGTGATGTACACCCCCCCCCCCCAAGCAGCTATGGATGGAGGGCTTCATTCTCTAAAAAAGCACGGATGAAAACATTTACCACACAATGCCATAACAGCAAAATTTTACAAGCTTCTGATTAATTAAATTGATATTGTTTTATAGTTGCATAATCCATCCATCCATCCATCCATCCATTCCCTATACTGCTTGTCTAATTCAGGATCGCAGGATGCCTGGAGCCCATCCCAGGTGGCACAGGGAGCAGAGCAGGGGACACCCAGGGCAGGCGCCAATCCACCACAGTAGTTGCATTATATTCATGCAAAAAGAAAGTGCTAAAAAAACGTCTGCTTGTGGTAGACTCATGTTGTATCTGCATGCCTTAGACATGATACCCCCCCTCCTCACCGCCCTACCACAGATGTATGGACCCAGGGAGCCACCATTTTTGCCAGCGCCTGGTTTAAGCGTCATTGTGCATGTGAAGCCAGGGGGATGTGGGAGTGCTTTCACAAGCTTGGTGAATACACAGAGAAAGGCCACAGAGTAAGTCAATATGACGCCACGGGCTTGGGCAAGACTGAAACAACAAAGCGCCTTAAAATACCTGCGGGCCCACGCTGACAGGTGTTTCCGTTCTCGAACAAACGCAACACCAACACATATTCACAACCTGCACTGCAGCTCACACATTACAAACAATTCTTAAAAAAAACTGAAAGTTCACCTATGTAACCTGGCAGCACATTTACAGTTTTTCAATCTAAAATGGGAGGGGGTGCCCTGGGAACGTCGAGGGGAGTCATTGCCTTTCCGGGCTACAAGAAGTAAAACAGTTGATGTGAACCGCTGTGATGCCAGCACCACCACAACAGCAGCCACGACTCAAACTCATGTTCATCACAGCCGAGTACACGAGGACTGCACTGTCCCCATTAGTCAGCAGGGATTTCCAAGCCATTAGCCCTGTTCATGATCACCCCCCCAAAGAGACCTCCTCCAAGTGGCTATACCCATTGTCACATGCCGTTGTGCGATTACTCCGCCCAGCACGCATTTCATTGGTTCTGCTTCGGTGGCTGGTACTTAACTCTCGCCCGGTCTGAAACTGAGCCCTCCTCTCTTAAACGAGGCCTTCATGAACGCGCTCAGTTAAGCTTCGCCTGCTGAACCCGACGCTGAGAACCACGATGGAGGTAGAACGTGGGGGCGATACAACAAGGAAACAGAAATAAAATTCTTTTACAGACGAGCATCGAATTCTCAATCCACGGCACACAGAGGTTTATGTACCTTTTAGTGCACCTCTACAGAACTGAGCAAAAGTCAGATGTATATTTTTTGGCTGCTTTGATCTATGTTTCACTGTGTGTGTGAAAACGGCTGTTAAATATGTACAAACTCCCTTCTTTGGAGGTCTCCGCTTCCTGTGCTACCACACCGTGGCCTGCTTTTCTCTCTGACCATTGAAAAAGGTTTACCAGGGGCTTATCTAATTGCATGACTCATCTCCGGGCTCCGCCGTGAAATTGCTTCGTGTTTTGAAGTAGCGTTAAACCGAACTGTTAACAATTATAATGCTCTTTAAACTTAAAACAAAACCGACCATAAAAAGTGGAACGTTCAGAAAAACAATAAAAACAAACGTTCTTATGTAACACGTTAAAATTTGAGTTAGTCTTTCCAGCCTTTGATTTCTCCAAATTCCACTTTACATAATTAAATTCCGACAACTCTCAAACAGTTATTCAAATATTCTTTTGCTAAATGCATCTGTGGTCTGTGTTGTAGTTTTGAAGGTTCTACTGACAGCTAAACAGCGGGGTATAAATGCCAGCGCTTTCAAATTTTCGTATTTTTAAAACGTCATGCCGCTACATAATAATACAGAAATACAGAGATCATGTTTTAACATGTGAATTAAACTATCAGTGAAGCATTGAACGGAATGTAAGATGTAATATTTTTTTTATATCACACCTAACATCTGTTAATAAACCCTTTAATTATAATTGCCTTAATCATTTATCAATGCCCTTCTATAGCCCGTAAACATAAACTGCTGCCTTCGTTATTTTAGGTTAATTTCATTTCCAATATTGATAAAATCTGTGCTGTTCGCCTCGTCCCACAGGCATATCAGTAAATTTGCACTTTTATCTGAATTCACGGTCCTAACAGGTTCAGTGACAGTTTATTTCAGATTAAGTGATTACGTAATGCGTTTTCTCCGTTGCTGATCAGAATGAAGGCATCCTTATGTCTCTAATGTGGACTACATTTTCTCTGTCCAGTCACAGTGGATAAAAATATCTCTGTGAAGCATAAAGGACAGCGCAGAAGGACCAATATTATTGTGGACTTGCTGTTTAATTTTTTTTTTTTTTTGCCCAGGGCTGAGGCAGACATTTATGCAAGAAGCGGCGCAGTAAAATTAGCCATTTGCTCCTTGTGCTGAGGTTCTTTCTTTTGAGTCACAGATCAGCTGTCAACCCAGAACTGCCAAGCGGCATAACGTTCAGAGTCAGCTGAGCACCAGAGGTGAACTTGAAAAAAAAACACACACATACACACACACACACGCTCACAAAAGGGGCACACATAAAAAGATCGAAAGCGCCATGTGCCCGGTTTTAAACATAATAAAGTTCGTGCGCCCCTCCCCTCACGGTATATTTTATTCGTCTTTGGTTGAGTAGCTCCCGATTGAGTGTGTTTTTCTGTTCTTTTCCCAAAAGGTCATCTTGATCTTATAAAATTGGAGCATCTCTGTTTATTTCCTTTTTAAACCATCAAACGCCTCTAGGACCGCATAGACAATGCCTCTCGTAAATTTGAATGGCCCTTTTTTAATATTTCAGAAAACTCGACAGAGTTGAGTCATCATTACTCACCATTTCTAAAACGACTTTTTTGTAAAAGTGTGCTGCGTTTCTTTAATAATGCCACGACATTTAATCCAAAGCACAGCCCAAAGTTTTAGAGAAATTGTAGATAATGAAATACGATGGTCAAATCTAATGCTTTTAATCCATTTCAGATGTAATTTTAAATGTTCTCAAAGATGCAAGAGTTTAAAAAACCAAACCTTTGATTGGTATATTTTTCACTCTGTGTATAAAGTGGTAAAGGCCCTGGGTCACTTGGTGCCTTAGGCAAGATTACATTTGCTCCCCCCCCCCCACGTGACAGCACAATATTTGCATGCTCTTCAGGGTGCCCCTACGGACGGAGTTTCCCTGCTGTGGCCTATAGGAAGAATAACATGATTGGGAGATCGTGTGTACAGAGTGTCAGGCAGTGTGGAGTGTGTAACTCAATCTAGTTACAATGTGACACCTTTAGATACAGGTTTCATTACACTTTAACACTCAACAGGAATGCAGAACAGTTCACTGTGTCTGAAGTCTAAGATGATTCAATGGGTGACTATTTTTGCCATAACATTCAAAATCAAAGTTTTTTCCAGTGTTTTTTGGTTCGGATAGAACATATCTGTTAAAGATGCATTTTATAACTGAAAAGCAAAGAGTTTAATTAAAAATGAGTTGTTCAGAAAACAGACATCAGAGCGACCCGATGACGTTCTGCGTTCTCAAAGGCTTGGGTTAGAGTTAATGAAATTACAGGGTCTCCTGACAAAAAAAAAAAAAAAAAAAAATTCATCTGAAATTATTCATCTAAGTATGTTTAATTCGCAGAGCGATTTGCTTGTGGCTTTAATCAGACCATAATTATCAGACTGATTCTGAGTGTTGCTGTAATTAAGTCATGCAAATGTATGTGAGCATGGAATAATTTTGAGATTTGTGTTCCGACATCAGAACGAAGACCAGATATTTTTCTAATTGACCTTCAAGGACGCACTGTCCTGGGCAGGCATCTTCATAATCTGATGTGCAATAACACTTGTATTGGGGAAAAAATTACTGTCTTAAAGGCAGTGCAACTTCCTAAGAGACTATGTGCGTAATCACCATGGGCCCACTGTGAACAACGGTGGGTGTCACTCAGAGTGTTGCCGTGGATACAGCCCAAGCAGTATGGACAGAGAAAGGCCACACAGGGAAACCTTTCTGCCCGTCACTAAGTATTCCGCCGAAACTCACTCAGGGCCTCTTAGCGTGATTGGCAGCTGTGACTGCCATAGAAACCGGGAGGTGTCGGGAGCAGAATGGAAAACTGGAACAGTAACAACGCTTCCGGGCGGGGGGAAGGACAAGACAACAGCGGTGGCTCACACGCAAGGCACGTCACTCTAATTTACAACGCTATTAATCTTCGTTATTCACAACGTAGCACTGAGAGCTAACAAACAAAAAGTATCCGCATACGAGCATAAGAAAAACACAGAGTCTGGTTTATTCTCTGTGCAGGGAACGTTCCGGAGAAGCTCTTTCGACACAGAGAATGTGGGAGTGTGAGGAAAAAGTGAGGAGGGCAGCTGTTCTTCGTGTTACAGAAAAACACGGGGCAGTCAGCAGGGTGTTGACGAGCCTATCAAAGTGTCCAAAACCCTTAAGAAACGCTGACCTCAAACTCTTGAACTCACCTGTAACTGACATAGCAGCAAATATTAAATGTCCATCTGCACATCAGGGCAGTGTGAAGACAGTGTTAAGCCATGTGAAACATGTTTGAAATACAGATACATTTCTAAAGGAAAAAAAAAAACTAAATACCTATATTTTAACATCACAAGCTTTAATGCTTAGATTCTGTTAAAAACGATTACTGTTGACAAGTGTGAAATGAGAGTGCTTAAACACTTACAACTTGCATTAATCAAACCAGTGTAAATGTTGACAAAACATGTCGTAAACATTGTGCGAATAACCAACAAAAATTTCTTGCGAGGGCTCACGGAGGAGCTGAGGTGAATCTTCAGTACTTTTCTGAACACCAAAACACCCCCCCCACACACCCTGCCGCCACTCCGTTGGACTCTGTGGTTTTCTTTTTGGGAAGGTCTTTAATTTGCATCCTAATGTAGTGGCCTTGTTCAGATTAATTTACATTGCAGATGCACACGCGATAAGGGCACCCATACTTCATTCTCCGGAGAATAATAACAAAAAAAAAAAAAAAAACAAGTAACCCCCCCCCATGTGAGTCTAACTGATAAAACATTCATATTAAACAAAGTGCCATTCAGCCTGACTAAGTGTGTTATTAAAGAATGCAGTGTTGTCACATTAAAAAAATATTTCCAATACTGCCTGTAGATAAGAATTTCTCTGGTATTCCGGAACTCCCTAGACGCACCCTTTTGTTTCACGATTTGTTTATTTAATTTGCTCAATGTCTGCGGGTTTTCTTAGCAGTAATTTATGTGTTCTCAGTCAAGAGCACAACACACACACAAACACACACAAAAACAACAACAAACAAACAAACAACTGTGTAGGACAATTAAAGGCCAGTGGGGATTCTGCCATACTGACAGTTGCAATGGAAAGACAATTGTGTCACGGGGAACAGATTGCATTAAAATTTCCAATCTTTTGCGTGTTTCACAGTGGGGAACATATGCCGCCGAGCTCGAGATGTCAGCTGCCCCCTACCCAGCATCCCCCTCCTCCTCCCAGCAGCCCTTGTGCACCACTTTCGCCGCTACCAACAAAACCTGTGGACCATATCAAAAGAAAACGGGTCAGCTTCTCTGGCACGGCATTGATTACCAACGCTGGACGGTGAACTCATTACGTGAGCTGCATGTTTTGTGCTATGCTTGTTTAGTAGAAACCTGATTTAAGTGCAAAGGGGAAAAAAAAACAACATCGCAGGTTATGGAAAACACATCCTGATGACCAATTAGACACCTGCAAGGAGATTTCAAATCGACAACAACCCGCAGCTCTAAACACACGCAAACAAAGGCAGCCGGGTTTAATATGTATTTGCTTATTGACTGTGCAGTTTGGTGAGATTTCCCCAGATTTGTAATGACACTCGAGGTGGCCAGGCTGTGTGCGCGCGCTTTTGTGTGTGTGTGTGTGTGTGTGTGTGTGTGTGTGTGTGCTGAGCTGCTACCTGCCACCTCACGTCCCGTAGTGTCTGCTCTCTGGTTTTATAATGAACCCTCGGTGTATCGAGCAGACCCTTTACCCTCAGGTTGGCGTGGTTAATTAATTAAATGCATAATGACTTGGATACCGGCTAATAAGTCTGGAGTGATCTTCATTCACCTATTCCGCAGCACTACTTAGTGACTCATAAGCCGGAAACTCACAGCTATCTCCGGGGTGAACTGTAATGAATCATAAATATGCAAAAACATGGTTTATATCATGCGCCATTATTAAAACACCCCGTTTCCCAATGCTCAGAAGGACGTTTCTCAGAGGAAATCACCCTCCTTGGTCTTTTGTGTCAATGAGAGGTCTTGCTTTTCCATTTGAGGTCATGGGGGGGGGGGGGGGTAATACAAACACAGTTATTCCAGGGGTTTGAAAGAACCCCCCCCCCGCCAA
>JABJVR010000036.1:2005805-2015957 GCA_025773905.1 Chitala chitala
CCCCCCCACCCCCCCCCCCCCCCCCCCCCCCCCCCCCCCCCCCCCCCCCCCCCCCCCCCCCCCCCCCCCCCCCCCCGGGGGGCTCAGTAGGTTGGCACTGCAACAGCCAACATTGTCATGATGTAATGAGCGATCAGAGTATCTGAGAAAAACAGTCATACTTCTATGTGAGCCATGCTCAAAAAAAGCATGTGCTTTTTCTGCTGTAGGCCCCAAGCTAAGGCTTTGAGTTTGATCTTGGCCAATGGTAGGGAGGGCTGTGATGGCGGTGGTGGTGGAAATGAAGGGCAGGGGGCATAGGTAACAGAACCTAAAAATTGATGACCTGGTGGGTTCATCTAAGCAAAAACTAAGGCCTGGAAGTCGTTAGACTTTGTGGGCCAGCAGCTAGCATGGGTGAGTAAGAAAATGGCACCTAAAGGCAACAGTATCCCAATATGGAAGCAAATGGACAACTGGCCTGAGTGCAGCAGAAATGGGGTGAAAACAAATTACAGGATAACTGGGGGCGAATCCACAAACGCGTGTAAAAACAGTCAAAATGCAAAAGGAAGGTGACGATGTGAACGGCACGAAAATATTATATTGGAAAAACAGACAACCTTTGTCCGTGACTGTGTAAATATTTAGAAAATAACGCGTCCTTCAAGTCAAAGATAAAAAAGTGAGAACTAAAACAATTTTTTAAATTATGTATTTCACATTTTAAAATCACCTGAAAAAACGAAAACAAGAAAGTTTTCTGTCAACAGCTCCTTCATGAAATATCCCTCGCATCTGTTCTGAACTCCTTACACAAAATTAGCTGTTTTTCAATTTTACACTTAAATGTGTTTACAGAAAACTATAGGACTAATGACTCCCCCTCACCCCCTGCAATATAAAATTGTATAACAATGATTACACTGAGAAATAACAATGACCATTATTAATCACTTGCATTATAATGAAATTAAATTCTTTAATTTAAAAAAACAAAGATTATACATTCATTTTGCATTCATAATATAAATCCTGAGCCCGCATAACAGATTCCTCTGGCCAATTTAATGTTTCGAAGAAAGCAATGTCTATTATTCACAAATAATCGAATACCCTTTCTAAATCTTCGCTTATTTTTTGTGAATCTTTTTTGTTTATGCATTTGGTATTATAACGGCTGGATGTTCATAATTTTTAAAAACAGAATAGATATGACAATACGAAGCGTTGAAACGTGATTAAAAAGGACATAGCAATTGTTTTCACTGGACTGCTTATAAAGTGTGACAAAAGTTGTGGATATACCAACCGTTAA
Organism: Chitala chitala; assembly: GCA_025773905.1. NCBI lineage: Eukaryota > Metazoa > Chordata > Actinopteri > Osteoglossiformes > Notopteridae > Chitala > Chitala chitala. The sequence goes on from JABJVR010000036.1 coordinate 2,007,103, forward strand.
GGTTCAGTTACTAACTGTAACTAACACACCAATAAAGGCGCTTACGCAACTGCAGTTGTGTGTTGGACAAAATAAAACGTGTTAATTGTATTTGCACTAAAAACATTATTATATATATATTACACTAACGAATCGCATAATAGTTTAGGCTCTACTTTCTACTTCCACCATTGCCAAATGCATCTTCTCAGTTTAATGCTTCCCAGTTTGTGCACGAGACTTTTTGTTAAATCAATTCTGTATAAAACTGACACGTTACTGTATTGATTTATATTACAACCACTAATCACATTTTTCCTGCTGTCATCTCACTCGGTATTACGTACTCAATAGAATACTCTAATAATAAATGCTCACATTACCATTACACGTAAATGCGTTTTAATTACGGGGGTATGGTAATTTATGGTTACCGGGTTTACTGTAGAGCTGTTTGATTTTGCTTATATGTAGTTAGTTGGCTTTTACGTCGTCGTAATGCTGTACAGACTCACTACTCTCAAAGGGACATTCACAAGTCGATCATCAAAACGACACGCGAACACCGGGTGCCTCCCAAGAGACGCGTCCATTTATTGGGTCCAGATGAACGCATCTTTGTAGGACCTTGTTCAACAACACAATAGAAGTCAATATGGACGAAATTAAAATAGTCTCACAACAAGGGGCTCCCCTTAGTCGGAAAGGTTTGAGACTGATTGCCGGTCTGCAGAGTTTATAATTTTATTAGCCAAACTGAACTCCCGATTTCGAAAGGGGGTGGGAGCAATAAATTACTCCTTAAATTAAATTCTGACGTTATCTGTACCTAGCGCTCTTATTCCCTCTGGGCCACTGGCCACTTCCCCGCACGCACGTCATCTGCTGGCTCCTTCACGGAGCACACACAAAAACGACATCATGAGGTCTTGATCTTTCCGTCAATTCTCAGAGGGTTGAAAGCTGAGGTCGAAGCAGGAGTAGGAGGGCGGGGGAGATTGAGCGTCAGCTGACCCCCCTAGCAACCAATGCTGGAAGCACATTAAGAGAAACACATTAACGCGTTACAGTCTTAATGAAGTTCATGAAAACATGAAGCGGGAAGTCGCGACGATGTGCGTTATTGGTTCGCGTCAGATTAATGGAGATGATCATTAAAGTGATGGAGATGGATTATTCGTTTCAAACTGACTCTCTGTTCCATCCACCCGGCAAAAACGACAATGTGTATACTGGCAGCTGGCATTTATTGACCTAATTAAGGAACTTAACCCTGGTCAATCAAAGATGAATAAATTTACCAAATAAAAGATGTCAAGATGGAGAAGATTTCAGATCAGAAAGAAGCAGCAAAATATATCACGACCCAGCAATGAGAAACCTGTGACAGAGCGTGTCCTCGATGTGTTACAATGCGTTTTGCAGTATTAAAACATAACACAATCTAAATTATGTAAATCCAATATTACCAAGATTGAGCATTCCATAAGCACATTCCCAGGCAATTTCCATAAATCATGTGTAAATAAAAAACAGTTGTGTCATATACAAGAACATTTTTTTTTCGGGTTTTTCCACTGCTGTGAAGATAACTAGTATGCCTTCTAATTACATACGTATTGAGAATATAATGTTTTTAAAAGATGAAAATATTTGGGGCCTTTCTTTGGTCTGCCACAAAGCATCTCCATGTTGGTGCACAGAATAGACAGTAGTTCATATTTTTGACTGTGTGCTTGAATTTCAGTGTCAGATTTACGAACCTCACTGTCATACAATAAATTTGTTGCAAAAATGATATAAATATTGTACACTGTTTGTTGTTGTAAAATGTTAGTGTTTACCTTTTTGTTTGAGCAGGATATTGTTAGTAAATATTCCTTTTTGCTAACTGATTTGATATTGACACCACAGACAGACATTAATGATAAAACTGAGAATTCCAATTCCCTATATATTCTCCTCTTCAGGCATAATGTAACACAGAGCAGGTTAAAACATTAACCTATTATATGAAAGTTGTTGGGAGAGGCCCAATTCTAACGTTAGCCTGGTATATAAAAAGTCCAGATGAAGTGAACAATTGTATTGCCCGCTTTACGCATGAGCCATAGGTAATTGTATTTGTTTACATGAACAAGTACAATATTTACGTCCTTGCATTTACAATAGCATAGCCTGCAATTCGGAATTCTGGATCTCCACCGCTGAACCTACGAATCGCGGATGCGAACCAGCGACTGCACAAGCAGCACATCGCTTGCTGTAAACTGCAATAAAAGTGCATCACACTGGCAGCTGGTTCTCCTTGCGTCTGGTGCCGACCGGAAGCTTTAATTGTTGTTTATTCTCCTTCCCCGTGTCCCACTTCGAGGTGAATTTCACAGCCGGCCATCGTGACGGATTAAGACAAAGCGGAGGTACACTTTAGCATGCGCTCGTGCTCTTATTGTATTTACCAACGGCACGCGCTTCCGCAGTTGGAATTGCACACCAATCTAGAGCTCAGTGAAGCGTCCGAAGATCTGTCCGTCAAAGTGTTTCACGCGGCGTTGTCTTTGAAGTCAAACACCTAAAGACCAGGGTTTAAAATAAGGATTTCGCGTTAATAGCTGTGAATTATTTCCGTTCGGTCTGCGCTAGTACTGGCTTTGAGTTCTGTACATTTACGTCATACAGCCCTTAGGTTGTTTAAAAGTTGAGATGTGCAAGCTAAACGTTTTATTGCATGTGTATAATACGAATGTGAGAATTGTGTGTTATATCATGATCTTTTGCATTTTATTTCTTTTGCTGTATTGATTTGCCTGTGTTATACTCTTTTAAATTTGGTACTGGTAAATGCATGAATGCAAATTAATACAAATACAATGTGCAAATATGTGAAAATCTGACACAATAATAATAATAATAATAATAATTCAAACAAGTACAGTATTTCAAAACGTGATATCATTTCAAGGCTTTACCAGAAGGTGGCAGTGACAAAATATTAATTTGGGAAATAAATCATTGTATCACTAATTATTGTACAGACAGACAGACAGATAGATTGATAGATATATTGATTGATTGATTGATTATATTATGTTATTATTATAACAGTCATCGCCATTTTTATTAGTTTGTGTTTCTTGGTGATGGTGTGTTTGTTAGAGCCAAAACTCAAAGGCCTAAATGTTTCATAAAACTGAATGCCAATTTAATGTTTTACCACAAGGTGGCAATAACGCAACATAAATCTGATTGAAAACAATAACAAAAGTAAATGATAAAGAAGTGGGATAAGGCTGTCGCCTTTATTTAAACATTGCGCGCTGTTTAAAATTCACCATTTTGGAGGACAAATGAAGTATATACAATAAGATGTCGAACAAATTAAACTGTTATTAAACGATGACAATAACTACAGGAGTTTAACAGGTTAAAATTATGTCATTACAAAACGCACCGCTAGATGGAAGTCGAGACATTTTAGTCCACACAGCGGTGAACCTTCGTACTGTATTTTGGTATCATATGCAAACTTTATACTTGTGTTGCCAAAACATTGGTCTGACCTCTGGAAATATATCTTTAAATAGTCATTATTATTTATTTAGAGTCTACTGGGTTTTGAATTGAATGTCCTTCAGTCAGACAATTTTCACTACCCAGTTATTCTGTTGCTGCAGTACTGTGATGTGTGCGCATTTAGGTAATATATGATGTCATGCTCTGATATAATTACAAACTTCGTTTTCTTATGTCAGGTTTGCAGTTGTCTCTAAAGTGATTAACAAAAATGTTGAATTAACTGATATATGTTCAAGAAAAGGGTTGTATAAGTGTTTGCTTTTAAGTTGTAACACCAACCACGACATTTTTAACGTTTAATGAACATAACATTTGAAAGTTTGTGTCGTGCTGTAGTATTACGAATACCCACAACGGAAATTTGAAAATAAGCAATGAATTTGGTATAATATATATATATATATATATATTTTTTTTTTGATATAGATAGATATATATATATTGCAAAATAGCTTTCGTATTATTTGTAAAATGTTGTTGATGCTTATTTGTCAACATGAGAAAGTCCTTCCAGAATCACCTAAATAAATAGTTTTATTTAACCTCGCTGTCCAAAGTTCATGTCACTCATTAAATTTCACTCTCTACACAGCAAAGCTGACACTGTTAATTTTACCCCGAGAGTGTTAATTTAACACTGACAATGTTTATGTGAGTCCACACTGCCAGCTTTGCTGTGTAAAACCACAGATCAGCAACGTGCTCAATTAACGGTCCATTATCTCCACGCTGTTAGTTATTTTAAAACTTTACTTTCTTCTTCTTCTTTTGTCTCTGCCTTATTTTTCCACACGTCTGTCTTTTCCCAGGCTAAAAGCAGCGAGGCTTTTGGGGGTAAGTGGGTCTTGATTGTCCGTCCATATGCGAGTCAAACACCGGCCACGGCGTTTCTTCTGCCAGCCAATCAACTAATTATGCCCCCAGGACAGTCACCCCCGTCAGCACCCAATTTAAATCTCTGTCAGTGGTAGAATAACACGCTGGGGCTACGGAGGGCGACACCCAAGCAGCCCTCTCCACACTGCTTAGCAAACAGAAGCCGCTTCTCTGTGTGCCCACACCACGCCTAAAGGTCCCTTCTTCAGAGCTGCAACTCATAAATGTTTACGAGTCAGGGGAACATTTAAAAATATTCACTTTTACTTCATGCCTACAGACATGGAGAGTAATCTGCTTTGTGTTTGCTGAATGTTATCAAACAGCTTGTTTTAAGTTTGCTTTTTCCATGTTCACCTTGGGTGTTTATTTACTTTTAATAAAGATACTTTTGATTTTAATTGTTGATCTTGTTGTCATTTGCATTGAACTGGAGGAATTTGGCTACCTGTCTATTAAACTGTAAAGACTGAGAAGTGTCTCGCGTTACAGAAATGTGTTGACGTGAATTTCCACAGCCGACGAGATTGTATGGCCTAGCTGAAACGCCATCGTTAAATGGATATGAAAGTGAAATAAATGCACTGCACACTGCAAAGATGTGAATTACAGTAATTCGAGTTTTACAATTAATATAATTTAATTTTTTATTAGTGTAACTCGTTTTGTAAGAAACTGCTCTGTCTCGCGTTTTTTTTTTCCCCTCAGAGGTCCATCAAAATCCACGAGGTCAGAAGCACGAAGCGAAGCGGCTTGCTTACGAGGTTATTTTATTTATTTATTTATTTATTTTATTTTGTGTACTTTGACGGTATGGCCATATGACCACGTAAAGCTGCAGTGCTTACATAATATTTGCAGCACAAATAAATGCCCTGACTACCAATGGGTAATAATTGCCGAATTATTACTGAAAAATTCTACAATGTTCCTATTATTATTATTATTATTATTATTAATAATAATAATAATAATAATAATAATGAAATGCATTTCACGTATTTGAAAAAAAAAATTATTTTGCCGGTGAGAAACTGGTGGAGATTTTATTAGATGAAGATATTTAAGTAATAACTAAATAAATATGTACCGTCCCTGATTAAAAAGCACAAAAAGGAAGTAATATTCATGTATACAATGAATATCGCAATGACAATTACGAACACCACTTTATGTTGCGTGTAAAGTGTTAAAATTTCGTGGTAGAACTCTTGGTACCACGCGACCAAGACCAGACAGGACACAGACCGTTGACGTAACCTGGAGGCCCACGTATTACTGCCATATCACCGACAGTAGACACTGTATCACATTGGTAATCTCACACAGGCTATAATAACGGCGACATATAAAGAATGCCAATAAATTCGGCCCGTTAACAGCTGACCAGATTTTTGGCTACGTTAAACAACCACACATCCGTTTAGCATACACCCATATGTGGCTATCTGTGTAATAGTAGCGCAGTAGTACTCTATATACCTTTCCACAACAAAGTCAGATTTACGTATTGAAGTACAGTAACTGCTGCCATTATAGAATTACATATAGAAGACATAAAATGAATAGCACACGTGAGCACACTTGTTAACTGTGACCTTTGTGGAGGACATCCAGTGTTTTTGTCCTCATAACAAAGGGAAAAGCTTGCTTATACAGAACAACTGTTGCCTTTATAGGTTTGAGTATACCTGTACGCAAAGTTCATTGTTGAATTTGGTACGTATTCACCAAATGCGTATTTTGTAAAACGTAGAGCCAAAATCATGCAAAGCGAGCGAGAGAGAGAGAGAGAGAGAGCGAGAGAGAGAGAGTTAACGTGTTAATTTTTGTGTTAATGTTCATTAATTCGCTTTGTTTTATTGTTATATACTTAACACAAGAGGGCGGCGTGTTTTCAAAATAATTGACTACAAAATGTTAATGCGGGTTTTTAAATCATTTTGTTGTTCCATTGAAATTCTACCGATTTCTTTAGTTCCCATTATTTTATTTGCTCACTGACTTATCCCTATTAACTGTTTATAGTGTTTATAGCAATTATTGTGTTCAGTTTGACTTTTTGTACAGTAGTAACATTTATTTAAAAAACGGCACATAAATTAAGCAGTCATTTGATTATATTATTCAATTAACTTTGGGTATGGCGAGAATATGAACAGCCGCTCTGTTGGCTGATCACTGAAGCTACTCTGAACAGCCACGGCAACACACGACACATACACACACGCGCACGCTTGCACGCGCGTGCACACAGACACATAAATTAGCGGCGAGTTGAGTAAGCCTCAAGCCCCTTTAAATCTTTGCTATTTTGACAGGACACATTAAGATCTGCCTGCTCAGCACGAGCACATCATAAAACTGGACAGGCAATTTCTGTTTTCGCCAAATAGCTAGGCTAACTCGTTCTGCATCTTTGATTTTAATACACTAGACAAGCAGCTTAGCAGGAAGGGAGAGAAAAATATTTTAAGTTTCCTCAAGTTGAGCTCCACATTTCACCTAAATCTAATGCGCTGTGTGAATTATCAAGTAGAATTTGATTAATATGCAAATTCAAGGCAAAGAGTTTCAAATAATTCTTTCAGTGGAGAGTAATTAATCAACAGTTGAAGAAAATTAATACATATATCAACTTTGTCAGGGACATGCTTAGTTCAATAGCCCGTAAAATTGAAGTTTGAAGTATTAACGGGCTCTACAGGAACGTTATGACTAAAACTTTCAAATTCATCCTATTTAGTGATCAATCAAGCTCCCCCCTTAGGTTAATCTAGTTCATTTTTCATCTCAAATCATGCACTCTAGTGACAGGCCGTCTAGAAAAGAGTCGATAAAAAAGTTTTTTTTTCTTTCTTAATAATGGCTTGGTTGTTATTATGAACGTGCGTGTGAAACTGCTAAAGTTACCGTTTTGATATTTCATAATTTTAGAATGATCTGAACCTTTTAAATTGCAGTTGAATTTCCAAACATCTGCGTGTTTGTGCTTGTATGTGATTAAAAATCTGGTCATAAAAACTACTACCGTTATTTTCATTTTTATTTTCGAAATAAAATTATGTTAAATTAAACTGAACTCTGACCTATATCGCCCTTATTTTGACAGACAGTAAGATTTTCCATGCAGTGCGTTGCACTGTAATGAATTTAACTGCAAGATACGAAATTTTGCTGTTAGACCATCAGAACTACTTACTGCCTTATTTAATATGAAACACTAATAAACGAGTTTAGTTGCACCAAGAGGTAGCAGCACAGAAATTCCTATTTTATTTATGGGAAATTTATGTAAGATAATACGACCGACTGGTTCTGACGAAAACGTCATCAGAACGGTGCCAGATGACTGACGCAGGCAAACTGCGAGAGAGAGAGAGAGAGAGAGAGAGAGAGAGAGAGAGAGAGAGAGAGAGAGAGAGAGAGAGAGAGAGAGAGAGAGAGAAACATAAAGAGAGAGAAAGACAGGCAGAGATAGAGGGAGAAAGATCATGGGGCGACCTATTGTTTCAGCAGGGACTCATGCATCAAACTTCAATTTTCCGGACGATTGAATTAGCGATTTTTTTTCCTCTTGAACTGAAATACACTTAAGGCTTTGGGATTAATTACCACGTTCAGGTCTCTCAGATTGTAGTATTACTTATCGTTGCCACGTTTGACAACCCCTCATAAAATAAGGAACTGGTATCCACAAACTCAGACTGCCTCAGCTTTTACTGAAATAATAAACATGCTTTCATTCGGCATTTGAGCATTATATTGGCAGTGAAAGTGTGATTTAAGCGCAAAAGTTGAGCAACTTTGATGACGTATTAATATAACACTGACCCTTGAAAATTACGTTACTCCTAGCATTCACAACTGTGCGCGTGAATCTAGTCAGCACAAACTGTCTCACACACAGACGTATACGCCTACACGTGCATAACAATATGCTGTGCCTTCGTAATTATTCTTACAGTTAAATATAATAATTGTAAACATTTAGCAGACAGTCACTCTGTCAACAGAAAAATTAAGCGCATTAATAAATTAATAAATTAATATAATATAACTTAAAACATTTACGTCACAATTGAATACCGGGAAACTATTTAGCGTCATTCTAATTCTGACTGAGCAATAGGACAAAGTGATATGGCTTCCTTATGTAACACATCTGAATATACTGTACATTTAGCGTATTGTCTATCTGTATTTTTGTTTAGAAAACGAACATGGAAACTCATTTCTTATTTACCACAACCTAGCAACGTTTTTTCTGTTTTTCCCCAGTTTGATGGTAGACAACACTTGGTGGAGAAAAAACCTCGCCTGCACACTAGCACTATAATTTATGTCATACGGCGTAGGGTCACAGTATCCACTGTAATTGCCAGAAGGAGATAGCTAAAATAGCAGTGTGATTATAGGATATA
>JABJVR010000036.1:2015962-2028029 GCA_025773905.1 Chitala chitala
GTTTTTATTACTGCAAGTTATAATAATAATAATAATAATAATAATAATAATAATAATAATAACGGACAACATAAAACTAACAAACGAAATTAATTGCAAAGGTAGCACATGTATTTATATATTTTTTACTATTGTGTAATTAAGATTATGCCGCTTGGGCAAAGAATCATAAAGGATTTTAAAGTATAACGGTGTACAAAATTTGATCAGCCTGTCATATAATCAGAACGGTGTAACAGAGTGCCAGAAACGAGGTATCCCCTGGCAAAATCGCTGCATATATACCTGATCATTTACCCGCGTAACAGGAATTCATCCGCGTGGCACTACTTTTCTTCTCAAAGAAAGCGAGCGTTTAAAGCGGCCTTTCCTGATCACAGAATCCTTTTTATCCTTTCAGATACTCTTTCTCACATCATCATGTTTTCAGCTTCATTAAACTCCCCAAAGACAAAGGGGCATAAAAGGAAAAAAAGAAATAGAGTGGAAAAAAAACAAACAAAAGACTCCCATTTACCAGACACTCGCATAAATGTCACTGTCTAAACATTTTATGACTCCCCCTACTTAACATGAAAAACACTTTCGCCACAAGATGTGGGACTTAAAAAAACTGGATGAAAGTCAGCTATATTATTTCAAGCCTCTAAAAAGGGAAGAGACAAGTGCTTTATAAAAAAAAAAAAAAAAAACAGCGCGTTTCATTGTAATTCATGGACTTGTTTAAAATGCCAAGCTAAACAGGCAAAGAAAAGAGTCGACGTTAATGGGCACAGATGCCCTCGTGAAGAGAGGGCCTATGTATGCATTATCGCTTTTGTAAAATGGAGTTAAACAGTTTAAAAAGAGGGTTAACTCAATCCATCAAATTGTCTGAAATTTGTGAAGAAAATACAAAAACCATATGGCCTCCAAACGTTTGTGTCCTTTTCTGTGCGGTGGCACACACTTGTCTCAGCATTGAGAGCCGCGGGAGTCTGTGCATGGCCCATTGTTGCCTGTCACATCAGGGAGCGCTACTCATTTGTCCTCAGTTTTCATGCTTTACGCTAAAAATTATAGACTCACTCCTTTTCAAAGACGAGCTATATAGCCTTAGAGAAACTGGCCCAAAACTTTGTGTTTTTGTGGCATCTTGTCTTTTTTTCCTCTCCTGCTCTCAGCACCAGATTTGTGTTTCTCACATAAATTTCGTTAAGAATAGGAAAACACACGTCGCAGGGTCAAGAAGGCAGGTTACGCTTTTAAAGCCTCAAAAGGAAAAGGATGCCGGGCTAGGGGAAAAAATGGTTTGAATATTTTCAGACGTGAAAACAATAGTGTAAAAATGCACGCTGGTGTTTAGCAGTTTTAAAGAAAATCGTTTTTCTGGAGTTGATATTCTTGAAAGTAACCTGTTTATTTTTCGAAATTTTAATTTTAATCTTTAAATTTCATATATAACTTTTGCGAATATATGTAATACACAAACTCCAATAATAAACCTACCTTATTTATTGTTGTTATTACTATTATTATTACACGGATTTAGGCATTGCTTAGTTAACGTTAAATAATTCACGTTTAGTCGCGTCATCGGAATAAATTCACAAAATATCTTACAAGAAACAAATACATGTTGTGTTTAAAATACAAATAAAAACCTATAAATATCTAAACGTTTGCAATCGAACGAGTTTTAGTTCACTCGATGCACTGTCGAATAATTCGACAATAATTTGACGTAACCTAGAAAAAATATCCACGGCACTATAAATGAAGACGTTTAAAACAAGTACGTATGCACTGCCATAATAAAACAAATGAAAGAAATACTGAGAAAATTGTATTTTATTTTCATTTTATATACATAACGCATTTTACATTGGTTTAAATAGTGTCCTGGTTTTAAAAGGCACTTACAGGCATACAAAACATAGTAAATCTATTAAAATGTAAATCACTTTGTTGTATTCAAACAAAAGAATTTAAAACTACTGAAACGTAAATTAATCGACAGCTTGTTAAAGTCACCGAAAGAGATTCTTTAAAATAATTTAAATCATTTTTGTATGAAACTTTATCGTACGTTCGCCTATCAAACGTTTTATTTCGTTCTATTTCAATTGTCCTTTCGATTCATGCAACAGGCCTACTGTATAAATAAATGACATTTGACTGCATATGTAAAATCCTAAATGTATGAATGCGCACACACACACACACACACACACACACACACACGTGAGAAAATGGAATTTTGGCCAAATTAAATAAAAAAAAAACAAGCTGTATTTAAAACAAAAGGGGTATATTTATGAAAACTAAACATGCATTTATATAACATGCAAAAGCTGGAAAGGTTACGATAATGGGGAGATAAAAATACCATATGAGAATGCCAACATATGAGCAAACTTCCGAATGCATTAGTGTGCGTGCGCGCGCGCGCACGTGTTTAAAAGCACACAGTTCAGGTACAGTCAATAGCTGTTTGGGTCCAACGTCTGGGACACGAGTTCAATGTACCGCTTATTGCTCTTACTGAAGACTGCTGTCTTGATTAAATACAGGTGATAAGATTACTACCACTGTCGTTGTGTATAGTGCTACGAATTGTTCATGCTTGTTTTGAATATTTTCGTCAACCAAGTCAGTTTCAGTCTTTAATATTTGCAGTACGACGATGACGATAACAACAGCAGCAGTAACGGCTACGAATAGTGGCTGATGCTGTTATCGTTACAGTTTTTAACCTAATGATCAATTAGTCGTCCACATCAATTTCCACGTCCTCGTCCTCCGAACATTCTTTACTTGTTGTGTGGTCTGTGAACGGGGACAACGGAGACATTCGTAATTTGTTTGAGATCTCGTGCTCGTGGCTAGACAACGTCGGGGAATCGGACCTCGAATTTCCCAGCGTTCCATTGGCGCAGTTCTCGAGGTCAGCCAGTTTGGCAATTTTCTCCAAAGGTACGGAACCAATGGCTTTTGCCGATTCCACGTCCGCTTTCATTTCTTCCAAATCCCTCTTGAGTTTTGCTCGGCGGTTCTGAAACCACGTTATGACTTGGGCATTCGTTAACCCGAGTTGCTGGGCGATTTGGTCTCGGTCAGCAGGAGACAAATACTTCTGATATAAGAACCTTTTCTCCAGTTCATATATTTGATGGTTGGTGAAGGCTGTTCTGGACTTTCTTCGTTTTTTGGGGGTATTTCGTTGTCCAAAGAGAGTCATTCCGTCTCGACCTGTGAAGATAAATGTAATCGTGATTACCTGTTTGATTTGAAACTGTGCAACTTACAAGTGAGACCGTAATTATGAATGACTAGTACTCATATTTTAATATGTATCGCAAAATAAAAGGTACATAATTTTTTTTTTCTTACGTAAACAATTGTTTTTTATAACTTGTTATAATTATTGCCATTTATTTTCTTTTTGTTTGTTTTGTATTTCCAAACAACACAAAATGTTAGCTTTTGAAATGAACATTGTCTTTACCTTTTATAAATATAACCAAATTTGCAACTCTTCAGATGTTTATGTTTTATTGTATATTACAAAATACAGTAATTTTAAATGCGAATAGGCTATATCAAAACGACAATGGTGTATTTAAAAATCCCCATTTTCAAATGGAAAAGTTTCAGGCCTTAATTTAACTTAGTGTCATAAATAGTGCCAATTTACCGACTTTGCTCGTCAAAGAAAAAAAAAGTCAAGAGAATTTATTTAACAATTTGACTGGATAAGGATTTCACTGTTATTTTATTACATTTAATTTTCATATAAACCTATTAGCTACTCTTTATCATCGATAGCAAATTTATTTCTGTAAACACTAACGAAACATACCTTCTGCTGCCTGCAGAACACTCACTTCAAGTCCTTTAAAGGTTTTGCTGGCTAATTCCTCCAGGGCGCAAAGTGGAGATGTTTGAGTGAGAAGTGCCCGATTGGATAAGGGAAGAGCCGACTGGGGGTGTTTCTCGGCCGAAGAAATCAGGTGCGCTGTACCACAAATGGTGTAACTTCGCTTTACCGAAGGTTTGCTAAGAATGTCTTCAATGCTAAACGGAGTTAGAGGCTTGTTGGAATTAGCTGGCGGCGGGAGGAGGTCCAGAGGACTTCGCCGTCTCTCCTCGACGGAAGAACTCTTTGCGTCTTCTTTGGATGTCATTCTTTTCCTATCGTTACGTGGTCTCCGCTTGAAAAATTGTAAATAAAATTCTACTAAATTAACAAAAAAAACATAAATCGCAATTTAAAAAAAACGACCAGATGGAACGCGAAAATTCTTCAGATCACACTTACCAAATGAACCATCATGTTGTTAGTTTTGTCGCGGGATAAAATATGTTACGGTCTCTCTTTTTAAATTCTGTACTTCCTCGCTGTCAGTCCAAGGTTTCTTTGGCAATAATGGTCTCCCCACGTAGTGTGGCAGTCCGAAGGAGAGTGGTACTTCCCTGAAAATGGCGAAACCCAAAAGACTCGCCAGAATCGACTATCACTAACAAGTTATTGTTGATTGGGAGGTAATCAATTATCTCCACTGGCACTTTCAGCCGCTCTCTTTCACTCTTTGACAGTGTTGCAGTCCAATGCAGGCTTTTGCAAGTAGGGAGACCCATTAATTAGAAGGCATGGCCAGGAGGAGGAGCCCATCTGAATTATAATACTTTATGGTCTTGTCATTTTTTTTTCCTCTCCAAATAACTCGTTTGGCCATACACCTCTAGGTATAAATGAAAAAAAAAGTATCTTCCAGTATATTTCAAATGCGAATGTATTAGGAACATTTGAAATCCTCGGACAGGCTCGTCGGCAGGTGTTGCATGTTAGATACTGCTGGAAAAGCTCACGAAGTTTTAAAATGTAATTTATAATTAAAGGGGTTTCGTAACTAAATAATTTTAAATAGAATAAGGCGAGTCTATTCGTGTAAATAAAATTGGGTGTTCGATTATTATTTACCGTTTCTAACATTTTTTAGTGTTTACTTCTATAGACTTGTGTGAAACTGGTCTGGCTGATATGCGGCTATTATTTTATAAAGGTAATATAGAGGCAGGCAATATATCAAGTGTGCTAACACTTCTGACAGGGAGAGAGAGAAGGCATCGTCTACTTCAGCTCAGCTAAATCTTCTGTGCCATAATTCAAGTGCAAAGGGCCACCTTACATCACCAGTAAGATATTTCATCTCATATAAAACCTCCTGCTGCTCCCGTCCTTGGTTTTTTCCTGCGTTTCGTGCTCTTTGTGTTCGGTAGCCGATAGGCCTACGGTACAGTATGTTCGAGGTTGTGTGGGATCTTTTAACGAATAAACAGTTCAATTGGGTGGGATCCGTGAAAAATCTGTTTTAGTATAAACGTATAATACATTGGCACGTTACCATTTAACCGCTAGGCTGCTAGTAATGTATTTTAAGAAATGTTAAAAAGAGTATAATTTTAGGTTTGTAAAAATTTAAAGAATGTAATTTGTACCAACAAATTATGGTCGTTTTTTGATATCATTTTGGTTTATTGTGTTTGCATTTATTATGTTCCAGTTACATTTGGTTTGAAACGTAAACTTTAAAATAATTGAAGTACATGTGCGTTTCATAATTAACATTACTTAAGTCCGCTCATATTTAAATATCCGACACACCTTCTTTAACTGTTGCGTTAATTGCCAGACAGAAAATAATGTCAGAATGCAAAGTAAAGGAAGTTAAACAAACTACAGCAAGAATAATGTACAGCAACATATTTGTAATAATAACAATAATAATTATTTTATTTTATTATTGTTTTTTTTTTTGCATACAATAATATTGCTGCCACATGTACTTGAGATGCTGAGATATGTTTGTGACGCGTCAGTCATTGAAAAAAATCCACTTAAAAATATCATTAACAAGTTTCACAGAATATAATACGTAAAAAGTGATTACCTAACTAATATAGAATGCTCATTACTGGTCAAATGCACATGCGTCGACGGTAATTTAATGTATGTAACTGCATTTTGCGTTATTTTCAAGGAGCGATGACGTCTTTCACGTCTCGGGTCTCCAATACCATAATATTCAGGCAACAACTAATAACGGCATAACTAAAACAAAATTCAGCTTGTTTCTCTTTTGGCCATAATTACACTCTAGTTGAGTTGTGGAAACAGGGCATCTGCACTTTTCAATCCAGCGATTTTAATGCCATATAATATACAGTATATAATACAGATTAATTCGGTTGGGGGAGAAATCCGGTAACAGACCGGACGAAAAACGATGTATAAACAATGAAATGCTGGTGGAAGACTGTAACAGACCCAGCACTAGAGGCGCCATTGGTGCCGGCATGGAGCTTGCGAGATCTTTGAAATAAATGTAGCAAGCTTTAATCTCCATTCACACGATTAACTCCTAAGGTTTTTTTTTCCAAGAATTTCTGAAAGTGTGACGTTATTGGTTATAATTTGGCGCGTGAAACTCCAGTTACCTTTCCGTGCCAGAAGACAAGCATCAGTTAAGGCAAACAAATAAATGCTTTAAAATTCATAAACACAAGAATGAATGTCTCAAAGATTAAAAATTACCGAGCCTTTGGGAAAAAAACGTAAATGACGTAACGTCATATTACCTATAAATACGAGGTTAAATTATTAAACGTTTCACGTACTTACTGAATAATCCCTTCCAATTACACCCAAAATATTTGATATTCGAAGTTTTAAAGTGTCATATTGAATTACGTGCTATTAGTCAGAATTATGAAAACTGTGAAATTTAAATTTTGAACCCCTTTAACACTGAGGGCATCCAAATATTAAACGTTGTTTTGTTTTAAACGTTATTTCATTTCTCTGAAAGCGCTTTAAAAGTACTTCAAAGTTTTATACATGTTAAAATTTATGCAACGACGTCGGACAAACTTTCTCACTTGATGGTTAATTTTGCGATTTTAAAACGTTCATGAAATGTCGGTCACAGCAAATTAATGCAATCAAAAAGAATTTTTTAATTGCGATAGCCCTGATTGAACAATCGCTTTCTACGGGACTTGTTCTAAGAGACATTAGTCTGATTTAATAGTCTATAGATCCTTGGTGAAAAGTAACTTTCTAGTTAGGCTATAAACTTTCTTTTGTTGTTCAATGTTCATCTGACCTATTTAGTTTTAAATGCAAATGTGCGTAAATACATATTTTATGTTTTTTTTAGATTTTAAGTTCTTAAACTTGGTTTAGTTTTGTCTGTATTCTGCGTGTGTTGAATATATACAATAAAACGTAGTTAAGAATAATTGTGTAGCCCATACAGTAGTTCTACATATTTCACTAGGGGAACCTGTTCTGCTTGAATTAATCCCGTGTGTGTAAAATAACTTTGTGAATTAATTAATACATTAACTTGGAAATTTTGTCGTTTCTTATTTCGTGAGTTCCTCCATTAGTAAGAGTAGCTTCAGTTGAAGTTCTTGTGGAAAGTACAGTTAGCTGCGGTAGGGAACAAACAAATTCAATTGTTCATTTACATTTAGGTTAACTATAGCATTTATTATTACAGTTAATTTTTCATTTTTATTTGTTTAATTTTTTAATAATTCAATAAATACACTATAAAAATGTCAGCGGATCTAAGATTTTAAAATAATTTTAATTTTCATATTTCAGTACTAAACTGAATAGTCAGACTTAGTTTTGATACTGTATTACTTAAATGGACTTTGCCTGCGTGTGTTTATGATGCAATTTGAACACCAAAGAACCAAAGAATTGCCATGGACTTTGATGCGTTAAAGATTTAAGGGCAAAAATTGTGTGCTTATCAGATTATTGCGTTCGACCTTTCCCTGTGATAGCGCCCTTCATGAGCCCTTGCTGTGCCAAGGCTGAACATACCAGGCATTCTTGCCCTCTACTCCAAAGCACATCTGTGAAGCTGTGGAATAGAATGTGATTTGATATGTGCTCTTGTGTCTGCTTACAAACTGTGTGTTACGTGCCTGGCGGTAGAAAGGTGAATCAAAATGTTCGCATGCGTTCACTTGGTCAAAAACCTCTGAGTATATGTCACGGTGCCGAACAGGGTCCAACACCGTCCTCAGCTACTTGCTGCACGTGGTTTTGAAGTTAAATGCTTGGGCCAATGTAAGAAAAACATCTTTTTAATAAGTATGAAATTGAAAACACATTAAGAACAGCAGAAAAATTGAACCTCAAATTCTCCCAAAATGTGGAAACACGTGTGAAATCCTGTAGATTTGTTTTTATAAACAGTAACTAAAAGTGGTTTTAAAAATTATTCTAAAAATGGTTTAGCCTGTGTATGCGATCACGTGAGATTACATCTGTACTTGTTTTGGTGTATGTGCGCGTGCGCACGTGTGTGTGTGTGTGTGTGTGTGTGTGTGTGTGTGTGTGTGTGTGTGTGTGTGTGTGTGTGTGTGTGTCGTGTGCAAGCACGCGCCTATCTGCTCTTTCAGACCGATCTGATGATCCAGGTTTTAGGATTCGCTTTCCAGACATGCACGTACAGTGCATTCTGTCAAATGCTGTTGTTTAATGTATCGCATAATGATTTCCGGTGCAGTCTGTTAACACAGCACAAAGGTGACAACTTCACATGCTGTCTTCTGTATGAAATGTCTTGACAGCACATATAAACGTGTGCCCCCTGCCCAGGCAGTAACCAGTGGGTAAATAGCTTTACTGGTTCTGGCCAAAGGCATGTAAAAGATTCCAGTGTTCAGAATATAAAGCATAATCTATCACAGGGGGATGGGGGCAAGATTACAGTCATTAATTTTATACATTTAATTTCAAAGCATGTACAGTAAGTAGTTGATTTTTATAAATGTAGAACTCTAAATGCAAGAAGTGCACTGTTTTCTACAGAACACATTATCTGACATAATATTGTTTACCCAACCCCCCACTCCACTTCAGAACTGAATCACACGACTGGATTAGACTTGGTCATTTTAAAGAGTGATACTGTCCAACATCTCTTGTATCTCAAAGCACACTTCAAGGGACGTGCAGCAGCCTAAACATGCACTGCATTGTAATTTTACTGTGATTTCGATTTTTAGATGGCACTTTTATTTTCAAATGTTTTGTCAACCTAAACAGGAGAATGTTGTTTATTTTATTAATACACAGTGCAGTATAGCATAAAAGTGAAAGGCGCAGTGTGATTTTCAGCATCTCCGTATATGACCCATAAGTAAATTATATAATTGGAGAGAGAACTTCAGGTTTTTTTTAGCTGAAGCATGAGGCAACCAATTAATATGATTAATATCATATAAAATGTGTATGAAGAGGAATGAAGAGGAGGCTCTAATGTGGAAGTGCTAACATTTTACATGTGCTACTATGTCTCTTTCCTGGCCGTGAGTCACTCAAGTGTCTTTGTCTCTGGGTATTATTATTATTATTATTTTTCCTGTAGCAACTGTTCTTTCCTGTGAGTTGAGGCAGCACTGAGTGACAGAGGGGAGTGCTGTGCAGAGCTCAAGGAGAGAGGCTGAGAGGGGCTTTTTTATGTCACGACTGGTCAAACCAAACGACTTGGAAGTTGTGATCAGGTGTATGTCACTGCGCCATAGGCCTGGACTTGGATAGATAAGATATAATGTGTGCTGGTCAGTGCTACACTCTTTGTTCCCATATTGAACCTGGTGTAGCTGTCAGTGATGTCACAGTCAGGCTTGTGTTAACATGCTGGGTGTGAGGCAGCTCTCCAGTGTAGGTTTGCAGAATTTAGATTTCATTATCTGTTGCCTTTCATATGAACAGGGATGCAAAACCTTAACTGACAAGGTTAATTAATAGTACTGTAATGCTAGATCTACCCTGAAATAGTCTTTATCTTTTGAATAAATAATTCTCTTGGGAGGTGAGGCAGACACAGTGGTTCAGCAAGTAACATTGTTGTGAATTTGGCCCTTGGCAAAGGTAATGGGTGCTTTGGAAATTTTATTCATGTATATGTGGAGTTTCCTCAGAAGACGGAAGAGATTCAGGTGAACTGGTATTCTAGTAGGGCCAAGATTGTGTCCGTGTCTAAGTGTACTACATTGACCAGGTATCACATGGAGGGTACATCCTACCCTGTGCGCTGTTATCAAAACATGGTATGGCCTCTGCAGACCTAACTTTAAACTGAAACATTTCTGTGATCAATAGAGAGTAAGAATTTCCAGATTAGAAAGGAACAATGTTCTTCTTTAGAAAAATTAAGACTTAGCTGTCAGCCTCTGCTCTGTTCACATGAGCAGAGGAGGTGAGAGCACCTGACTAACAATTATAATTAGTCAGAAGTTTACATACACCTTGACCAAATACATTTAAACTGTTTTTCACAATTCCTGACACTTAACCCCAGTAAACATTCCTTGTCTTTGGTCAGTTAGGATCACTATTGTAAGAATATGAAATATTGGAATAATAGTGGAGAGGGAGATTTATTTCAGCTTTTATGTCTTTTATCACCCCCTCAATGGGTCAGAAGTTTACATACACTTCCTTGGTATTTGGTAGCATTGCCTTTAAATTGTTTAACTTGTGACAAACGTTTTGGGTAGCCTTCCACAAGCTTCTTACAGTAAGATGCAGGAATTTCAGTTAGGTTTGCAGGCCTCCCTGCTCACACACTTTTTCGGTTCTGCCCACAAATTTTCTATTGAATTGAGGTCAGGGCTTTGTGATTTGCCACTCCAATACCTTGACTTTGTTGCCCTTAAGCCATTTTGCCACAACTTTGGAAGTAAGCATGGGGTCACTGCCCATGTGGAAGCCCCATTTGCGACCAAGCTTTAACTTCCTGGCTGATGTCTTCAGATGTCTCTTCAATATATCCACATAACCTTCCTTCCTCATAATGTCAACTATTTTGTGAAGTGGACCAGTCCCTCGTGCTGCAAAGCACCCCCACAACATGATGCTGCCCCCACCGTGCCTCACAGTTGAGATGGTCTTCTTCTGTGTACAAGCCTCCCCCTTTTTCCTCCAGACATAACAATGGTCATTATGGCCAAACCGTTCAATTTTTGTTTCATCAGATCAGAGGACATTTCTCCAAAAAGTAAGATCTTCATCCCCATGTGCAGCTGCAATCTGTAGTCTGGCTGTTTTATGGCAGTTTTGGAGTGGCTTCTTCCTTCCCGAGCAGCCTTTCAAATTATGTCCATATATGACTTGTTTTATTGTGGATATAGATACTCTTGTACCTGTTTCATCCTGTGTCTTCACAAGGTCGTTTGCTGTTTGTTCCAGGATTTATTTATACCTTTTGTACCAAAGTACGTTCAACTCTAGGAGACATCATGTGTCGCTTTCCTGAGCGGTATGATGGCTGCGTGGTCCCATGGTGTTTATATTTGCATATTATTGTTTGTACAGATGAATGTGGTACATTCAGTCATTTGGAAATTGTTCCCAAGGATGAACCAGACTTGTAGAGGTCCACAACTTTTTTCTGAGATCTTGGCTGATTTCTTTTGGTTGTCCCATGATGTTAAACAAAGAGGCACTGAGTTTGAAAGTAGGCCTTAAAATACATCCACAGGTACACCCCCAGTTGACTCAAATGATGCTTATCAGAAGCTTCTAAAGCCATGACCTAATTTGCTGTAATTTTCCAAGCTGTTTGAAGGTACGGTCAACTGAGTATATGTAAACCTCTGACCCACTGGAATTGTGATATAGTGAATTATAAGTAAAATAATCTATCCGTAACCAATTGTTGGAAAAATTACTTGTCATGCATAAAGCAGATGTCCTAAACTGCTTGCCAAAATGATAGTTTGTTAACATGAAACCTGTGGAGTGGTTAAAACATCAGTTTTAATTATTTCAACCTAAGTGTGTGTAAAGTCCAACTTCAACTGTATCTGTCAGCCTCTGGTCTGTTCACATGAACAGTGGAGGTGAGAGCATCTCACTCACCTGTCAGCCTCTGGTCTGTTCACATGAACAGTGGAGGTGAGAGCACCTCACTCACCTGTCAGCCTCTGGTCTGTTCACATGAACAGTGGAGGTGAGAGCATCTCACTCACCTGTCAGCCTCTGGTCTGTTCA
>JABJVR010000036.1:2034486-2044635 GCA_025773905.1 Chitala chitala
ATATAAATTTTTGTCTTTGGTGCGGGAGACCCGGGTTCGGGCCCGGATCGCGCCCTCGGTCCGCTACTATATATATATGTTCAAAAATCGTGAATTAGTCTAACTAGGTAATTGTTGTTAATTAGCAGGTTAGTTAACAGGTTAATTAGCATCTAAATTACATTACCTTTAGTGTTGCGTGTGGGTGTGTCTGTCCTTTAACAGGCTGGTGTCCCACCCAGGGTGTACATTGGTTGTGTTCTGGGTCTCCTGGGATATGTTGCAGACACCTGGGATCCTCATGAGTGAGTGAATGAGTAAATGAAAAAATGAATGTTCACTAATTTAGCCCTGACAGGTGGTGACACCATTGTGTGGCTCATGACTGGGCACATTTGCAGCTCTATGACTGTAGTTTTAGCATCTTCTGCAGCTCCTTAGGAGTTGTGAGCAACTGCCCCAAAAAAGCACAGTGGATATCAGGTTGTTGGCAGGAGAGAGCTGAAGGGCTCCAAACATTTTTAGAAAATACAGTGAATGACCGTGAGTGCTGAAACACCTGAGCACGGTACTGATAGACCCACTGGGTTGATTCTCGGGCTCACTGATCTTCTACCCATGCTGGAATTTGAAGACCTTCATGTCTTATCAGTGAAAGTGCCTCATTTTGTCTTCTTTCAGCAAACGGACATATTCAGATCAGCTGAAGATTTAACCGTGGTGATTTTAGTAAAAACATGGATTGGAAGTTCAAGTCCTGCTGGATCGCTCTTCTAGGGTCAAAGGAGGAGGTTCTCAGCTCAACTGTGCTCACTGTTGACTGTGCTTACATGTGTTTTGCAGTTAAAGGAACATAATTAGCTGCTGCTGTGCGCACACACTCATGTATGTAAGTTGACTTCAGGTCCTAGTGTGTGTATGTGTCTTTTTCCCTTGCACTATGTGACCTTCGACCTGACATTACTGAAGGGGCTGCACACTCACGTTCCTATCAATCACAGGTGAACAGGTGAGTACAGAGTGACTGATGCACTAGGCTAGGGGACCGAATGCATCCGTCAAACACCACAATTAGGCATGTGCCATCAGCAGAATTCATTAACGATGCCTCCCTCCTTCACGTTTTTTTTTTTAATGCCCCAGTCGCCACTGGCTTGGAATAGAGTTCTCTGTGAGTAGTGCTGAAGCGTCTGCCTCTTTAAGTCTTCACAAGATGAGCCCCCCCCCCAAAACCTCCACTCTGCCTGGAGTGTTCTCACCAGCTGAGTGGCTCCAGTGCTGTAGTGAAATCAGCAGCTGACTCTATCTGCCTGAGATTAATGGGCTGACCTCTTTGTGTCAGCAGCTATCTGCAAGCCTCGATGCCATCTTCCTCCTTCTCCTCCTCTTTCTCAGAGCAGGGTTGATCTGCAGCCTCTCTGCAAGGCTGCAGGTTCGACCGTAGGGCGCAGCCGCGAATCAGCATATAATGTGCAATGCAGGTGAAAAGCGTTGGCGGATGGGCAGCAACTCGACGAGTGTTTTTGACAGTTTCTTTTTTCTTTTGATTTCAAAGTGATGGGAGAACTTTAAGAAGCAGTTGCTGTTGGAAATCTTCTCCTAGTTTAAAATATTTCCCAGGATTCCATGTGCATCTACCGCAACAGGAAAGTCCGAAGAGTGTTACACTTGCAATGCGTGTACATGTTGGCAGTTTCAAAGTTTAAAAGTAATTTACGTATAGGCCAAACGCCTTTGTCTTTTTTGCACAAAACGGAAGAAATACAAAAAGCAGGATTCAGCATGTGATGAGAAATTGATTAAAGCCCATCCCTGTCTTTTGTGCTTGAATCCTGTTGAGATACAGAAATACAAGAACAAAACATTCAACAGGAACGTACCACTACTGGTTTCAGGCAAAACTCAGATAATTTCAAAAACTGTTACAAAGAACATACAAAGAAATCAATGCACCGGGTTGATTAAATTATATGTTTTAATATTAGTACTGATGAACATCAACAAGAAACACCCTGTGAAAAAATGTTTAAATATAAACATTTCTAGCTGAAGAATAGTGGAATCCATGGTTTGATGGTAATAAAGGCAGCTGTCATGAAGTGTGCCTACACTCTGACGTTTAATGCCCACATTAACGGACTTTGTATTTACACGGGAAGAAAGTTAAATAAATTAACACTTGCGGAGGGAACTTCATCTGTCGCCCAAAAGCTGTCTCTGGCTTTCAATTAGCCAGTTTGTCCTCTTGCACGGAACCGTGTGATGAGACTGTCAGCCGAGGTAAGATTCAAGAAGATGTACGATTCAGTGGCCCGACGCACTGAGCAGATGTTACTGCCTATTGAGCTGTTAATTTAACGGGAGTTTATTGAATAGTAATTAGGTGAAGCTCCCTTTTCAAAAGGATGAGCGGGCCTTCTGGTGTCGTAGCCCTTTTCGTTGAGCAGAATCTGCCTGTCTTTCCGCTGCAGGAAGCTTGTACTCTAGGCGCTTCTGCAAAAACAGAGGAATCAAGGATCACGGTTTAAAAAAAAAAAACACAAATAGCTGTATTTCAGTGGATTATACTGAAAATCAGACCATGTATTACTTTATTTTTGCCATTATGTTGCTTAGCTGATGTTTATCCAAAGCATCTTTGCATATTTCCTTACTGTACAGCTGTATATTGTACCGGAGGAGTTCAAACTGAACACTTTAATCAATGGCCCAACAACCGTGACCCTTCTGGGATTAAAGTAAATTGATACATTTTTTAAATGATAAATGTAGACTAAGTAATAAAAATCATGTATGTAATTTTAATGTCTTGCAGAATTATAATAACGACTTGAAATTATGTTACCTTGGAACCGGATAAAATGAGAAAGCACTACTGAAATAAACTAAAAAGTGCTAAGTATCAAGTTAATCTTTTAGCAGTGTGGTTTCCTGGGCACTGCTTTTGTAAATGGATAGAAACCAAGGAAGTCGTATGGGTCCTGAAAACCAGAGCTATGGCTGCATGTGCGACCGCGGAGGGCGGCGGGCACCACGGGCGGCTGGGCTGTTATTTGTCGCCAGTAAATGATTTGTTGACTGCCCATTGGTTTGATATGAAGCACCTGGCTTCCCTGCTCAGCGGAATATGGTGGCTGCCATGTCCATAGACAGCCACATACCACAAACATATGCTGCCATTGTCATGAAAATCAGACGTCAAGACGTCGGGCCCCCCTTCATTCAGCCGCCGCAGAGGACCCCCGTGGAGGGTCCGAGGTCAAGTGGGAAACACTGCTGCCCCTCCCCCCCAGCTCCACCCCCCTGTTGGGCTGCGCTGAGGAAATGTGAATTAGCTTCATCAATGTAGGGTTAACACTGTGCAAAGACAATAATGACCCCTTGTGTATTCTTAGTTTGATGTCTGTATTACGGCAAGTGCTTATGAATAAAAATCAAATCAAGATGTGTCACGGGCCAGACAAAGGGTTTGTTTAACGACAGCAAATACGAGCTGGAGTCTCCTTCCTCTCCCGTGGTTCGGCTCGGCCGTGAGCCCCTCCACTAATTCATATCAGCAGTTATTGGCGTTCATGTAAATAAATCATCAAGACACGTGCGTATAGGGCGACTTTTTTTAATCATGGCTTTATCAACAACTGTGTTTTTAAAATATAATTTCTATTTCAAAATAAAACCTTGCTTTCAATGTAATAATAGCACAGCGAAAATGTCAGTGTTCATT
Source organism: Chitala chitala (assembly GCA_025773905.1). Classification (NCBI taxonomy): domain Eukaryota; kingdom Metazoa; phylum Chordata; class Actinopteri; order Osteoglossiformes; family Notopteridae; genus Chitala; species Chitala chitala. The sequence continues at coordinate 2,038,190 of JABJVR010000036.1, forward strand.
TAACACCAACAGTGTTACTATGGGTTCATTTGGTGTGATTTTAAACTTTTACATTTTGGATATAAAATTGTAAACCAGGTTAAGACAACATGTTTATCTGAAGATTAGATGTTCTACCTCAACGCTTGTCTGAGAAAACATACAAAAGCTAATGGAAACGTGTTCTTCTTCAAAAACAAAAACATCTTAAATTTAAAAATAGATTTAAAGTGTTATTTTAACATTTTTTATTCATGAATCAATTTGGAAATAGGAGAAACCACGGGTATTTTATGAGTGAAGGTTGCAACCTATAACCTTGGTTTAATTGAAAGAAAAGGTCAGTGTTCCCTGGTACAGTTCGATATTGTGCCTGAAAAAAATGCTGCTGTGTTTTGAATTTTGTTTCCCAGAGAGAAAGAATGATTGCTGCCATTTTCAACCCTGCTTTTAAATCCTGCGTCTGTAACTAAATTTGGTAAAAGAAACCGCTTTGTCGTGATGCTCTGTGAATATAAACGTACACCTGCTTCCCTTATGTTCCTTGCGCTACCTGAGCTCGCGTCCCACACGGTCCTCATCCCGTGCATGGTCCCGAGAGAGCCGTTAGGTGTTCCCCGTGGGCACAGACGGTGCCCGCCGGCTGCCTGGCCCTGCGATTCAAGAACTGCTCTTTATGAACTCTGCTGCCCCTCTGTGGTAGTCAGAGGAACAGCAGGCGGAAAAAAAACGTGCAGCTGTGTCAAATGTCTTCACTGCTTAAAAACACTTTTTAAAAACCATACTTGTTTTGATGCCATCTACTCAATGTTGCAAGTCCTTCCTCCGTACGTAGGCCTATATAAATTATATACAAAACACCAAAATTATATCCGTCATTTAAACGATTAAATGAGCCTAAACATTTTATAGATGGGTGTAATTAAACCAGCGAGCTTTCCTGTTTTGTGTGAAGATGTACTGATTGCAAGATCAGCAGTCATTCCTCTGTCATGTTATTTCACGTATTCTATCCGGTGTACCTCCTGTTGTCATGACAAAAAGTGCGAAACAATACGTCTTTGTTTTGGACGCACAGTGACCTGACACTTAATTGTCCTTGCTCTAACGTCATTGGTACTGCGCAGAGTATTAAGACACCCATATTTTCCATGCTCAAAGGGCTTCTGTTAATTTTAGAGTCTTATTAAAAGCTTCAGCCTCCATATTTTGCATCTAGTGCGCCTCCATTTTTCAATATATCATGCCATTACAGGTAATTGCCTTTAACGCATTGTGTTACCAAGAATCCTGTTGTGCACGAGCACGTTGACAATTTTAATCAGAGACAAAATACACCCATAGGATCCGTGCATGTTAAGTACAGCGGATAACCGCCTACAAACACTCACCGAGAGTGGATTTAACCCCCAGCAGGTCATAAAAACACGGAGTACGACGACGCAAAAGACACGCGCTGTATTCATGCCTTTAAAGTCGACGTAATTATCGAATTCTGATTAGCATAAACAAGTAATTGTTTCGATGCGTCGGATGTATTTTGATTAATAAACTTCCCGAATATACGAGATTAACGTCTATGAAATGTGTATCACTTCCACTCTTTTTTCTGCCTGATTAATAGCTAATCAAACAGTTAGTAACTTTACGTAATGGGTAACAATGCGTTGTCGTTTTGGAAATTTGCAAGTTATATCCAGAGCAATAATGTATGACACTGGGATTTTAGCAGCACCGTTTTTAGGACACGCGTCTTACTGCCTGCTTGCCCAGCTGTTGGTAATGTCATCATTAGAGAGTAGAATAAATTGCTCTCAAAAATGCATCCCAAAATCTGATCAAACGTAGCTTTGAAATTAACATTTACATGCATTTGCTGTTTTACATGTTATACACAGAAAGGTCTATGCACACAAATACTATATATACACATACACTCACTATCTTAAAAAGGGCATTTACAGTTTTGTTTTTGTTTTGGGTATTTGGTCCTAAAAAATAAATCATAATCTCTTAAAAAACTGTGGAGATGTCTTGATACAATTTTTTTTTCAGGTACAGTAATTTTAAACTTTTTTCTTTATAGTAGCCAATATATAAAGTAAATGATTCGTAGATATTTTTAAAAATCTATTTTCTTTAAAAGGCGTTTTAATAATGTGGACTTCAATAATACCTATATTTTAAAGTAAAAACATTCCATAAAGTGATCTTGTTTTTCGTTCTAAGCATAAGGGGAGTATATATGCATCGCAACAGAAGATTCCTCCTCTATTGCAACCCAACCACTTGATATTCATCACCGGGCAACACAATATCCACTTGAGTAGCCCCTGAGCACGAAAGCGCCATCCATCCGGATATAAGTCTCCTTCTGCCGTTTAAGCCAACGCGAGTAAAACAAATGCAGTGGCTCATCACTGAAAGCCAGGTTTGGGGGCGCCGCGCCTCCCCATCGCTCTGCGAAGGAGCCGGCGCGAGAAATCGCCGGGACTCGGTAGCAGGCGCGGACTCGCGCTCAGCCGTTATAAACATCTCCGCTTCTCTGGGTAGCTCGGAGATTTATTCTGCTGCCAAGACGGCAGAAAATTGACTTGTTTCATGGAGGCAGGCTATTGACACATTACGGCGAGGAGAGTTAAGAGAGCACCAAGAGAACCCCCACCCCCCACCACCACACACACACACACACGCACGTGCACGCGCGTGAACACACACACAATGGAACAATAATGTAATCAGCAGTGTGGGAAATAGATATGAGCAAAATGGCACATTTGACTTATATAGGAGGATATTGATGACATGAACAAACATGGGAGTGATGCTCACTGCCTTTTCCTTGGATTAAAAAAGCCCGGTATCTAAAAGTAGGCCGCTATAGCTGGCGGCGTCATTGTGAGACACAGGTAATTAATTGTTAAATAGATCTTGTCGTCACTCTTACCTAACCGTTCTGAGAACGTATTAAATGAAGTTGATCCGAGGCCTGCACGGGGTGTACCGTTTTATAGATTCCTTTACTCCTCCGTGCCAGGCGTGAAAGAACCTTTTTCTTCTCCCGTCTTCTCGAGAGCGGGGTTGCGGATAGGGAGAAACATGGTGATGTGTGCAGGATTTTCTGCTGGTATCAGCACCTGGGCTGTAATGAGTGAAAGGTAGGGAAGGCAGAGGAGGGTGCCTAGTGGGGTGGGGGGGATAATTTAACCTCAACAAAGCTCAAGGCTCATGTCAACCACAAATGGAGACCCTGGATGATCATTTGAACGGGAAATTAAATCACCAATCAATGTATATAGCGTAGTGAATCAGCGGCGAGTTAAAATTGAAAGTGCTGGAGACTGACAAATACCTCTTAAACATTTGGGCGCTGTATGTGAGGCCGAGAATTTACTCCGGAGCACTAAATTTAAGAAGCCAGCTCCCGGGTCCGAAAATGAAACGCCTGAATCGCTGAAGTAGGCGTGCAGCTAAAATAAATGCAAGTTATAAATCCCGAAGCAGAATAAACTACTGACTACTTAGCCACATGCACATGACACATTTTTTCAATCATACTGATTTAAAAATGCTAAACTAATAAGTGTTTATAAATCGAGATTGATTTTTTAGCTTTGTTGACAGTCATTTATTCTCCGTAAAGAATGCTGAATTCATATGAGAAGATTTATTAACGTACTGTATGAGCTGTCATATCTTTGCAAAGGACAGGAAACTCAAGAAAATCAATCAGGGCACGTTTTCAGGTACTCCTATAAGAATAATGAAAGCTTGTGTATTCACAAACTAATCCATATGTGATCTCTCAGAAAGATGTATTACATTACAGTACTTTGAAAGTTGTTTCACTATTAAAAGTTGAAAAGTTGCTTAACATGTACTGTAATAGTTTTACATTTGCTTTTAAATTTATTTAATTAATCGTAAAAATTTTAAATATAATCATATCTGCAAATGTTGCATTAGCTTTTAAGAAAAAGTGGATCAAGAATGTAAAGATTAAAAATATGTTTAAAAATTTTTCATTAGTTCTCATTTGAAGTCTTCATTACCTGTCCACTACCAATGAACGACTACCGGGGGGGGGGGGTTCAAAATATGAGCTGTACTGTCTTTATGTGAAAAGTTCAGAACACTTTAGCATAAGGAAAACGACCACTGTGTCTGTGTGTATCATATTTAATTATTTCACATATGACCGTTAGATCAGTTTGAGGAGGGTCTAGATCAATACCCTGCATTAACCGTTGAGATCACCATGTGGTAAAGGTATAATGGTGGGGAAAGGTATCGGAAAGACCTCGGTGTTTATTATATCTTATATGGTCAAAATAAAATCGGATGACTTCATATTTATTCTAAAGGGTCACACTTAAATCCCCACGCATACTTACGGTGATCTTAAAAGTGCAAAACAACGCTACTCCTGTGCGCGTTCTCGGGTGACCTCGGCGTTTCCTTGAGAGTAGCCGATGCGTGGCGGCGAGCGCAGCGCCAGGACCCGACCTTTCACTCTGTCTATTGTAATTCAATCAGTGCCCGAGGCGCGACACCCTAACCCCGCATGGCAGGAACAAGCCAGATACCGCTGAAATACAAATACACCTCTAACAGGCGTGACCGGACCTTTCCCATATCCCATAGCTGATATGTATTTTTTTTACCCTCCTTTTCATAGAGATAATGCAGATTTATTGTTTCCATTTACAAATGTTTGTATAAACGATTTTCAGGAGCCTGACGTTTGACAGGTTACATTAAGAGAATTAATGATAGTGCGCGCAAGAATCGTCTTGGATCCAGGTTACAAGTTTTATTTCAAACCTCTCTACTTGGGATTGCAGTGTTAATTTGCTTGGGGAAAAAAAACAAGTATTAACAAACAAGAATCAAACTATTCTTCAGTGAACTGAAATGATAATCCTTCAAAGTGAAAAGTCTTCTGCTGCACGTCTGAGATGTGAAATTAACGATGTCCTTATCAATTTGTTATTTAAGGAGTGCTGGTCAGACAGATCTGATTGTACTGGAACATCTGTAATATATTGAATTTGTTGTCTTTTTCAAGATCTTCTCGTTTTGTGTATTTTTTTTTCCTCATAAATTCAGAATATTTACACTCAGCATCCGATTTTTATTCTAACTATGCTGCGTGCAGCTTTTTATGTTGAAATCACAACCCAAGTGCCTGACAGACCTAGTTAATTAGAAATTACAAGATCGTTGAATAAATGTTGTAATAAATGTTGGTGTATGCAAAACATCTGCATGATACTTACTGAGCAAACAATCAGGGATATAATTGGGCCATAACGGCAAAGTAAGAAGTTAGCATTGCAAGCCAATGCATAGTGTTTGATATTTTCAGATGTTTATTGAACAAAAAGCAAATATTGTCAAAGTAAATTTAATAGACATTAAAATGATTGACTAATTTATTAATATTATAATTATTATTAGTATTAGTAGTAGTAGTATTATGTGAACTACTGTGGCCCCTTCACATTTCTGATGGTTAGGGGCGGAAGACCCCCACAAATGTAAAAACTCGTGAGTAATACCCCCCCCCCACGATGCCCCCCCACCAACCTCATCCCATAACAGCCTGACCGATAACATAAAAGTCTATTTACTACCAACTTCTAAACAGACAGCATTGTTCTATACTCTTTGCATGTCAAATTGCCGTATTATTTCATATGTACACCTTTTAATATAATATATAAATCATTTAAATTATGCCCCTGTATGTACAAAGTTACCAATGTATAGATGTGTGTGTATGCGTACTGTGTACAATTCCACAGATACTTGGAAAGTCATTTAACAAATAAAAATAAAATAAGAAAAGAACATATTAAACATACTTCATAGGCTTAAAATCAAAAACACTAGCATAGACAAAGAAAGAGAGAATATGTGGGTTATGTACAGTATTGTCATTTACATAGCGTGAGAGACAGACATGTACTGTGTGAGTAGGATAAAGGACCTGTTTTAAGTCGAGTAAACTCTTTTAAATACTGTTTTAAATATACATTTTTAATATTGAAAAGATATAGCGTTCATTTATACCAACAAATATTAAAGAACACCAATATTTATATATAGTATGATTTTATGTTATACAAATAATTTTCATTATCTGTTAAATACTTTTGGCTTATGATTTGGCTGCACGTTTCTGATATATTTTGTAAAATATTTTAAATTTTATATTTTATAATTGTTTATGGCCAACTCATGAATAACCAAAACCGTGAATGTCAAATTTGTGAATGAGGGGGCATACTATTACTGTCACTAATACTACTACTGCCACTACTACTACTACCCATACTATTACTACCACTACTACCCATACTATTATTACTACTACAACTGCCACTAATACTACTACCCATACTATTACTACCACTACTACTACTGCCACTACTACTACTACCCATACTATTACTACCACTACT
>JABJVR010000036.1:2044735-2067832 GCA_025773905.1 Chitala chitala
ACTACTACTGCCACTACTACTACTACCCATACTATTACTACCACTACTACTACTGCCACTACTACTACCCATACTACTACTGCCACTACTACTACTACCCATACTATTACTACCACTACTACTACTGCCACTACTACTACCCATACTATTACTACTACTACAACGGCCACTAATACTAGTGTTACTAGTACTACTATTACTACTTTTACTACCATTACTGCTGTTACAAAACAATAAGGGTTTGATTTGGCAAATCACGAATGAGCTGAAGGAACAAATGAGAAATGCATATTATGTTGTGATCTGTAGATTGTACGGGCAAATTTTTATGAAGCAGTTTACATTTACAGACTGCAACATGTTTTGATCTATGTTGAGCTGAACATATTTTGTAAACCCGAACACGCAGAAGGTTCATCGACCTGCGGGCTGTGTCACCTTCTCCGTGTAAAAACAAACTGGCTTTTAAGCAGTTCTACAACTCCATGTTGCATCAGCTGCCATGGGAGAGAGAATTCCAAACCCAGGACTTAATCTTTAAGGCTTCCACAGACACCTGCCAGGTGCCACGTTGATCCCACTCACAGTTTCACAGAGGGGGCAGAACCTCAAGTCATGACACACTCCCCCCCCCCCCACAGATCGAAGAATCATCGGCTAGGAAACAGGCCCTGACCTTCGCTGTCTAGACCAGGCCAGCATCACGTTTGGCCTGTCACCGCTCTTTGTTTTGCAATCTGAGCGTTTTTGGCTATCTCATCTTGACTTGCTTCCTGTCAGCATCTGCGAGAGTGTGGTAATGTGATTAACAGGGGTAATTGAAGGCTGACCTTCATCATTCTGCAGATATTAACCTTCTACACTGCTCCACTGACACCTTGACCAGACAGATTATCTTTAAAAAGTGTTTCAACTGCCTTTTATTCTTCACATTTGAGAACTGTGTCCATGTACATTTTTTAATTACTTTAAAAATCAGGATACACTACATGCACAAAAGTTATGCCCCTCCTTGTAGTTTTGACAACTTGAAGAACGGATGTTTAATATGTAAGCTATGATGTGATGTACCACAAGGTTTGGTCCTCATTTTTTTATCCTCAAATGTAACTTTGAGTTTACATCATTACAGCATTTCTGGTAATTATTCTAACACATTTTCTTTATAAAGATAATCCACCACTTTTCAGTTTTAATATAAGAGATCATTTGTAAACTTTACCTCCCACAACTGTTACCAGAAATTATCTGCATGTGTATAAAATGTAAAAAATCTACTTTGTTGGTGCTTTTTCCGTGTACCCTTGCACTCTGCCAATTTTAATAGCACTTTGTATTTTCTAAGCCTTCTAAAAGAATTTAATTCAGCATATATCCAGATCTCAAACATCAGTGTTACTTATTGTGTTCTCACAAGCAGATTAATACGATTTCTGGAATATTAAGTATGCAGAGCCACATGTCACAGAACAATTGTACTCTTTCATTTAAAGAATGCGCAAGAAAAAAATATTCTGGTGACAGCTTTAAATTTTTGCGGCCAATTGACAGCTGTGTCTAGCTTCTCAAACTTTCCGATTTTCAGAATCGGTGTTTCGAATTTTTTAATTTACGGATGTGAATTTTCGCGTCGCGGAAGATTCGCAAGTACGTAGCGGTGCTGCTTCTTGTCCTGAAAGCCAGTTAGAAGTAAAGGCCGTGCGCTGCATAATCGGCTGAGACGACCAAATGTGCTTAAATTGCAGCGTGGCGTTGCGGTGATGTTATACGGGTAATTTGACAAGACTTGATCACACAGCCGGATTGCCATTCTGCTGCCAAGGTAATCCCATGCCAGGCGCGCTTTCCAAAATCAATGATCGTTTCAAGCGCCGTGTTCCACATTACTGTCTGCATATAATAAAATGTACTTAGAAAGTACCTTTTAGGTTAGGAGACAGCTTGTTCAGATGCCCCGTTATGACACAGGGTCAGGCAACTTTAACTGTGCAGAGTTGTGAGTGAGACAACTATAAAAAGAAAAACAGTAACACTCTTACTGCCCTCTATGTTCAGGAACTGCTGTTTGCCTGTGTTAGGTATTATCAGTTGCTGTATCTCCAATGTACAGTATGTTATGGTGGTTATATTACCAGTATAGTGGAAACCGCTGATTTCTCATTATGGGCCTTACATCTGTGATTTCACTGTACTGTCTTAAGTACCTTGTTTGAACTTCTATTTAAATCAAAGCTCTTCCTTAGTATCTGTTTCCTTGTTTGTGCATGTCCTTAACTTGAAGGTAGTGTACATTTAAGGTGATGTTTGTGTTTTCAATATGTTTGATGATTTTGTTTACCAGTTTTCACCAGCTTCAGCAATATCAGTATGACTACGAGTATTAGTATCAGTATTGATATTAGTATCAGTATCGGTATTAGTCTCAGAATCAGTATTGGTATCCTTCCAGGCCATTGTGGAAATCACAGAGGCTTGAGTACACTGGGCTCATAAATTCCTAAAACTAAGATGTTCCCTACCTGTGCCAACATCTTCCCTCTGGCAACATTTTCAAAACACACTGCTGACGATTTGTTGGAGTTGTATGCAATATTGTGCACAGTGTGGTGAGACTATTGAAATATTTTGTGATCGTTGCGTTTTTAGAAATACAGACAGTAGCATGCATTACTAGCATAAGCCTCAAGTAAATACGGCCGACACTGCATTTGCGTTGCAGAGCAGCTGCGGAATTCTGGCATTCATAGATCAGCTCCGCGTTACTGCTTCATGTTAGACAGGAAAGTGGGCACATCGATGTCACATGCAAGGAGAAAAAGGGTCATATGCCATGGAGTAACTGTGAGCCCTAATCTGTGCTGATATTTATGTTTCTCTCACTGTAAGACCTGGGAAGGTCAAAGGTCGGGGCATACTCCATGTGTCTCACAAACATAAAGTGAAGATAAATCATACTCTTGGCTTTTGGGTATTTCTGTATCCAGTGAGTCACAATAAAATGAATAAATATTGTAAGAACATTTAAAAAGACAAATACACAGCACGGCTTGAATAAAAAACAGGATATCGTAAAATAATTGTTCCTCTTAAGGCATGGGCTACTGTGTTATTTAGTATGCAAGTGTTGCCCAGTTTCCCAGTTAGGTTTTGAATGTTATGCATGTCTGCAACTGGTGTGACCACCTGAAAGGCAACGTGCACATGCACAGGCATACTTGTCAGCACCGAAATCCTGTCGTTCATGTTTATGACCCATGTTCTCTCTAAGGGAAAGGGATCTGTCAGGGTCGAAGGTCACCGGCACAAAACCCAGTGACAACAGTGGCCTGACCACATGTCGAGATCAATGCCCCAGGATGTGTGGAAAAATAAGACTTCTAGTAGAAATAACATGTAATTGAGAACTTAACTTCGGTTTTTGTATCCACCTTGGGTTTAAAATTCTCAGTAATTTAAGGATGTAGGGAGGGCGATCTTTGCCTAAGAAGTACTTATTTCTTTTCTGACATATGCAGGATTATATTTATTCGCTTGGGCCGTATAACTTAGCATAAAACATAATTAAAATACAATGCAATTTTTAAAATGACTGTAGCAGAAAGCAGGTGTTCACTCTAACAGATTTATCACTTGTCGTGTAACATATCTGCCTGGTTGCCCATGCTGGCTCAGTGGGAGATTTCGGGCCTTCGATGTGGGAGAACTGGGTTGAGTTTCTGACCACTGTAGTTTCTCTGCCAGCTCTGGGTAAACAGCCTCAGTGCATTATAAGCCCTCTGGGAAAGGGTAGGGAGTGAAAGTATCACAAATCTGGGCTGACTGGAGGTCTACTGTTTGATTTGATACCCGTCACATAGTCAAGATGGGGCCAAACATTGTGCTTTACATTACATGCCTTGGAGACCCCTTCCCCCACTGAAGCTGATGGTAAAGGGGGTGCGGTAGCCCAGAGTCCAAATAAGGCACATCAACATTGTCTCTTGAGACAGTCAGCCAACGGTACAGGATAATATCCTACAATACCCATAATTCTAAGCTGTTGCTTTGACCTGACCTTTGTATCTACGTGCATAAACTGTCCTTAACCAAAAAAGTGGAGTCAGCAGATATTTTGAAATGTAAGACTTTGAATTAGACAGTAACACCAAAAGTAACAATTTTGAATCAATAAAATAGATACATAATTTTAAAGGTAAATCTTAACTGACAGTGTAAACTAAACAGTTCATAAAAAAAAACATTTATTTCACTGCTTAGGACAATGTTGCGTTTTATTATGCTAATAATATACATTTGTGACTATGAGAATCTTTTGTTAATATATTTTGCTTTAACATATTGCAGAGCACCTGTGAAAACCCTTATGAATAAAACAGTGCGTGCTTTATAATTAAACTGAAAAGTATATCAACTTAATTAGTTTGTCACAGAGGGACACGGTTACAAGCAAATCTATAAAACTGATTTAAATTATTTGTATTTTCTTTAACCATTTTTCTTTTTTACACATAAATTGCGTGTTGCAAAAAAAGGCAGGTCAAATCCAGGTCTGTGCCACAAAGCACATCAACACAAACCCTCAGAGCTGCATATCCTGCATGCTTGAGAAACATCGAAGAAAAGTCGGCTGTACCTGTAAACTGAAAAACGATTTCATTTGCGGAGACTTTACAATGCACATTAAAAGCATGTTAAATAAAAGGAGATGGTATGCACTTTGTATTTAAAATCACACTTTAAGTATATACCCATAATACTGGGCAATAGTTTGATTAAAATTACTGGCTGCCTTTCCCAAGCCGGAATTTCATCAGGGACTATCGTACTGCATGCTTTGGAGAGGAAGAATCCCAAGTGCTTTTAGAATACCCTACTGGAGAAATGGGGACGATGTAAGGCCATAAGCTCTAGAAATGTTCCCCCATTATAACGGCACCAGAATACATAATAATGAGACATTTGGTTGTTTAATATTTGCATGAGCATTTGAAACTGTGCTGCTGACATGATTGCGCCCTCCATTCCCACACTGCCGGCCCACACTCCACGGGACGTAACGTGACATCAGCAGCAAATTAAGTAAATGCATTACTACACTGTTCGAGGATACAACTCCTCCGGCATGTTCATATTCATAAAAGTGTGATTTATAACCTTATCTTCCCTCCTTAACATATTTATGAGAGAACCTGATGGGTGTTTTTATGCTACAACTGCGAAACAACAGTTAGCGCGTTGCCCCAAACCAACGAGGGTGCTACTTTTATAACGTGATCAGTAATGGCATTTTCCATTCATTACACAAGATTTAGCGGCAAAACAGTGTCACTGGGCTCCAGGATGAACGGTTCTGCTGAACATCAGCATTAAGAATTCAGACTGACATCTTCATTTCCATTCCTGCAGAAACTGTATAATATTACTCCCCTTTTTTTCCCATGCCAGGCTTTGATGCCATATAAAGAAGCTCAAAGCCCTGCCGGTAATGGCTGTTCTGAATTATTCAGGCCTAGTTAAGCTCAGATCTCTCCTGACACACAGAGAGAGGATCATGAACTCCATCCATCTTCGCTGTGAAATATGGTGGTGCCAATCTTCACTGGTTCAACAGTCTTTAATCAAAGACCCAGTTCTGTCACATGCAAGGACATTCTTTTTTGATGGTATAATTGGGTTCAGACAGGCCTGAAACAAAGGAAACTTCACCTGTTTAAGACAACAACTTGTGCAATAGCTAAATTAGTAGCGACATCCCTGCAGTTTGAAGCCCTGTCTGGAGTTAATGCGGTTTAGGTGTGCGCTATTTTGGATGCCGCGGTAAAACCTAATGCGAGGTCTGGAGCTTTTGTGCAAACATTCTAAGGCTTTGTCACTTATCAAAGCAATGTAGGAGTAAATACACAAAGGTGTTACGTGAAAATACCAAAAAAAAAGAGAGAGCACTGATGTTATGAAGCGCCACCAACAGACAATTCCACATTTATCTGACAATTAACTAACTGGGAACCATTACTTCTTCTGTGTTTTAATCCAGTGTGATCCCTGCTTCTACTGAATGTTATTAGATATTACTAATTGTCATATCTAAAATAATAACAACAATATGAATAATTTACTGTATTAATGGTCTGCTGGTAGGGCATCAGGTGGGTGATGCGGAAATGTCCCAGTACAAATCCCAGCCCAACCATCAGGTGTGTCCCTGAGATAAGATGCTTTGTGCTAGCTCCCTGGGTACTACCAGTGGCAGTCCGCTCCTCCCCCCAGGGGGATGGGCCAAACGCAGAGAACAAATTTCATTGTAACCTGTATATATGTATGCAATGACAATAAAGCAGCTTCTTCTAACAGTTCTAAGAAGATACAGCTGAGAATAAGAAGAATATTAGAACTGGTGTTTTTATCCCATAGATTCCATACATTATACAAATCCGTATCAGAACTAGGTTCACGGTTTTCTCGTCAGTACAAATTCCTGTTCAATTAAGCAAGTGCCCACCCCGTTTGCAGAGCACAAAACTAGCACTACCGAACGCACGTACACAACACACCGGCATGTGCTCGTGTGTGCCGAGAACACGGACGTTGCTCCGCCCGCATTTGCATGTCTGCTGGAAAGAAGGAAGATTAATTTCACTTTTTTTTTTCCAGACGAAGGCCAGCTTTGATTAATGGCGGCTAATGTCAAGCCCATAAAAACGTGATATAGCAAAGGATATACCACTGACTGAGGAGAACATAAACAAGACAAATGCTTTTCTTCTTTGAAATAGTATGAACGGTGTGCACGAAGAGGGAGGGGAAAAAAACGCTTAATTGTAATGAAATACATGAATTTAACTGCGGTGTGTGCCGAATCGCGCTGGAGTGAATGAATGTCTAAAGAACTCTCGCGGAGAACAAAGCAGGCAAATTAAAAAGTTGCCATTTAATCCGTCTTATGTAGAAATGGCAATAAGGACATCAAAGCCAGTCTGAGGGTTATGTGCTCAGACACGATGTGAGGAGGGTAGATCTCCATGCTTGTAAGGAAAAAATGTATTTTCCCTTTGCTTTGGGCTCTGTAATAATTATACTCTAATTCTATCTAATTAACAGGCTCAATTACTCCTGAAGAAAGCTCATCAAGAAGGGGATGGTGGGCATGCAGAGATTAGAAAGCAGTTTTTTTTTTCTTTAATTAATGAACTGAGTTGAATAACAGCCATAAAATTAAGCTTTTCCCCCAATGTGTATGAATTGCAAATTGGAGGATTTTATAAATAGGTGCCCAAGGGGCTAAAATTGTCACCAAGATTTCTGAGAAGTCAAAGTGTTTAGGCTATGACTCACTAACAAGTTTATTTATTTATTTTGTTTATTTATTTATTATTTTAATGTACAAAACCTCTGTGAAGTACAAACCATTAAGCCACGGTATGTCATTTCACGGCCGGTTTTAAAGACCGAAGCAGATCTAGAAGGAATCCATTATAAAATCTGCCATGATAATGTGTGCGTGCCTCACTTCAGGTATATGCAGCTCCAGGTTATGACAGTAGTATAGCATGAATTGTAAGTGCACAGGATATCCCATTAAAGCCTTAAAAGGCGGTTGCATTTTTTTCTACTTCATACTGTATGTTTGGCAAGAACATCCAGTTAAATCTACAGAGCAGGAGTATTCTCGTACATTTCTCGTTTTCTTTTCTTTTTTTATACTGTTTTGCATTTTATTGTATTGAAAATATACAGCCTGCGCTGAATAAACTTGCCTTGTATAAAGTTTTGAGCAACAAAGTGCACATTCTGGCTCCGCCGTGGTTTAAAACCGCCGTGAGACACGTGCTAATCTTTCACTCGGAATCCTTTGGCGGTAGAAGTCGTTAAGGTGTACGCCGGAGATGCTGCGGCATTATGGGGGAAATTAAATGCTCATCTGCTGCTACGCCACAAGGTGTGCTTTGCTCAGCATCTTTCGCCCCTCGGCCTTCTGAGGGAGGGGGTGTTCTGCCCCCCCCCAAAGCAGTGCAGTAGAGGTATCTCTCCCTGTACGGCCTGGCTGAGGAGCTCGTTGAGAAAGTGTCTCAGCCTTATTAGTGGAGCTATTCCCAGTTTTCTCAGCGTCTCCTAATGTTACCAGCAAGCTTTGCTCTTTGTTTACCACACTGAGAAGATGTCTCGCTAGCAACAGTGACTGAGAAGTCATGTGCACAGGCAGGACTGATCTGTGAAACATTTTTCCCATATGCCCTGTTATTAACAGGACACACTCATTCTCTTTAGCTAGCATGATGGTTGTTTCAGGTTTGGAGTCATTTGTGATTCAACGGAAGTGTTTTTCTTTTATGTTTTATAAAAACATACATGTACAGGACATCATAGACACTACAAGAATAAAGACCGGACAAACCTTATGGTTCTGGTCAGATGATTTCAGGAACAATTGAAACATATCTGCATCCTGGCTGACTTCCTGGTATAGACTGTCTCCTACACTGTCTTCCTGGTATAGACTGTCTCCTACACTGTCTTCCTGGTATAGACTGTGTCCTGCAATGTTCAGAACAAAGCCATGGCTGAAACCATTGTACTACTGGAATGGAAGATTGGAAGTGAAGAAGTTCTGAGCGCAGTGAAGTTTGCTGATGGGCTGGGCCATCCAGTTTTCAACTTGGCTGACTCTTCCCCACCCTTAATTACCTTTAATTACAATCCCACATTAAGTATGAAAATGTACACGAAAACAGGAAAGACTTGGAAGGAATGAGCGCGGTACATTTTAGGCTTCAAAACGTGGCTCTGAGTAGAAATTAGCTCTAATCGCAGGTGGATTTCACAAACTGCAAGAAGTACGTGAGTTCTGACACTTTGTCCAGGCCGCTATACAGCGTATAGGTCTGAGCTGATAAGCGTTTGGACTGGATAAGAGTCCGTGTGCAAAAGCAGTTAAGCATACTGGTTTATATTTCATTTTAAAGACTGCGAAACAAAGTCAAATTTAAATACAAATATAACAACAAAGAACTCTTAAGTTATCAGTTTCAGAGAACAAAACCTAAACACTTAAATCATCACAATTACCAAAGCCCCTGAATAATTAACAAACCACCTCTGGTGTAGAACAGGTAAAAACGGTCAAGCAGGCATCTACAGTCTTGTTACCGGCATAACGACCCACTTCAGATGATAATTTTGCTTTTCAGCACTTCTCTCCCAGCCTCCCTCATTATCTCTCTCTCTCTCTCTCTCTCTCTCTCTCTCTCTCTCTCTCTCTCTCTCTCTCTCTCTCTCTCTCTCTCTCTCTCTATCTTCTACAGAGGGGTAGAGCTTGTTTACCATGTAATTCAATCTGTTTTCCCCTCACTGAGAAGGAAGCGTGCGGAATGTGTCTCGGGGCTGGCAGTGAGACTTATTTCCTGGCACGGCCATCACGGACGCAGTGTAGGATGGCGCTGTAAAAGATGCCACGCTCTGCTTAGTGGAAATGCAATCATCACGCACCGCCAGTCAGGGCTGCTCCCAAACTGAGATAAGCAGATCATTGAAAAGCCTTGCCGGCCATTTTATATCCGCTTTACACGTGGACATGTTTTCACAGCACCTACACTTACGTTTATACAGAGGGAGGTGCCCGAACGTGTTAATTTAGACAAAATGTAATATATTAGTGATTAATTAAACGTTAACGACGACATTTTCTTTTACTTATACAAAATCTGTTGTACGGTTTCTTTGAAGTAACGAGCAAACGTCCCACCTGCTAAGAAATTAAGCGTCATGGGTTTAGAGCTTGACTGCAAGTTTGTTACATTGTGTACAAGTGTAATCTGTGTACCGACTTAACTTTACACAGATCTGTCAGTCAAAATCTAAGGCGCTTTCCTTTCATCATGGCGCATTTACTCTAAATGCTAAAAAATAATAATAATAATAATCCTGGCACTTGCAGATATAAAGGTTTTTGCCGCATCGGCATTTGTCAGCATCCGTCTGGCCACAAGACAAAGTGACCCCTCGTCCCATCAATCTAATCTCACTGGTAAGTGGCCAAAGATGAGGCTGGATTGATTGGAGTGGAGAGCAGCCCTCGATCGTCGGCTCTGGGAGGCAGACGCTTCCCTGAACTAGGGGTGAACTTTGCTTTCCATATATAAATACAGCTTTGAAACCAATCAGCACGCTGGCTCGAGGGCATCATCTTCCAGTGCAGGCTCCTCACATTACGATAATGTGCATCGTTCTCTCTCTCAGCCCCATAACGCTGGCAAGCGTAAATAAAATACTGTCTTTCTCTGCACTCCGTCCCTCTGCTGCCAGGAAGAGGCTTTGCATACAAATGAATTTCAGAGAGCAGTGAGATCACCCAGGAGTGCTGGTGTTGGTGCTGGTGGGTGGAGGTGCGGTGGGGGGGGGAGACGTCGGCCTGGACTCGAAGCTTCTTGTGTGTTGGGTGATGCAACTTGGAATGGTACCCGGTGGGGCGTCCACTGGGGGGCGCTGATGAGCGTAGTCGGACTAACAAAAGTCTGGGTGTTCTTCCAGGAGGAAGACACATTCACGGAGAATTAAATGATAACAGCTTAATTAAAAATCTATATATACAGAAACTTCCATACATATTGGTACCCCAATGCACTTAATGCATGAGCAGACGTCATGAGAGTTGAAGTAAAACTTTGTTTTACAATATCCTTTAGAACACACATTAAAGACAACAACTGAGATGTAATGCATCACATTACAGTATTAAAAGAATTAACTGTACAATTAAAATATATTTTAGTTATTTTACTGATAGATAGTCGTTAATTCTCAGAGTGGCACACCA
The DNA here is from genome assembly GCA_025773905.1 of Chitala chitala. Taxonomy (NCBI): domain Eukaryota; kingdom Metazoa; phylum Chordata; class Actinopteri; order Osteoglossiformes; family Notopteridae; genus Chitala; species Chitala chitala. The sequence goes on from JABJVR010000036.1 coordinate 2,055,546, forward strand.
TGGCTGAAAATACCACTCGTGCTGAAAAAGAAACATAACTACAATTTCTAAACGTTATACAGCTAGATTATGCCAACCGAATTTGTTTTCGATTAACATGCCCGAAATGCAAAGACACAAAAAATTTCTTCTTTTATGGGAATCTCTTCATAGTGCTGAAAATGACAATGTACTTTATTTCATTAACTGATGACTGTTTCCCTGAACTTATAGCTAACGTTTCACCGTAACAAATCAATACACACCTGATGTATTCATTAATCATAACAGGCTTTATAATTTTTGTCTATTCTGCTTTTACTAGCAACAATGGCCTCCTATGACAGTCTCAAAACAGAAATTCAATTAGGCCTACATGCCAAATGCGTACTGTTGTTCAATTCCCCATTTACATTATTTAATATACTTGTACGTATTTATTAGATCTACAAATTGCTACAGCTCTTTTCTTATAATTGCAGATTATTAATATATCCTGTGTATTAAATGGTTTTCTCATACTGAGGCCATCTCTCTGGTTAAGTGGTTAGCAGGTTGCCCACTGGTATATGTTATTGGTGTTTACCTTCTGTGGTATTCTGTATGGAGTTGGTAATTACGATTTTGTTAGACAAACAAAAATGTAGCACAAAGCTTCAAGAAGAATCCACGAGGCACAACCAGCTGACTGTTCACAAATTTTTAATACTAAATACTGTGGACATACCATCTACCAAGATTTCAGATTTTGAGGAGTCAGTAGTGGGAACCACACAGTTGAGCATCTGAGAGTCAAAACGTCTGGCCAATGCATTTAGGCCAACCTTCTTCTCCTACATCTGCTTCATAGACCGACTCACGTTCAGCCCCTTGTGCTCCTAATCTGGATCCAACCTCTCAAGAGCGGGGAGCATCTTCCTCCTGATGGCTCGAGGACCTGCTGACCGCATCCGCAGGTATTCACTTGGGCCTCGTTTTCACCTGGTGCAACTGTAACCGTCGTCCGTGCCACAGGCTTTCAGAGATGGCATTGTGGAGTGCTGGGGGGTTGGCACAGACCAGCTGTGATTTCTCCTGTGAAGTCACCTGTCCCTCCACCCATGCCAGGTGAGCCACCAGGTCCAGATTTTTGGCCCAACTCTTCGGTTGGAAGCAATGATAACTGCAGTAGCCTCTATCTTGCACAAGCCCTGTCTGTCCATGTCACAACTGCTCTTCTTCTGACCACGTGAATAATGATGTCATTTCTCCTGCCCATCTGTAGATTCATTTACATGTGCCCTGTGCACTAAACTGTTACACAGTGTAGTAGTATCTATATACACTCGTCTATAAAGGAAAGACTATTTTACTGATTTTAAGTAGCACACCTTTCTGTCTTTTAACCTCTTAACCCTCATAACCTCTTATGTGGTTAAATATTGCTTTTTGTACATGGACCCATAGACTTTTTATGCTTCTCTCAAAGTCTGTTGACAAATCAGTATGTTAGTTGCTAAAATTCTAAGAAAGCCAATCCTGACTTTAAAACATTACACCCAGCACAACTTGTTTTCTAATTTTCACTGCAGGATGTAATTTTTTAATATTATGTTGCTTTAATTTGATCGGATTTATGACTTTGTAAGTTTTACAAAGGTAGATGTTATTTTTTTCCAATACTGACATGTAAACTGCACATTAAAATGCTAATGAAAAAACTGCAAGAAGATAAAAAGAATAAAAAGTAATAGAATAGCATGACGAAAACAGACCAGGGAAAATGAGTTAGCATTAGCATGCTTTCGGTCCTTGTGATGTAAACATACATACAAAAGTACAGGTGCTGGCCTCTGGATTTGGCCTTCTCTGGGTTGTTTAGTTTTCCAGTGGAGAGAATAACTTCTGTTTTGGCTCATTAAAGCTCTGCCAAGATTGACAATTAAGGCCCTTTCCACCCCCTAATGCGTATGTCGCTCGGCTGGCCAGAACAATATATTTATCTGCAATAATGTGGAAGAACTCCACTTCTATTCCTTCATTAAACCACCATTTGAAAACAGTGGAAATATAGCAATGTAGAGGACACTATATTCGCCATTAGTAATTTGGGGCCAGACGGGCCAATTTTGTACACTCACAGCATGATTCATATAAAAAATCAATTGTCCTTCAAATTCCCCTCTTGTCCAAAAGTTTCTGCAGATGCGAAAGCAATGACTGTTAATGTAATGTCACCTAAGCAATAACGCTACAGGAATTGAATCTGACCACAGAAGTGAATGGGCTGTTAATGGAACCCGCGCAAGCGAGAGTCACGCCGACAGCCGCGTGTCCGGAGAGCGCTCGCGCCGCCACGAGCCTCACCTTCCATACAAAACGCCACGCTGCTGTCCACTCGCCCTCGTTTTGAGCGGTGGGGGTCGCGGGAACGGGGGGCGGCTAGGAGTGCACGGATCTGACAATTATCTGCATTAGCTCGCTTTAATTTCTCGCCTGTCTGCTTACGCTGCCATTGACTGTCTAACAGCTAGAGTATCAACGGAGTGAAGGACAATAAAACTGCGACGCCCCGCTGAGGGCCACAGATTAACTTTAAACTTGTGATGATATCCAAACAGCTCTTCTGTGTTGATGTACAGCGCTGAGGGTGATCCTAAAGAGAGAGAGAGAAAAAAAACGTGATTACTTCTGCAAGTACACTCTGCCTAAAAAGTCAGACAACCGATTAAATTCACAAACATTTCATTCATTTCCTCCAAGTTTGTGTTATATGCAAACGTGTTTTGTTTTAGTGATGATGTTCATGTAATGTAAATAAAACGGAAAACAAACAGAAGTCAGCAAAGTATTCTCACAGCGAGAAACTGTTTAGGAACAGATTGACCTTACAATAATACTCGGCTTCCCTGCTGGTATGTGCTGGTCTAATACAGTACCGTTCCAGTAACAATACAGCGATACAATCTGATATTTTTTAATCTGATCATTTTTCTACTGGTAAAGCAGTAACCGTATATTTATGTATTTCACCTTTTCTTATTTTGAGTATAATATCCACATATTGAGACATTATACATTAAGTATAATAGGCGAATGTGTTTGTCTCAGACACCATGTCAGAACATGGTCCACGATCATTCTGTTAAGTTATAATTACAGCCACTCATTTCAACACATTTGGGACAGCTGCTTACCCAACCAATAGAGGCGCAACCAACCGCTCCCCGCCCCCACCCCCACCTGCCCCTTTCCCAACATATCCATCTCAGTGACAGATGAGTGGGAGCCTAAGGCTGCAGTTTAGATGATGTGATGCAGAGATTCTTTATTAACATTTCAGCCCCATTCCGCGCGCAGTATAAATTAGGTGGCGTGTTAAGTCCGGACGATTGTGACGATATGTCACCGCGGTGGCAGACGATTTGATGGCCCGCAGTCAATTCCATCGCCATTATTATACTGTCCGAAACACGGAACGGACAGCGGCTCTGATTGCTTTTCTGTTTGGGGATTGTAACGGAATCACGATGCAGGCGGTGCGGGGTAAAGGGGGGGGGTGTCTTCTCATTAACGCATAAAAGGGGAAAAACAGTGAAAACGTATATCTGTGCTCACTGCGGACAAAAGTGGATGGAGTTTCACAAAAGACTTCCAGTTTTCCTGCCGCATTTGTTTGTCTTTTTAACATTTAAATGGTTTTTAACTAAAATGTGCGGTCAGTAAGCGATCCAAGCAGTCGGATCCGTTTGAATTAGATTATTACTTCAAACAAGTAAATAAATAATTGAGGTAGCCAGTAAAAAAAAACTGGTTTTTCCTCCTCGTGGGGGAGTTATAAATGGTTTTTGTCAATCAAACGTTGAGAAGTTTTTGCACAGCGAAAGCACCTTTAACTTGAGTCCGCCTCTGCCCCATCACGAAATGTGAAAATGTTGACTTTTTTTCATTCTGCTGCGATAAGCAAAAACAAAATTGGTAGTTTATTTCGTTGCAAAAAGTAATGGATAATCACGGTCCCATCATTTAGTTTGGTAATTTCAAATTAAGTGAATTACAGATCCAATTTTCATTAGAAAATTAGGAGGAGTGGAAGAAATTACACTTTTTATTTGATTAATGATTGTGGGTAGACCGTTTAACAAAAAAAAGCAAATGTCTTTTAAATCAATGGCTGGCACAGTTAGCAGGAAATGCCCTGGATTTTATCATTTCCCTTATCAGGACAATCTTTCTGCTTGATTTGAATAGGTTATGCCGCTAATTTGATAGTAATAAAACCGTTGCCTTCTAGTGGCCAAGTAATGTAGTGATAAATAAGAGTGACACACATTAGTCCTTGGGTGACACGCCGCTGCATGCAGAGAGCTCGTTTTTATATCGTGTTTTTAGGATGAACCTGGATGCGTGGAGATCCAGGGTCTATTGTGGGCCATCCTAATGGAAGGAGACGGTTAGTTAGCTCTCTATCCGGCGCCCGAAAGGACACCCTGAGCCATAAATGTGTGGCACGGCGCGTCCTTTTATTTTTCTTTCCTTGACAAAGCAGAGCTTATGTCGTTCTGTCCAGTAGGCTCCCCTGGTAAAAATGTCAGATTGAGGAGCGAAATGACAGCCCGAGGCCTTTGGTAAAGGTTCCTGTACTCTGAGATGGGAACACAAATTGGATCCAAACTCACAGCTCTGAGTCGAAATGCCCCGCTCCATTTTCACACTGCGATGGCCGGCAAAAAAAAGAGGAAAAAAAGAGATATAAATAAAATAAGAGAAATAAATAAATGCATAAAATAAAGCAAAAGCTAAGGTGTCCAATATGGCCATAAATGATAATGCTGAGAGGAGTCGTGTGCTGGCTCTGTGTTTATCCCTGGGATGGGAATGACCTCTGCTGCTTATAGCTTTCGTTCAGTGTGTCAGATCCCCCCCCCACACCCCCCTTCTGCCATTTCATGGAAGATGGACTGAGGCAGATTGGCTTTCTGTCTCCTAGCTTTACAAGAAGGAACGGCGCCCTCAAGATGTACCCGTTTCGGGGCGGCGATAAAACTGCTAACTCGATAAATCATTTAATATCACGATATGGAAACCCGAAACGGCTTGGGGGGGGAGATAAAACACGCAAACGTCGCTCTTTTATATTTCAGTGCGCATATTTCTGATGCGTTTTTTTCTGCTCATGTTTCCGATGCGTATTTTCGCTCATGTTTCCGATGCGTATTTTCGCTCATGTTTCCGATGCGTTTCTTTGTGAATAGCGGACGCTGAGATATCGGTGGACACGGAAGAATAGACGCTAAGGATCGCAGCTGGCATATGACGAGGTGTTACACGTCATGAGCTCCTTTTTTAACTCTCATTTTTGAGGAGAGGAGACTCTGGCTTTTGCGCTGCTGAAACTCTGCCAGGCTTCCAGTTTGGGTTGATCCCTGAAGCATGAGCCTCACACGTTCAAGCTGTTTCAACAGCCTGTCAACTAATGGGATTTTGGGATGGGTACATTAGGCCTGTGCGCGTCTGAGGAAACCTGGCAACTGACACCAGTCTGCCGTATTAAAGACCCTGCATCGCGGCTTCACGAAGACACTGTACCGGTTTCAGAGCAAGTCGTTTTGAAGTAAGGCAAACTTTTCCCACGGAGCTGCGTATGTGTTTATCATACAACGCATTGCTGAAAAGTTTTTTTTTTTTTTTCATAAATATTACATTACAATTGGAAAGCGCCAAAAAGTGCATTGACTTACAGTCTGTTTTCAAATGGCAGTATTACATAAAGTTAACGAAGTCACCAGCTTGTACTGTACACACACACACACACACCCTTTAACACCACACATTAATTTACCTAAGGCACATATACATGCTAATGAACACTAATAAAATCTAATATAAAAACTAAAAAGCAAATGCAAAACCTAAGCCAAGTGTCTGTCACAAGAATGGAACAAGTGTTTAGCAGTTTAATCAAAGTTTCTGTTCCACTTTGTGATCTCTCTATATGACAATAAAACAGAATTTATTAAATTTGAAGTTTAAGAAAAATGGTTAAGAATAACATAACTGCATGATCATTTTGAGTTACAGTGTCAGTTTTGCAGTGTAGAATGTCCTGTATCAACTTGCATTAATGTAAGTCGGACACAGTGTACAGATGACAAAAAGAGAAGTTAAACTCCTCAGCACATCATTATGAGTTTCATATAAAACCCAGCAATACTAATATAGTCAAATTTGAAAAGTGGCTGCAGTTAGAAAAGGAGAAATATGACTCTAAAGTGCCGCTATGATCTGTGTCTGAGTGTGTGCGCATGCGTGTGTGTATTTGTTAGCGTGTGTTCATGTCTGCGCACGTCCATGCACGCGCGCGCGTGTGTGTGTGTGTGTGTGTGTGTGTGTGTGTGTGTGTGTGTGTACATGCCGTATACTGAGTTGGCACTCCATCAAGGGTGTACCATCTCTTGTTTGGGACAAACTCCAAGCCCCCCGGATGTTCTCATGGTTAGGCATGGTCTAGAAAATGAATGATTTAAATTAATGTATTTATACAGCAATCATTGTAATGCTCATTTATAAGTACTTATATATGTAAAGAAGGAACCCTTGTTGCTATGGGATTTACACAGGAATTGTTAAATGTCACACATACAACTTTTGAAAGATGCACCTGTTCAGCCTTTTTCTGCATTGATGTTAAAAGCCAAATGCTTCTTCATTCATTATACGCCAATAAAGGTATGTATAAACTTAACTGACACATAGAATATGACATCCAAATGCAAGGTCTTCCAGGTGCAGTCAGCGCATTGTGTTTTTGGGCAAGATGGTTAACCAAACCAGCTGGAAAGAAGTCAGCTCTAGGCCCCAGCGTTAACAAAAAGCCTTTTTTTAACTTTTCAACAACAAGATACGATAAGAAATGCCTTCCCTTATTCTGTAACCGCGTAACAGGGAAAAAAAGGCACATCGTATTTTGAAAACGAGAACAGTTTGGTTTGCTATGGCTCCCCTATTAATTTTCGCTTGTCTTTTTAACTAGAGCTCTCTGCCACAAGGATGTGAGTTGTACAGAAGGCAGTGAGATGAGGTCTAGGCCTGGACTTCTTCTATTATGTACTGCTACCTAGTGGCCTGTGCTCCTATTACAGAATCTCAGGGACGGTGCTCTTAAGCAGAAATGTGTCTGTGGGAAGCCTTTCTCATTTGAGTTATTTCATTTCATGATCATCAGAATTTCAAATGTAGTGATTTGAGGAAGCACTTCAGTAACTGAACTTTGTTATCATTTTATTAATTTACCTTTAGGCCACTGAAAAGGGGTCTGAAAACCATGACAGTTGTCATACAAAGCCAGTCCACTGTGTCAGTAACAACACTGTCAGTAAGAACAGCAACGGTAATAACAGCCAGGAAGTACAGGATAATTACTGATTTTTTTCTGTAAACGGAGATTATTGGCAACATTTTAATCGTTGCTGATTTATAAAATTACTTCCTTCTGTCTCACTGTAAATATTGTAAGGTCCCCTCTAAGTTTACATTAAAGAATTTAATCACATTTTACCTGTGACTGTGTGATTAACCTGCTTCTTTAACCTCACAGGACGTCTGCAATAACTGCCAAAGATCTTGTGCAGTAAGGCCCTCAAATGGGTTTCTCCTCCATGCCCACCATCAGCAACAGCTCGCATCTTCCACCATCAGCAACAGCTCCCATCTTCCACCATCAGCAACAGCTCTCGTCTTCCACCATCCGCAACAGATTCTGTCTTCCACCATCAGCAACAGCTTCTGTCTTCCACCATCAGCAACAGCTCCCATCTTCCACCATCCACAACAGCTTCCGTCTTCCACCATCCGCACCAGCTCCTGTCTTCCACCATCCGCAACAGCTCATGTCTTCTGGAAGCCATGTTGGATTTGTGTTCACTACTAAAAAGACTTCACCATGCAGGTCCTCTATCTGGCTGACACTCGACTCGGTGTGAACAGATCACCGGGTTCCTTCGCTCTCTTGCTACAGACAGATTTCTCAAACAGACAAATTACATTTTTCACTCTAAACTTTTTTAAGTGAATGTCTGACAGACTTGGGGTTTTCAACAATAAAGCATCTAATGAGAGTATGATTTTTTTCACAGGCTCCATTTGTGGCAGGTACAGAATGACTGTAGACAAATTCATGTTCTATTTTAACTTCATAAACTTTAAATGGGAACTTCAGAAATTCCATGGCAGCCATGAAACGTTGCCTTAAAGGGCTCTTGAATGTTTTGACTTAATTATGAACAAGGACTGAAATGTAGTCAGCAGTGTTATGATTTTAAACGTGTTTTGCTTATACACAGTGCTAGACTCAGACCAGAATAGCAGCATGTTAAATTTGTGCTTAATAGGCAGGGGCTTTAAATTTTTTAACCACCTTTCAGTCTTAACTGACACAGGTGAGTAAATACTAGTATCACAAAATCTCTGATCTGTTAATATTTATGAGGTGACGTTTCGTAATGTGTCTTGACTTGGCAATGTTTGCCTTATTTGTCCCAGAAAGGCTTTGACGGTGTGGCTGCCTCGGTCACCTCATGGATAGTGTAGTCCATTTACAAAAGGTCAGAGTCATCGGACCCTTCTCATATAATTAAGACTTCAGTAGCTCTGGCTGAGGATTCATACCAAGTGTCAGAATGAAAGTCCTGATTGAGCATGTTGGGGCGAGGCATGGGGGGGTGGCACCAGGGTTGGGTGCCAGAGACCTACATCCTGGTATCATGAGCTGCTAATCACAAGGTTTCATACGAGTTTGGACTGTACTAAGGAAACGAATTGTCAACATGAAGGAGGGCTGTACAGACAATGAACCATTACCCACTGGGAAAAACGCAGATGTGTGTACGTGAGCTAAAAAATTATTTAACTCAGCATTTCACGCTTTATCATTTGCGAATTAAATAAGCAGCAAAACACCGCTTCAAACTGATAAAATATTTAAACATATATTTATAAAATTTCTGACATATGGCATCAGTCAGTCAAGGAATGATTGTTTAAATCTAATGTTAAGGATCTTGCTTTATCTTAACCATAAGCAGCAATTGAATTTCTCAGAGGATTTTTCTCCCCGCACTGTAAATGTGAAGTGAGTAATAAATTTGAGTTATGCCCAGGGCCATGAGTAATCTGCTTGTATTCACAGTAATAATTGATAAACCAGATAAGATTTAGGCTCCGTTCAGTCACAGGAGACCAAGAACTCTAGCATCCTGACATGTGTATGTTCTCCCCCCCAGATGAAGTGCGGCTTGAATGATGTATTTCTGCTTTGCTTAATGACGGGAGGGGTGTTAAACTGGAGTGTTTAATTAACCCTACCGCGGGCCGCCTGTCAAAAACGCCCATTCGCCGCTGATTGAGACCTTGGCGTATCCTAGAGGAGGCAAGGGAAAGTGATAATGTGAAGTCACAGCGCAAGATTGCTTTTTTAAATTCCATTTTATGGGTCACTGCTTTGAATTCATTACCGGCGTGCAAAGACATTCAGGGGTAAGAATAATGCTCTCCTCTTTTCACAGCAGAGAATCGAGTGCGCTGTCGCAAGAGGAAATTAATATGTGACATCTTTATCTAGTTTTAATTTCAGTCATAAATATACTGTGCTTTATTTGCAGATCTGCAGAGGACAGATTTCTATCCTTCATATCTTGCAGCAAAAAAGAGTTGACACTCAAGCCTTACATGAGAAGGTTTTTGCCCCCAAAGGAATCACACTATTATAAATGATTTATCAATTTAAACACAGAAAACATACCATTAGAAAAGCCGTTCTTGTCCAAAGGAAACAAATATACTCAGTTCTCTTAGTAGTTAATTCAATTTAATATGAGTAATAGAAAAGTCTTAGAATGTCATACAAAAACTAAGAAGGACTAAGAAGAAGTATACAACACCCACAAAGATAATTTTTGGGCTACAGTTAAAATTGCTATCAATCTTGCATATTGATAGCTGAAAGGCTCCCAATGAGCCCGGTAAATTTAATCTGAATCGTCTGGGTCGTCTGTTTAATCAATAGGCGCCATATGATGATGCGGAGAGTAGCAGTTGCTATCATGATGACTTAAGATGGTGCTGGAAATTTGCTTAAAGCCTGCACCAATTAACTTCAGAATGATGAATGCCGGGCCGGGCGAGCGAAGGTCTGCTCCTTTGTGCGGCGGGACAGCTCAGCTGTTGAGCGGGAAGATTTGGAGGGATAAATCTGCCGCACTCCGCGCGCGCCCACCCCCCCTAATGATTACGTCAATCTCGGCAAACGCTCGCACATTGGAGCTGTCAGCGCGCCATCAATCACAGCGGGGTTTGTCAGAAGCTTTTGCCCAGATTAACGAGCCCGGAACAATAACAAGTCCAATTTGCATAGAAAATTGACCTAATCTTCAAAAGATGATACAACCGAGGTCGACCTGCTCCGTGTTCCTGCGTATATTGTTCTGGACGGTAGAGGTTACACACCGCTGTATCGCGGCGCATCTTCATGGAGCGACCGTGCATGGAAATCCAACCTTATGCCTACATTACGCCAATTTAACTGTGTTAATCACCTGCAGTTTTTTTTTTACCCCCACATGAATCTGTACATGAGGCCCTTGTTTAATATAGCATGTGTGATGATATTTTAATACTAATATGTATAATTTACAGTTTTAACATAATATATGGGATCTTCTATTTCACAGAAATGCATTTATCGTAGAAACGAAGTGTTTTAAAAATAGAGGTCTGTAATACGCAGTAAGGGGAGTATCTGGAAATTTATAGTGTTTTGATAAACAAAGTAGGTATGGCTTCGGCATAATTATGTAATCTAATTAAACCCCTTGTTTTATTAGATTGCATGATCCGTACCATTAAAGGCAAATAAGGGTTGCTGCAGAATTACCTAATTTTGTTGGTGAAACAATCTTGAAGCTCTTTTGAAAACATCTGATGGGTTTTCGCCCTGATTCATACGATGTTTGTCAGAGGAATAACATAGCCACTTATTTTTTTCCACGTAATTTATGACAGAAGCAGATCATACGCATTTTTTACATCCGGACACAGGAGCTGTAGGCAGTATTTTATAGGGGCATACGCCTGACTCATTACTTTTAAATATAACCTATGTAATGAATTTTCAGTATGAGCTCAAAAAGAGAAAATAAGAGGAGTTAGGAGAATACTATCATTTCGTTTAAAGAATAACATTTAATAGTAAATAATGTATTCGCACTGTTTCCATGGAGATGTGTAAACTGCTTTTCTCCAGGCCGACAGTTACTCGGCATGTGATACTCGTAAAGTTCACCGACTAACCAATGCGTTATACTGTCTCCAGCAGATCACCTTGTCTTCGTGTCCAAAAATCTAGTTATTTTTTATTTCAGTTTTAACAGTTAATTTACAATCATGCCAATTCATACTGGCTAAATTAGGCGCGAAAAATTAATCTGCATGTTCTGCAAACGAGTATGCATTAACGTTATATTGGAGTAACTCCCTTTTAGCCCTGACTTTAAAAGCAAAGTCTGATTGTTTACACATAAATTGTTTTAATATTTTAAGAAGAGACAATTAGTCTATGTCTGCAGTTTATAGTGCAAGAAAGAACTTCGTTACAAAGCTTGGATAAAATGATATGCTTTTCATCAATGGTCATTCACGCACTTTGCACCAAAAAAAAAAAAAAAAACAACGATACTTTGACCCCAGAAATGCATAAAATTTATATTGAAACTATTCACATTAATTATAATACTTAAAACCATTACTATATATGTGACATCGGCCGTGAGTGAGATAATCATATCTGAACAGTGTGTAACGTATATGTGCTGAAGAATACGGATTTTTTCACATAGTTTTTGAGTGTTTTAAAGTGATATAGAGAAGACTGTATTGCTTTATATAGGCAGCCTTTGTGCTGGCGTGGACACAGATTCAACGTCTTTCCGCCATAATCAAATACAATAGATACATGGCCTCTCAAAAAAAAAAAAAAAACTGTGTGCATTTATCTGTGAAGTTTGCCGTCAAACGAGACAGTGATGAATAAAGTGGGTTTTGCCTGGTTCTGCCGAGACAATCCTGGCAGTATATTCTATCGGATCCTTTCGCCCTCTGCTACGCCTTCTTCCGATTGTCCGCGCGCGCGGCTAGGAGGGTAATGCAAGGCATGCGGCGACGCATTCCCGCAGCTCGGCCGTGCGACGCGAGGGCCATCTGGCCACCGCAGCACATTGTTCAGTGAACACGGGGGGGGGGGGGGGGGGGCCCGGCCGGGGGGGGGGGGGGGGGTG
>JABJVR010000036.1:2083421-2131955 GCA_025773905.1 Chitala chitala
GGGCCGGCATTAGCAAGCGCTATTTAAGTCTCTCTTGATGTAGTGCGTCTGGGCTTCACTAATGACGGGGCGTTACAGCCGGAGGACCCGGAAAAAACCCACCAAGCACAGGAAGAACAAGGAAACCCCACACACACAGACCCAAGGTAGAAATCAAACCCCCCCAGGCCAAGGAGAGGTAAGGTGACAGTGCTAACCACCACGACACCATGCCACCATTATGGCCTTATCAACATTTCCAAATTACCGATTTTGTGTGTGTGTGTGTGTGTGTGTGTGTGTGTGTGTGTGTGTGTGTGTGTGTGTGTGCGCGTGTGTGTGTGTGTGTGTGTCCTGGCTCAGCAGGGTATCCCCTGCTGTCCCCTGCTTTCTGCTCTAAGGTCCCTGGGATAGGCTTCAGACTCCCCTGTGACCTTGCACAGGATAAACAGTATGGAAAATGGATGGATAGATATATAATTAAGCAATAAAAAGATTGTATTGAACTATATATTTTTCATTTTTTAAGTAAATGGAGGAAACCAAAATATCATTAGTCATTTAAAAGTTTTTGAAACCAAAATAGCACATTGTCAGTTGTGCCTTTGATAACACGGCTGTTGATGCTTCATGGTTTTGCATGACACTAAGTGCATCTGCTTGCAATAAGTGTTAAGTACGGGTGTCCAAGGCCCTAAACACTTGTTAACATGTCTCTGAACTTGTTTTGTGTGCAACAGTTTTAAAGTAAATCCATACCCCGTCATCCTCAGATCAGCATGAGAAACAGATAAATGTTCTCATGTACCTTTTGTTATATACTTGCAATTATATGTGGACAAAATGAAGAATCCTGATTTGTCACTGATATAGCAGTTCTGACATTTAAAAAATTCTGAAATACATTAGTGCTGAAAATACCGAAAAATGTAAAATCTACCCATCCACCCATCTGCTTTATGCAGTTTCTAGCACCTTCACAAACCAGACACTTGATAAGGTGCCTCGTTTAATTAATTTATTTTTTATTACTCTGGCAAATAGTTGATTCAAAGCCAGACCTGAGAATCAGAGCATGTCACCTGTGGAACACACCAGTCTGTTCGTGGACTATCTTACCCACAACTTCACACACTTTAAGCACACATGCGCGCATATGCCTTATCTGTCTGAAATTTGCAGATTAAAGGGAAAACACGAGTGGCTGATCCTCTGCATAGGAGTACATGAGTGTAACTGAACAAAGGCCTACGAACCTGGAGGTGGGTGGTGGAAACCTCTAAGCTCATACTGCTGACTTGACTAAAAGCTCATTCCCTTTTAAAACATTTGGCTGCATGTAAACCTCGACCTCCGCTGGCTCCTGTGAATCAATGCAAGTGGCGACGTGTGGCCTTTTGACTCTACCCCTGGACTCAGAAGGGAAATCGTGGCCCAGATCCCAAAATAACCTCGGCAAAAGAATATTAAGATATATAATGTCACCCCAGTCTTCTATTGCTGCTAATCACAACCAAATTCATGCATATTTAGCCTGCACAAAGCTTTTCTTGTTCTCAAAAACTAATTAACAGCTTGATGTTTGTCATTTACAGTAACATTAGGTACATATTAAGTTCAATGAAAAATTCCAGTTTCGCCGTCTGTTTGGAGAGAGAATAAATGTCAGGCTATTGAGGGTTTTTTTTTTTAACTACATGCTATTATTTACTGTATAATACTGTATTTGCTCTGTACCATTTGGATGGTTTTTACTTTTGGCTACCCTTTGAGAAACAATTTTTTTTGTCAAAGCCTACACTGTGTTTACCCAACAGGTAATTTGGAAATAGCTTAACACATTCCACACTTGCCTGAACACTGTATAATTTGATCAGTAATTGATTCTGCAGACTGAATGATGACACCAGTCATGTGCACTAATCCCTGCATAAGGACCTTGAGGTTTGTGCTCCTGTCTAATTAAATCCCTTTTTTATATAGCGCCTTTCACAACAAAGCATTACAGGAATGAATGATAGTAAAAAGAACACCTATTAGAATAGGGCAAAATCTGAGTTAAAAGCCAAACAACATCGGAGGAGAGGAACCTAAAACTCCACAGTGTATAGAAAAAAAAGCTCTGGGGGGGTCCAAGGTTGACTGACCGCCCAAGTCTTATGCACCTGCTAACATTATAGAATACAGAATTAATATAAGGACTATCTAAATCTCAGTATCAATATGAAATTCATCTCTGTGCCAGGTGCAGGAGTACATCTCCTTAGGCTTGCAAGCTCCATTGGGCGAAGGTCCCATCCATAAGGTTCAACTTGGTAAGTCTAACATGACATCCCACTCACACGGTGTCCAGACAGGCACCAAGCAGACATATCATAACTAACATTGACTAAACCATAACACTCAAATCCAGTTATTTTATTACATAAGTCTTCTAACAGCAGGATGCTTGATTTCTGTAATGTAGGTAAAAGCAAACCTTTATGTAAAGACAAAAGTGAAAATGTGACAGCAGGCATCTGTAGGACACCTCAATGTCCTCGATCATCCCCAGCATTACTCAGGAGGCGAGTTCTGCAAGGCGTCCTGCGTGTTGATAAACCGTATTCGGGCCACAAGAACAGCGAGCTCAGCGACAGGGCCAGAGGTTCCTGAGCATACCTCAGCCAACGCCACAAGGGCTAAAATAACTGCCATATTACAGGGCGAAGGTTCGTGAAGGCCACTGAACACAGCTGACCTAGCACAGCTGTGAGAGCAAGGGTAGAACACGTGAAGCAAAAAGGCTAAACCAAGGACACAGGGTGATCTAACTGTGTTCTCTGAGCGCTGGTGGGTGTTTTTTTGCGGCCTTTGAGAATACTCACTGCTCTTGACACCCTCCTGCCAACTGTCAAGCCTCAATAAGAAAAAACAAAACTTATTTTTTAGTAAGACTAAAGCTGTTCTGTAAGACAGCAATACATTAAAAATAGAGTGAATCCATACACATTGCTTTGAAGAATGGTGACATACTACGTGTGTTAGGAGTAGAAGTTTAGCTGCTTTATGCCTTAGCCTATTTGTCTTAGTTTCAGTAATAAAAGCCTTCTGTTGTGCAGCTCTCTGGTAATTTGTTTAATGCCTGTTTTGGTGACTCCATCCTATAAACCATACAGTATCAGCTGAGTTTAATATCAGCTTTATATTACCTTTGTATATCATCAGAGTGTGTGAAAACCTCCACTTGTTCTGTAATTGTGCACCAGGCACTGATTACATATCACGTGGGGTCAGCAATTACAAGCACAGAAACGGGGAGACGCTGTGATTCATTCATGGCCTTACCTGGGCCTCCGCCACGAAGAACCAGACTGCAATCATTTTTACGACTGGTTGTTAAAAACAGCCAATAGATTGTCTTTATTTACTACTCAGAATTTAGTTAAACTGCTACATATGGTTATTTTTTATTTTACGTTCAGGATTGATGACGAGCCCCAAATCAAGAAGAAACGTTGATACGGGCTTACGGGACAGAGCCGAAGACGTCGTGGTCCTTATTTACTCCTCCCGCTTCACCAGCCTCAAGGTCTGAAGCACAAAACATGGACTGTCTTGCTCCAACTGCACACCCACCCACCCTGCCTGCCTTCAGCACTAGAGATGGAAACAAAGAAGGTTCCAGAAACCACAAGAACTAGAAGGTCACATAGAGATTCAGCTCCCAGGAGACCAGGCAGATGATGCAACTAAGGTCAAACACATGAGTGTGCCTCACGACCTCTGCCTTTGTTCATACAATCTATACTGTATGAGCTCTCAGTGTATTAGCACACTTTTTTGTTTTACACAAATTAAAGTGTACTCTGATACTTCATTAAAATAAAATGAAATAATTGGCTCTTTCATTGTCTTTCATTACACTTTGTGCTAGAGTACAAAAGTATTACTTATAACTTTCATACAACATACACTTAAAACACCATCATCTGTCGTAAGAGAAAAGGGCGAGCTGTGTGTCACATGTTTTAACTCTTACCAATTATTTCTTTACCGATTCCCAAATGTAACACAGAAAACGAATGTTTAATGCACGCAGAATTCTTACGTCAATATTAATATTTTAAAACATAAAGAAAATTGTGAAAAGTAACTTAGTTTTTTTTTTAGAAAATTGTGAAAAGTAACAGCTGTATTGATATTGTGTGACTTTCCACACCTGTGAGTGTACATGCACTATTCACGGGTGATGTCACAGTTCACATTTGTGTTGCTACAGGCGATGGTGATGGCATTAATTGATTCACTTCAAGCTTTTTCCTTCTATGTATCAAAACCATAGCAACACAAAGAGAATAGTGAAGGAGTTGTAATTTCAGTGTTAATGTCCATTTCGATGTTAAGGAAGAAATGCATTCCTCATCTCAGGTCAACTGAAAAAAGACAAGATTACAGTTCTTTTTTAAAAACACAGGTTGCAAAGCTACATTTGCGAAAGCCCCGTAGTACGACAACATTGTTATAGATGGCATTTTCCAGGCCTTATTTCACGATTGAGTTTTCTGATTACTTAAGCAGGGCCAGTGCATTCAGTAAGAGGTTAGAGAATTATAAGCCATTCATTAAAGTGGCTGTATTTGGATCCAACAAACACCATGACATTAAAGCATAGAGCAGTACCCTGCTGAAGTCTGTAGGGTGAAGCTGTGGTCCATCGTAGTGCACAAAGCCAGCACGTGTCCCGATGCCCTGCCTGAACAGCCATCGCATTAGCATTACTTATTTATTTTGGCTTGAAATTCCTCCAAGTCTCAGGAACGTGGCAGATCCGTGACTTACTGGTACAATCTGGACCCATTACCGGCCATGCTGGGTGCCCTCAGCAGGAAGCCACATGTAAACTGTTCGGGCAAAATCTGCACGCAGGCCGAGGCGTGTAGTCATATGACTAGCAAGGCACAAAATTCTTTTCCTTCCCAAGGAAAACTGTGTTTTATGTCTATTGCTTGCAAAAAAAAAACATCTACTTCAAAAGTCAAATTTTATATTGCATAATGATGACCCAGTGTGAAGTGTAGGGCTGTTATGAAATGATCCACATCATAATTATGAAAGCAATAAATAAGTGGCCTGATGTCTCAGTGGATAGGGTGTTGCGGGGGGTGTGGAAGCCTCCTGCATCAAGAGCAAGACACTCAGTGCTAGCTCCCCAAGTGCTGAACAATGGCTGCCCACTGCGCCCCCAGATTCCTTGTATGTGACGCAAATGTTTGACTATAGAACCTGATTCCCATTAACAATAAGGAATGAGTTTTTAAATTCTTTGTTCTTTGCCCAGAATTCACTAGGTTAAAGATAATTAATTTTTCATCACGAGTAACCTGAGTGAACATTTGGTGGACAGCCATAATATGATGGGAGGTTTGAATATAAACTCCCTGGGGGGTGTTTTCAGGCATTCCTAACAGATTTATCTTTTACAACAGAATTTAGCAATGCCCACCCAAGTGTGGTAGCAGGTAGGGTGTACCTGAACACCTAAATGAACCACCACTGTTCTACATAAATTTTCAGTCCACAGAACATGTGGTACAGAGCATGTCACACTTTCGTAGACTTTTAAAAGTGTGTATCTGAGAGGCTACAATTAACAAAAGGGCCCGTTCATAGTTTAGATACACAGCTGTGTGCTTGAAAACGACGCTCCAAGTTCCAGCTTTACCGACAAAATATTTCTGCTTCTTTTTTTGCCTTACTCCAGAAGTCACGAGATTAAGGCTTAGCAAGTTCACTAAGCTAATTGATTTCTGCCCTTTCCCCTCCAAATCACGTCTCTCCTCATGTGATCACGTTCCCTTTCACAGGCTGTTAATCGGACCTGACGAATATTGCTACTAGGAGGAGATTTTTTTGTTCTGTACTCTGTACACCATAGAAGCCCTACAGCTACGCAGAGGGTTGTGAGATGTGTCATTCACGTAGAACCACGCCTGTATCCATTTGTGAATTGGACCGGAATGCCATGACGGTATAAAAAGTTTTTAAAACACACAGCGTCTTTTTCACAAGTCTGCGCTGCGGGGGAGCTCTGTGTAATAACAGATTTATAAATGGCCAAGGAAGTGTTAATACAGCCCAATGGGGAGTCTGCGGGGGTGAGTCAAGAATAGAATTTGGTTTTCCCATTATTTACAAATTCATAAAAATGTATATTTTTGTGTGTTAATATTGCCTATTTGACCTAGTATTTAAAGAGACGTGAGACTGAGAAAGTGATTTTACTTTGGGGAGTTACATTTATATGATTTTTTATCTGGTGTGTCATTTAGGTTATTCGTACCACACTTAAACATAACCCACTTACGTTACTTGCTATAATGTTTATATTTACAGTACAGTATTTGTCGAATTTTACCGGTGGTTTACTGAAAGCCATGTGTCTGGACGTCAACATGTCTGTTGAGAGAAAACAGGAGTATTTTCAGGACAGTTTTCTTCTTCGCTGGTGTTTTTGTACTTTAAGCAGGAGTTAAGAACGTTTTTGTTAAACGTATTGTTGCATACAAAACGGATCACGCATACAAATAAAACAATTTAATCAATGTATTTAACATGCAGTGTTTTTACCTTTACATTTGTTTTGTGTTCGATGTGATAACAGAGCGCTGTTGCAAATGAAATATCAGGTAAATTGAAATACATGTTAATATCTGTTTATATACCCAAACATTTTTGAACATCGTTTGTTTTCGTAGGTAAACATATCCATTAACACACCGACTGCATGAAATGTGCATGAGGCATCATAGGTTGTACAGCAGGTGGCGTGGTAGTTAAGGGCACATTCTTACAGTATTAAAACATTTGCCTCTAATCCTGTAACTGTCCCTTCTTTTGTTCCCAAGAAAATATATATATATATATATATATATATATATATATATATATGAAAGTCTGAAACCTTTTTTTACGTTTCAGTTAGGAAATTATTATATATAACTTTATAATGATTACCTTTTCCCCTAACACTGAATATTCCATGTCAAAAGTGAAAAGTGACATCATAAAGTTAATTGTCATTATTTAGGTCAACACTGAACTAATGTATTTTTTTAAAGTGGCAGGAAAACCTGAATAAGCCAATACATTGCCGGTCAGCTGTGAATTTAGTGACATTCCTACCGTTTGTTCAAACTCTAAAATTGTAATCTTTAATTTTTACGTTCAAACCCTTTTAATCCTGCCAATCCTCCATATTTTGCCCATCCAGCGTGCTCGCGCCCGAATCTGGGCCACTTCAGAGCATTAGTCCCACGTCCGCTGTACCGTTAGAAGAATTTGACTAAAGACGGGTCTGTTCTCAGTTAAGGTCTTTAAAGGCAGCAAAGCCTTTTACACTCCTTAAAGATACAGCCACAGAGCAGACTGTGTGTATAATCCAGCCCATCAACACCTTCAGGTGAAAATTTATTTGTACTAAGAAACTGGTTCGTGTGAGTATATGTATAAAAAGCAGGGTTCAGACATTTCTTTCTTCTTCGAGTTACACGCCTCGTGGACTGGTTATTGAGATTTTCATTTAATATATTCGGTACTCAAGTGGGCCGGTACTCTCTGGTACACGTTTACAAATCCTTTTTGACATATTCAGTATAGTGCAACACAGAGACAACTTATTGAAAGTTGAAACTGATTAACTGTGTTGCGTTTTTTACATGAATGATTATTGTAAATCTGATGGCTGCAACACGTTTCAAAAAAGTCGGGACATGGGGCACGTTTATCGCTGTTATACCTCTTTTTAACGACACTCAGTAAGAGTTTAGGAACAGTACAGACCAACTGGTGAAGTTTTAAAAGTGGAAAGTTTAGCCATTCTTGCTTCATGTATGTCTTGAGTTGCTCAACAGTCATAGGTGTCTGCTGTGGTATGTTGAGCTTAACACATTTTCAACAGGGGACAGGTCTGGACTGTAGGGAGCCAGTTAAGTACCCCCCAATCTTTTACTATGAAGCCCACTGTTGTAACGTGCAGAATGCATCTTAGAATTGTCCTGCTGGAATAAACAGGGACGTCCCTGAAAAAGACATTATCTGCATGGCAGCATATGTTTTTCCAAAACCTGTATGTATCTCTCAGCATTATTTGGTGCCCTCAGATATGTGCAAGTTAGCCATGCCATGGCCACTAACATGGACACCCCTATACTATCATAGATGCTGGCTTCTGAACGTCTCATAGATAAAAATTAGGGTGGTCCTTTTCTTCTTTTACCCTGAGGACAGAATGTCCGATATTTTCAAAACAGACTTGAAATGTGGACTCGTGAGACCCCATCAGTCCATCTCAGATGAGCTCAGGCCCAGAAAAGACATGGGCATTTCTGGCTGTTATGGGTGGCTTGTGTTTTGCTCTGTAGAGTTTTATCTTGTATTTACAGATGTGACTGGGAACTGTTTACTGACAAAGGTTTCCTGAAGTATTTCTGACCTCATGTTGCTATATCTTTTATTGTCTGATGTCAGTTTCAACTTTAAATATATTGTCTCTGTGCTGTATTCTACTGAATATATGTGATGAAGGATTTGTAATTCATTGCATTTTGTTTAATTTACATTTTACAAAATGTCCCAACTTATTTGGAACAGAGGTTCTATGTAGCCTACTGTTTGTAGTCAGTGGTCGAACTATAATAAATCATGAAATTCATGGTGAACGCTGAATGACCTGACTGGCACCTCGGAACCGGTGACGTCACAAGCTTTAGCGGGAAATCAAACGCTTGTCGGTTGAAAGTCAGCGCAATTATGGGAACGCTGTCATCCGTTTGCATATTTTCACCATGGTACCTGCTGTAACAGTAGCAGCTGGACCCAAGCGCGATTAACTAAAATATGGAGTCTGATCGTGAACAAAACAGGGCGAACAATAAAGTGCTATTTTAAAAGTCCAAAAAGGCAACAAAATGTATTGCAAAAGGGAGGTCACCAAAAAATAAATAAATAAATAAATACCGAAGTAGCTACTTAAAGGGGCATTTCAACACAAGATGCAACGCAAAAGCTAGTCAGACATCTTAATTTAGGTACACGTGTAGATGCTAATCTGGAGTCATGTGACATATTTTTCCGCCCGAGCTGGGCCAAAACTTGCTACAGTCTCCGTTCATAGCGTCACCCATTTTACCGCATTTAGGGCTGCGGCGTCGCGGCTAACTGTTAGCGCGTGCACTTACCGAGCACGCGGACGTGTAATGTGCACGCGCCTCGGATGTGTTTGGGCGAGCGATAAAACGCACTAACGTATTTCATTCCTTCGGCGAAGATGTAAACTGTTAAAGTGCTAACGTCATTAGTTCAGATGCCAGTATTTATGATTCACAGCCCCCATTCGTGTCCTCCCCTGTATCTCCATTAGTTTTTATGAGGACACTTAACATTTGCACATTTGCGCACATTTGGCACTGGGCTTCGCATGTCCCAATTACAGTACAGAACACAAACCGTATCAGTTCAGCATCGGTTAACAGCAGAAGATTAGGTCTGTCGGTCAAGACAACAGTTTTTGGTTTCGGTTTGGTTTCGGTGTAATTCTTCTTCTTCTTCTTATTATTATTATTATTATTATTGTTGTTGTTGTTGTTGTTGTTACCATTAATAATAACCTCAAATTTGTTCCACTTTCGTTCAGTATCAATATGGGTCAATTACTGTATAATTATACAGTCTTCTAAATGCTGGGAAAGTTACAGCAACAAAGTTACAGTTAAATATATTTAACATCTTATATAGATGACACAATTCTTTCTATTACCAGGCAATTAAACCTTACTTTCTAGCTAGACTTAACTATATGGTTATACATTTTGCATTAGTTACACGTTTTTAATTGAGACACTCAATGAAGTTGACAACGTGAGTTGACGACGTTTCTGTCACTGTGCTGCCCTTTGTAGAGTCTGTATTCTAAATGCTGACTCAGGTCCGTAATGCCCATGATTTGACGGGTTCCTGACAGTGGTTGTCCCCACAGGGCATCACCATTTCCTTGCTAGCAGTGGCTCTGCTGTCTTCCTTTGGCAGCTCCATGCTCTACGGCTACAACCTGGCTGTTGTCAACTCACCTGCAAATGTAAGTGCACACCTGTACAAACTGACTGTCGTCAATTCACCTTCACATATACAGTAAGAGATTCCAGGTAGTCATTTCATTATGAACCTCAATCCTCACTCTTTAAAAGGCATATAGCTTACACATATATACCCAGTGCAGTGTAGCAAAGCCTTATATTTAAAGCCTACATACATTTTTTTTAGTTTATGTAGTTTTGCCTGGAACAACCAGGCTGCAGAATGTTTCATTCTGTATCAGTGTCTACAACACCGAGTGTTGAATTTGCCCTGAGTGCAAAGGGAGAGCTATAAACTAAGAACTGCTAAATGGCTGCCTCCGGACGGAGGGACAGCTCAACACGCAGCATGTTTGGCATTTGTCCAGATTTCCCATTCTTGTCTGAACTGATTTGTTTCAGACTAACTGTGTTGTCCTGCTCATGTTTATCAGATCTGGCAAACGATACAGTGATAGGAATTGTCCTGAGAGCTAGGTCAAAAAAATAAATTCAACTTAACATTACCATCATGAATGGAAACGCCTTATGGAAACATTTAGCAAGCTGGGACTTTGCTGTACTGCAGTTCAAAGAACAATGAACATACACTGTCTTTACCAGCTGCGATTTTTGTTTGTCTGTGATGGAACACGTCGTACCTAAACAAGCACCATGACAACTCTAGGGACTTAAGGTCTGCTTTGCAGATGAATTAGTCATTCGGCAGGAGATATAACTGTAGTAGAACATGTAGGGTTACGTTTCTGTACTCATTTACGTAACTGGTTACATTCCACCAATTACAAGCAAGCATTAGAGCCAGTATAAATACCATGGAAGAAAGCTCTACAGAGTAAAACGGAGAACGGAGAGTCCACACCATGCTGATGTACTGGTGGTCACCTGTTAATCGTTAAATAAAATTAATGACTTGTTTTAAAGAAAACAGTGTGCCATCATTTACGGTCTACCTCAGTTCTCCACCACAGAAAGAAGATAACAGCAATAACAAAGAGGTGCTGGTCAGTTTTAGCATTCGCAACGTCTTCACTGCTTAAAAACGTTTGAGAAAGTACAGACTGGTGTTAATAGAAGAAAATCCAAAGAATGTCCCAGAATGCTTTGCCGTGTGCCACTAAGTCACAAGGTGTGAGTGTTAGATGGTACCTCACACAGTTATGACCAACAGAGAGGGTACTGTTAAGCCCTTAGATGAACCTTGAGAAAGAGAATTGATAGCATATTAACAGCGACACGTTGATTAGTCCTTGAAGCAATTAGCCTAAACAAATGTATTATAAACGGACGAGGCAGGCAGATCTAATTTGTTCTTGGCCTAAAATAAAGCCAGGGGAGGCCAGCTGCAGTCACATGAGTGGGTCTGTAAATGGTCTGCATCTTGTGCTCTATTTACCAAAACAGGGTGCGGAAGAAGCAGAAAATGACAGATTAATTAATTAAAGTTAAAACTTAAGTGGGTTTCGTAATGGCATTCAGAAGCAGCCGAATTGTTTGAGAAAACTGGTTAAGTTATCCACCTTACCGATGAAGCTGTAAACGTCAGTTGGGGTACCAAAGGGAACAGCTGCTGTTTGAAGAGAAAAGCCTGTTCTGTCTTAAACATAACATTTGCTAACGTTCACAGAGGTCTTTTTTTTTTTTTTACCAAAGTTGATTTCCTAACACTTACGTCTTAGGCGTGCTTGAAACCTGTCTTAGTCGACCTCATATTGCCACTGACCTTCTCCCCTTCTAGTATATTAAAGAGTTCTACAATCGCACGATCGTGAGCCGAAACCACACGGGTGTGAGTGGGAAGACACTGACGCTCCTATATTCCGTCACCGTGTCCGTTTTCGCCATCGGAGGCCTCCTGGGGTCCCTTCTGGTCGGAACGCTGGTCACCAAGTTTGGCAGGTAAAGATACAGGCATCCAAGAACATTAGGAAATGTCTTTCTTTCACCGATAATTTCAGGCGGCCTGGTGGCTCAATGGGTAGAACATCAGGCTGGGATGCTGAAGTTTCCCAGTTTGAATCCCACCCTAATCACTATGTGTGTCCTTGAGCAAGACACCCTGCACTAGCTCATTGTAACAAGTATATGAAATGTTGTAAGTCGCTTTGGATAAAAGCGTCTGTTAAATGACCAATTTACAATAAGATACTAAAAATCGCTTAATACATGAAACTGTAGATAATAAACACATAAATATTAGTAATAGAAGATATACTTATTTCTACATAGTTTACAGTGGACATATATCTACTTTACCCTATACCTTAGCTCTGTGAAAGCTATTTTACCATAGCAGTTAAGGTGTTTTTTTCAAACTATAATTATAATTCATTAAAATGTTATTACATGCAGGGTGTATATAATGCTGAACAAATCAAGTCAGATCTGATAGTAAACTTTATGTCCATTCAGATTTATTATAAGATAGAACGGTTCGTCAGGTCCTGCTGGTTTTACATATTGATTTAATCACAGAGAGTCAATCCCCCTAATTTCAGCTTTAAAGCTCCTCTCATCCCAGTCGTAAAGTGTCTCAGATTAATAGGCTGTGCCCGGTTTATGGTCACGGACCATGTTCTTTTTGCAGGAAGGGGGCGCTGGTGAACTCGTCTGTTCTGGTCTTCACCGGGGGGTCCCTTATGGGTTTCAGCAGAATATGCCGATCTCCAGAAATGGTTGTCATCGGCCGCTTCATCACCGGGATTCACTCAGGTGGAACGCCGCCTCCTTCCCTCCCCCACTACCTGGTGGGAGTCACCAAACAAGCAGCCAGTTCAGAGCTGATCACCGTGGGCAGCCCTGCACAGAGCAGGAGGTGTCTAAAGATACTGGCTCAGAGAACGCTCAATGCAAAATTTTGAAAACTGGGAAAATAGCCAAGTGTTTGCTTTAAAAAACACGGAATGTGTACTGATTGCTGAGTCTTTGGTTGCATTTTTTTTTTTTTTAAGAGTACCGTACAAGGCCGTTATCATTTTAAGCACTGTTAAAAATAAGTTGAGATTTGAGTTGCGCTCTGGCAATACACCTATGTAACTATGGGTGCTGAAAAGTTCCCTTACTGTCTCATGGCGTTGTTCTTCACTTATCTAAGGCGTCTTACGCCGTACCTCTTCAGCATATCTCGTACAATGACAGCAGCACGGCTTACAGTTTTAGATTGATGGTCCAACAGAAGTTTATGTTTTTACTTTTGAAGATGGCCCTTTTATTGTTTAGGTATTTCCCTTAGTGTGGTACCCATGTACCTCGGCGAAATCTCCCCTAAGAACGTGCGCGGTTTCCTTGGCTTGATGCCCAGCATTTTCATCTGCATCGGAGTCTTCATCGCTCAGATCCTGGGACTCCACGAAATTCTCGGAAAGGTACGGAGGCATCCAGCCTGTCATTATTGTCTTCCTGTGGAGAGGGAGGGGAAAGGGGTGGGGCAAGGGGGTATGAGGGCGGGGAAAGGGGCAGGGCTTCTGCTGCACATGCTCAGTCTCGTCTCCCTCCACAGGAAGAGCACTGGCCACTCTTCTTGTCCCTGGTGATCGCGCCTACTTTCCTCCAACTGCTACTGCTGCCCTGGTTTCCAGAGAGCCCCCGGTACCTGCTGATGGAGAAGCACAACATCCACGCCACCATCTCGGGTGAGAACACGTTCTGCAAATGGTGGAAGGATAAACCGAAATATTTTAAAAATCACTCCCTTCTGCAGGTGTGACTCAGAACTCCAAATCCACAAGTATATCCAGAAGCTGTTTATTGAAACTATGAGAAAAGCAATGGGTTGCAAGCTTTTCCCCTGCTAGTTACTGGAGCAGTTACTTTGATGTCCCCTACGCAGTGTGCAGTATGCTCTAATAGACATGAAGTGTGTGTCAGAGAAACTCTAGGGCAGATTGGCTTAATTAAAGCAAGGCTTCCCTGTGTTGTGTTGGGCTGTAATTACCTGTACTGGCTGCTGATCCGAACCGTTTGCCGTGGCACTCCCCCTATGACTATAACACTATTAAGGCCAAGATGCACACCTTGAAGATTACTCTGCAATGAGTTCCAATGGCCCACACAAGACCCGAAAGCTGCGTCTGCACTGAGACACGGAGCACAGCGCTGGAAACTCAATAAGCGCGACTGGCAGCCGCACGTGCGCGTGCGTGTGAGGGTGCGCCTGTGAAAACACATCTCACTTTGCCGCGTCCCACAGCTCTGAGGTGGTACCGGCCTAAGGGTGACATCCAGTTGGAGATCGAGGAGATGCAGGAAGAGCAGTCCTCGCTCTCCGCGGCGGACACGATGTCGGTGAGGCGGCTGCTGGCGGACGACACGGTGCGCTGGCAGGTCCTCTCCGTCGTCGTGGTCAACATCGGCATGCAGCTGTCTGGGATTGACGCGGTGAGGCGCATCACGCCCCTCGGCACCAAGTCCTGTTCTGTTGACTGCCTAGCAGCCACAAATTCATAAAGCGTCTCGGTTGTTTCTAGGCTCTGTGTGTGTGCACATTTATAGTCCACCGCCAAGTTAAACCTCTTTATCTTTTAGATATGGTTCTACACAAATGCCATCTTTGAGAATGCAGGAATCCCTACCCCTCAAATCCAGTATACCACAGTAGCGACTGGAGCTATTGAGGTTGTCTCCGGGCTAATTGGGGTAAGTGCCAAGGCCGCTTAGAGAAGATGGCTGACCGTAAGCCATAGCTCTTTTGTAAATTGAGTGTGCCTGAGAGTAGCATTTAAAAAAAAACTCTTTACTAATACTGCTGAACTATATCACGTGTCTGTGAAATGAGGCTGAGCACATGGAGTATGGAATGATGGGTAACCCCTTTTCCTCAAAAACCCAGTGTT
Organism: Chitala chitala; assembly: GCA_025773905.1. Classification (NCBI taxonomy): domain Eukaryota; kingdom Metazoa; phylum Chordata; class Actinopteri; order Osteoglossiformes; family Notopteridae; genus Chitala; species Chitala chitala. The sequence continues at coordinate 2,098,345 of JABJVR010000036.1, forward strand.
ATCTGTACTGTCCATACACAGGAAAGATGAGTCTCTATAGCATAGATGTCTACCAATGTTCTAGAACATTCCTTTACCTTGTTTCAGGGCACCAGTACTCTATATTAGTCAGCCAAAACCAGATGCCATCAGATGCCATATTTTGCCTGGTCTTGTCCTATATATGTGAAGGAGCCTTGACTTTGATGGGCATACAAATAGGTCTGCCAGCTACCAGGCTGTCTTCTTGAATTTCAATTTATTTTTCCATAGCCCCTTTCGCAAGAGAGCCACCTCTAGGCCCTTTACAGGTATTGGAGATGGAGCAGAAGCTAAAATTAAAATTCAAGTTAAAATTAAAATTAAAAATATCTTCTGTTCCTTCTCTGCCACAGTCCCAAAGTTGTTCCCGTCCTCTGTCAGCCCAAGTTTGCTTTGCTCTTTGTCTTTCCTCCTGCAAATTTCCAGGCCGTGGCCTGATCTATAAGTCGCACTGGCACTATTTCTAATATACCAGGTACTCACTATCAGGGAGAATTATGTTTCTCGTTTCGACTTCCCCACTCCCCGAACGCGTCTCTCGGACGTAATGGAGGACGAGGGCGGCCTTCCTCCGCTGAGCACGCGGGGACTGCGTTTCTTGGCCGGGATTTAGTGTTGCGGCAGAGCTGGATGGAGACGAGGGCCTGCTGTTAGTCATAAGGGCTCATTGCTGTCAATGTCAATTGGCCCTCAGTGGGGAGGTAAATTGCACCCAAAGGAAGTCTGGAGATTATGAGGTTATGAAATTACAGTGATTGTCTGGAGGTTATAAAATTACAGCGATACATTCTGCTGTCATCTCCCCTCTTCTTTTAAGTCATCACATTTCATTTTTATAATTTTAATGCCATTTTGGATGTGGAGGCTGGTTTTATTTTCCGCTGCCGTAGCTCTTCTTTTTGAGAGTTTCGCCGGACGTGGCCGTGACTGGCCGAGCTGCCCCGACAGAGAGGGGAGCTCTGCAGACTTTGCAACATGTCCTCTTTCTGTCCCCCCCTTCCATGTTCCCACAGTGCTTCACTATCGAACGTGTGGGACGACGGGTCCTCATGATCGGTGGCTTCAGCTTTATGGGTGTCTGCTGTGCAGGGATCACGCTGTCCCTGATCTTACAGGTCTGAGTTCTTTACCTGCTCTTTTGCTCTCTCTCTTTCCCTGTCTTTCTCGTTGTCTCTCTTTCTCTGTCTCTCTCTCTCTCGGTCTGTCTCTCTGTCTGTCTGTCTGTCTCTCTCTGTCTGTCTCTCTGTCTCTCCCTCTCTCTCTCTGTCTGTCTGTCTCTCTCTGTCTGTCTGTCTCTCTCTCTCTATCTCTCTATCTCTCTCTGTCTGTCTCTCTGTCTGTCTGTCTCTCTCTCTTTCTCTCTCTCTCTCTCTCTGTCTGTCTCTGTCTGTCTGTCTCTCTCTCTGTCTGTCTATCTGTCTGTCTGTCTCTCTCTCTCTCTCTCTCTCTCTCATCCCACTGTCCTCTTCTGTCACTTATGCAGCACGTCAAGAAAAAACAGATGGCACTACGAGTGCCTTTGCAGAACACGCAGAGCCGGCACATGTGCTTCCGTTCTCGCTTTCGTTTAAGCGTCTTCCTGTTCTCTGTCCATGCACAAACGGTTACATCATTGCTTCATTCTGAAATTCTGTTTTGTCACTGAGCTGTTCTGTCATCACAACGAAATAGCAGGAGAGTTAAAGTATGAGGATTAATTCATACATACTGTCACCACTAGCATGCCTCGCTATCGCTTAATGAAATGTAATGAATCTGCACGCTTTTAAATTAATTGGAAATTTAAATGTTTTATTCCAACCACAGGCCCATGTTTCCTTCATGCGATACATCAGTGTGGCCTGTGTAGTTGGGATCATTGCAGGATTCTGTATAGGACCAGGTATGCGTTTTTAATTATTACTTTATTCCGTTCAGAGTTTAAATCCTATTTTATATAGGTGGACGTTTACTGGATTAACTCTATAAAGATGGACAATGTCACCGCCTTATTGTCCATCATAATTTAAATTGTGGATTTTAAGTCCCTAAATAAGTGCACTATTTTCTTCTGTGCTCTGTCCCCTGTATGTAAATGTGTCCTTTTTTCAGGTCAGGTGATTTTTGTTTATAATGAGGACTCTAACCATACAACCTTTTCCCCTTGGTTTTCAAAGTAGGTGGTAGCAGTAATCAATTACCATCAATTATGTGCAACCCTTTGCAGCATGCTGTATTAGAGTGAAGCAGGGAAAGGGTGACCCCTGGAGGCAGACTGGTATAATTACCAACTCCCATAGTCTGATTTTACTTAAAGAAAACAGCACTTGAATAGAGATTAGTAAAATTTAAAACGCCGAACACACAGTAATGCTGTTGTACTATTCAGTATATGATATAAATTAAAAGGCTTTGGACAAAGTTCATACAAATGCTGAATATTGCTGGCTGTTGTTTATTATTATTGTTTTTCAAATATATATTAGTATGTGGAAAAATTGCATAGTCTGACAGATTGCCGCAACATAACAAGTGAAACACCATGACTGGGATTCAGAGATTCTATTTAGTTGTGTAACAAATTATTGATAGCAAGGACGTCTACTGAAAGTAATGCACAAATGTGCATGCAATGACGACTGACCGTGGGCTGTTAGAGGAATCTGGAGCACCCAGTACAGTGACCCAGGTTACGGTCAGGATCCACACAAGGTCTCCTACATGTTAGTACTGCTATCTCTCGTAAGAGTCTGTCAAGTTACACTCATTTAAAGACACCATAAAATAAATACACAAACATAAAAAGACGTGTGTCTCACATGGGGAGCATTTTATTGAGTGTTTGTTAACACGTTCTTTCCGGAATGTTCTCCACCACGGTTACCTGAAAAGTGCCATTCCTTGAGTGTTTATTAACATGAACGGTACTTAAAGGCTGTTTCTTACAGCGTGTGGCGGAACGCGGAGCGGCTGAGCTGTGGCTCCCTCGGAGAATGATGAATGAACGCGCCGACTGAGCGGCGCGGAGCGGGGCGCGCAATTGTTGCACCGAGCAGCCCTCCAACAGATCTATAATTCATTCTCAGCCAAGAAAATTTTCCGTTGTTGTAATTATGTCTTTAATTATGATTTTTATGGCTCATTGTTCATAAACAATGACGAATATGGCTTTTTAAGACAGAATCCTGTGTGAACAATGAATTAGAGGGTGGGCTCCTTATCAGTTTGACTGTGCTAAGCTTCCTTCTGCAATTACAATGTGCAAATAATGAAGCCGTCGCCCAGCTTCCCGGTGAATTCATTAGCCTCGGCGACGGGCATCGCTAACGCTTATTTCTCACGTGTAACCGAGAGGGATTAGAGATCTTGAGCAGCCTCCCATTGTTTTTACATATTAAGACACTAAGATTTATAGCACCATTTGTTCGATCCTTTTCTATGCTCTGCTGTAGCACTTTTTTGGAGGTTTCTTAATGCCTTTTTTTGTTACGCCGGCCTGTGCATTTTTTTTTCTGTATATGTGTGTGTGTGTTAAACATCGCTGTGAGTGCACGAGCTTTGTAAGCATGTCCACGGCCAGGCTTGTGACCAGACTGTTTGCTCACTCGAATCCCTGTTGGGGCTCTAACGTGGTGTCACAAAGTGGCGTTTGTCCCTTTAAATCGCCTGCCTGTGTGTGTTTAGCCGGAGGACACATGGAACCTATCCTGGCGAGCTCAGGCCAGTGGGCGGAGCTTATCACAGGCTGCATAGCAGTTAGCTGTGGACCACACGCATACACACTTACCTTGTCACACAGCAAGGAAAGTTACAGGCACCAGCTGTCCTGACCTGTGTCTGCACTGATACTGAGAAAAAACTAGGGCAGTCAGAGCTAAAAGCAAACAGTAGCGGGGGTGTTCAAACACCCATGGTGCTGGAGCGGGACTCAAACCCACAGCACTGTGGATGTCAGGCAGCACAGAGGCCCGGGTCTGAGTGACTGTCCTCATGCACTGCTGTTCAACCAGAGCGCTGCAGATGTGTCAGCCAGTTACACTGTGATATACGCAGGCTGCTGAAGACAAGAGGTTCTTGACAGATTTCATGAGTAAAATGTCTTGGCCGGGCTGAGCTGTTATTTTAGCCTCGGTTTTGCTTGGCAAATAAATGTGTACATGGGTAATGTAGAGTAGCTGTCAGCAGTTTGGCTGCATTAAGCACGAAACGTTGTTGGTCATGTTTTACATTATTCAGAACCCATTCTCAAATGTTTGAGTAGTGTGGAAAATTGTTCTTATTTAGCATGGCATAGTGTTGGAGGTTTTTATGTCACTTATCTGGAAAAGTAATTGTCGTTTCTGTTAGAGCACACCTCTTAAAATGTTATTAAGTAGGACTTTTAGCGGATACAGTCTTCCTTTGTAAGATTTCCACATGTTAATTGCCAACAGTGAGGGGAGAGCGAATTGCACTGTTGTCTAACTCATCACTTAGTAAACTTTCTGGAGGCAATATTTTGTGTACGTGGTCAATCAAATACTCTTCAGAACCATTTGGCCAGGCTAAGACTGCTGGTACTAAACCCAAAGGAGGGACACAAGGCCATCTGCACCTTGGATGACCATCTATCTTACTCATAGTCTATGAAGTATGGTGTATTATTATTATTATTATTATTATTATTATTATTAAAAGCTGCCCTGTCATCAATGACAACTGGCATTTAACAGACAGCCCGTCATGGCAGGGCCAAACATATCCAGCCTACCACAGCACAACACCTGAAAGTCCAGACCCGGTACCTGAATGCTAAAGGAAGGCTGTATGTTTTGTGTTCTTGCAGCCGGTGTCCCGTTCCTCATGACAGCAGAGCTGTTCAAGCAGTCCCACCGGCCCGCTGCCTACACTGTAGGAGGCTCCCTCAACTGGATGTCCAATTTCACTGTTGGCTTTGTCTTCCCTTTTCTCCAGGTGAGAGCACTCTGCTCTTGTTGTTTAAGGCCTAGCAGCTCAATGGGTAAGACATCAGGCAGGGATGCTGAAGTCTCCCAGTTTGAATCCCAGCCCAGTCACCAGGTGTGTCCCTAACCAAGACAGTCAGTGGTAGCTCCCTGGATGCTGAGAACCTCTGCTTCCCCCAAGGGATGGAATAAATGCAGAGTATGAATTTCCCCATTGTGGGGCTATTAAGGAATTAATAAAAAATAATCGTTGAACAAACAGAATTACTCTTTGTGCTTCTGATTGTGCCCTGTCCTCTTTATGATCAAGTGAGTTCAGTCACGTTCTGAAACATAATGTTCATCCAAACTGTGATGGCCTGAAGAGGTGAAGGAAGCAAAGGGCCAGCGTGCAGGCAGACAGTTAGGGTCACGGGCAGCAGAGGGGATATCTGCACATAGTCCTGCCTTGAATATTAAACACAGGTAGCCACACCCACTTTAGATGACAGTGGTGAGACTGATGGGAAATCCCTTACGTTGGCCGTATTCCATAGTTTAGCCTCTCCTATGGGTTTGTCTCCTATAGATGTTTAATTTATTGTGGTAATTACAGCTAATTTAACCGCTTGAAAACTGATTCTGGCTTTTGTGAATTTGTGCTAATGAGTTCCGTTATGGAGACAGGGGGCAACAAAGGTTTCGTGTCAGTTAGAAATTTGAAGGTCAGACTAAAGTGAAACAGCAGCCATGTAAGAGATTTATTTGCACCTATGGTGTTATTTTTGGTTTTTAAATATAAAGTCTGATCAGGACGTCTGCAGCCGCATCGTGAGTTTGTTATTTAACTTGTTATTTAACCTGATTTAACTTGGAATTTCAGGAATCCTGTACTACATAAGGTACTATGCCCTCATTTTCATATACCTATTATTAAATAATAAAACAATTAAATAAAATCCGTATAACTCTGAACTAATTCAATTCACCATCATACTTTTTACCAGGAATTCTGTCCTTAATGGTGGCAATAATCTGAATGCCTTAATTACAAACTGGGCACTGTTAACATTTTAATTCATATATGAAAGCGTGGCATATGGGATCCTGTTGTTCGTGGAGATGTTAGGATGACTGTAACGGTAAATCTCCTTGCTGGGCTTTCCCGGGCCAGATGTCAGCCGGGGCCTACTGCTATCTGGTCTTCTGTGGGATCTGTGTCGCGGTGGCCGCCTACGTGTTCGTCATCATCCCGGAGACGAAGAACAAGACCTTCGTGGAGATCAGCCAGATGTTCACCACCAGGCACGCGGTGCCAGAGAGCCAGACACTCGGCGGCGAGGACAAGTTCAAGATGAAACTCATGAATAGGTATGGCAGCCTGGAGAGCCAAGGGGACCTCAGCATGTAGACTGCTGGGGAGAGAGAGGTGGAGGGACCACCAGGTGGCGCTCCAGAGCTCAGCTGTCAGCAGACACGGACAGCACGCATCACGGTCTGCTTGGTATCCTACCCATAATACACCTCTGTTTTTCTCTCCAATGTCAGTACCGTTCTAAGACTGCCTCAACTGGGACGTTTGAAAAACGTTACGCCAACATGACCTGAATGCCTTTAAACACTGGTGACTGAGGTTTAACTGTCTTCCAATGACTAGCTTACAGTGACAGGGTTTTACATCGTTTATAAGCATCTCCATATAAATGCCCAATTTCATATGTTTAAAATGGTTTGTGGAGTTCTTTTACAGACAGGCATTTCTGTGAAAGAGACAGTGTTCCATCCCATAGTACTCATAGAGCAGGAACTTGTATAAATATAACATGGTGCTCCTAATTTATGTGTTAATTATACAAGTATAGTCATAGCCTTTGTTAACTACTTCAATCCCAAATTATTTCCAACAATTGAAAAAAAATTCCAGGTTAATCTTACTTTTCTCCCATCAAAAATAATAAAGATTTTTATTTGCAAAAGTATGTGTTTATTATGCCCAACACAGTGGACAGAGGGTCTGGAGGGGTTTAGATGATTTGAGGAAAGTCATACCATTGCACAGCTGTGCTTGGCAGTTTTCAGTTCTGGCTGATATTAAAGGTTTATTTTTTTTAATTCTAGTTTGGTGTGTAAGATTCTGTCGAGGTGTGATGTGGTGTGGTAGAGAAGACATTAGCAGCGCACCGACATGTTGATCATAGTTTTCACAAATATTTGTTTAAAGCTTGTACATGCCTTAATTTGACCGTTCGCTTGTTTTGTAAATTGCCTCTCCAAATGTACATGAAGGTAAACGCATCTGTGTGGTGCCTGTGAAAATTAAACTGAAATTACACCATGGTTTGGTCATTTTAAACACAATCACAATACCAGAGGGAAACTACACCTGGTAATACATTTTGTTTTTATGAGGTATACAAGCTTTTGTGTTTCATTGTCTTGTATATAGACTATATTGGGGCCTGGACAAATTTGTGTAATTATCAGGTATTTAACATCATTTGGGCTTCCTTTTCATAAACTAAGGGCTTACTGAAAACAGACTTGTATAATAGATAACAACAAGGAGACTGGCTGTTAATGTAAAACTCATAATGTGTGAATTTAGTTTTAAATACCCAATAACTGACTAACAATGAGGACCATGCAGAACAAAGGTGTGTTTCCATTTACACTTTAATAAAAGCTTTAATTTTGGGGAACTATTTAGAGTATCTGTATTTCGAATTATACTTCTTACCTAAGTTTATATCTCAGGGTTACCTCAGTAAACATGCCGTACATTTTAAAATCAAACCTCCAATCCAGCTTTGCACAGGCCGCACTCAAGTGTTATTTTCATTTAATTATATATATATATATGTCTGAAATATTGTTTGATGAGAGTGTAAGGTTTCTGGTTTAAACTGCTTTTTAGATTTTAAGAGGTGAATAAAATACTTTCAGAGTTTACAAGCAGTTGGTTATGTTATTCAAATAGTGGGACATTCACTGCAGACCAGTGTTGTTCTGTACTTCAGCATCAGTGTAGCTCCACAGTAAAACTGCTACCTGCATGTAAAATGTTATTACAATCGAGAGGTCTAAATTTATGGGAAGATTTAACAAATGCAAATCAACTGAGTGCAAAGTGATCAGGAAGATGACGACAAAATGTGTGAAAAAATATTAATTGATGAAATCAGCCGAATCGGGTTTCAAATTAATAGTGATCGGCAATGCCAGATGTTTACAGAAACCCTTTTGTGACATATTGCAAACAGCAAATAAAAAACATACACACTAGGTACTTATTTGCACTGGTGAAGTGATTGGTCACAAGAGTCACTTGGCCAGTGTGATTGGTCACCGGAGTCACATGACCAAAAAGACTGGTTACTGGATTCACATTGGTACAATGATCTCTAGATTCATAGAAGTGGGGTAACTGGCGACTGATCTCAAAAGGGCATAAAGACTATTGTAACAGCAGTGTTAGCTGAACACAGAGTGTTTGTCTGGTCCCACACTGACTCATCGCAGATGCAAATAAACAGCTTTGCTGTGAATTACATTACTTGGCCAGTGACTTTATGAACAGACTGTGTTTAGTAATTGAATTATTCTTGCAATACATTAAAAGAGAAAGATATAATCAAAAATTTGTTCGGCAGTATTGTATGTCACTGACCCTGTGCATTATGGGACACGCAGCACATGAGAATATTATCCGGAGATTTTGATTAAAATGCTCCTGTTTTCGTAGCCATTGTAAACAGCAGAAGATCTAAATTTACCTTGTCAGGTATGTAAAACAGTGTAAAGAGGGTGAAGTGTTTGCAGACGACCCTCCTTGAACGCTATAACGGCACAGGTGTTGCGGTGATACGCCCGGTAACTTTAGCGCCAGTGGGGACCGGCCTCATTAACTCACAAAGACGACAGGTTCAACGCTTAATTAATGGATCTGCTTCCCTCGGCATCATCGCTCGAAGCTCATTGTGCGCCACACCTTTCGATCGTGCGGGATGGCTCAGCACAAAAACCGGGGGCAAACCGCATATGCGGATGCTCTTGGGGCCGCCGAACGGGGTCCGGTAGCGCCGTATGACCTGGTGCTGAGTGCAGAAAAACGAGCAAAGCCCTGAAACGCCTGATCGGTCCGCACCTGCGCATTATTCGATCGGTTTCAATTTTGCATCTAAAGTCTTTTTCTAGCAGGCTGCCATATTCTTGTGGGCGACAATAATCAGAGTCACAAAGAATGTTAGTTGTGTATTTAAATACCACCAAAATGGAAAAATTTTTATAAACAATTCTTTTGTGCTTTTCTTTCTTTCTTCTTCTTATAATAATAATAATAATAATAATAATAATAATAATAATAATAATAATTATTATTATTATTATTATTATTATTATATAACTATATAACAGTAATATTAATGGTGGTGGTAGTTGTGATGGAGTTGCATCTTTTCAATTTTACAGTGCCAATCCTGGCTAAGAGAAGCCTGTCTCCGGGATTTGAATCAGCTGCCTTCGTGTAGCAGTGTCTTGTCATTACGCGTGAACCTACTTGTACGCAGAGACTGATGCCAAATTCCGGGCAGACTGCAGAATGCGCAAGTGCAGACGTAGTGATTGCTATACGTTCACAGATCTTAATCTGATGACAACGGAAGGCTATTTTTAGTAGGGAGCTAATGGGAAGGGAAGGCGGGTGCAATGCAATGTTTCCACTCTGCAGTCTGGGACCGTGTGGTTGCAGCACCGGTGGGAGGCAATGCCCAGCGGTTTTGCCTCTGCACGAGTTGACAGATACTTAATTTGACTAATTATCTCGCAAATTCTTTTAACACCCAAGCCGAATGCAAAAGCCATTACTGGTTTTAAGGGAGGTTTGGTGCAGACTGAGGCGTACTGAATACCTGCTCTCTCTTGGTTTAGCTACTAAAGCAAAGCCCGTGTCACATAAACTGATACATCCACCTGGGGCAGGGAGGGAGGCCGCTCTGATGCTTTCTGTGTAAATGTTTAGTATGTACAGAGGGCCAAAGAAGGGGATTGTTATTTAAATATGTGCATTCAGAGTCCCTGTGAGCAAAGGCATTTGCGGTACTGATCAACTTTTTTTCCCATAAGGATCTTTCTAAGATAAAAAAATTGCAATACGGATCGACTGTTTGAAGCATCAAAAAGACGTGTTCACTTCAAAGAAAAAAGCTAGCCTGACTTTCTCCTAAAGTTTTCTCAATACTTGGGCCGTATGTTCCCCCCCCCCAAACATCTTTCCGAGGCCCACGCGTTTCTCTCGCTGTCACATTCCATTGATCGTTCCCTTCATCATTGACACGCTCTTAATGTATTATTAATTATATTCTCTCTGCAGATGATAACAGATCGGAGGCACAGATGCAGTGCTGACATCTCTTTGTAGTCTTCAATTCGGAGGGGATTATTTTAAGTGTGAGGATTCAGGGGGGTGTGCAGCCCGAGGTTGAAGAAACAAGGGTCGGTGTCGATACAATAGGGGACGTAACAGCGCGTGGTCGTGAAATTTTCCGACACAGTGGATGGTAATCTAACTGTGCTGTTCTGTGGCCCCCAGGCTGGATGCTCCATCTGTGCCTGCCTGGCAAGCCTTGTGCCCTCCCCCCCTAAACACTCACAGACACACACACACTCACACACCCCCCCAACCAACCTTCTCCCCAACTGGGTAGAGAATAGATAAATGTTGTCAACCGCCTGCCTCTCTTGACTCAGGATGAGAAATTACAGGGCAAATCATATCTGCTCTTTAGTTTGCCACCACTGAAGGTCACAGTGTTTGTTTACTGGTGTTAAGAAGCGCTGTAATGCACAGCGGGTCTCCTAAGATATTTTAACAGCCGACTCTTTGTACTCCAGCTTTCCAGCCTTTTCAAAGCCACACTTCAGACGCAGACAAGCATGAATTTAAACTGTTTTGAAAACGAGGCATAACAGATATGGGTAGCAGACGTTCTTAATAAGTACACAGCCCCGGATGCGTACAAAAAGGAACACCGCTCCAACTTGCCGTGCTGTCTTTGCAACAGCTAAAATCGTAAATTGATATTAATGTGGACTGGGTGGTCTGGCTGGGTAGACAGCTCTCAATACCCAAGATTCACGTCGTTCTTACCTGCATACCTTTCTGCCATCTGCGGCAGGAACAGGCACTGAGCATTAATCTGTCGGGTCCATGCTAATTGGGACAGTGTGCTGATGGGAGCAAATTTTTCACGAGGAATTGCCACTCTTCAGGGAGTTCATCTCTGTCTTTCAGCAGTCTGGGGACAGCCAGGTTCTTCTGCCTAATCAGCAGTCCTTCCCTCTCCTTCAAAGGCCCAGTGGTCACGCAGGTATGGCTTTCACACAGCCGCACAATTATTCACAAACCCTCTGGTTGTTTTTATTGGGGCTCGTCTTCCGTGCTTTAACGCGATGGACTGCACGAACGAACTCTTTACCTTCACAACGACCAGTGACCAGCAACAAGCAAGGAGTCACGTTTAAACCACTCCATCAGAGGTCAGCTAACGCACTGGCTTTTTGTTTCTCTGTTGAAATGATTGTCTGATTGTCACACACACTCCCACACTCCATTTTAAAGTCACACACTGTTCGTTTTTTGAATACACCCGCCCCAATCCATCCACCCCCGGTCACCGATCATGTGGTTACCCCCTTTTGCCCTTGCCCCATGCCTGCCAAGACCTCTGACATATAAAGCGATTAGTATCTAACGCCTTTGAGCTCGGACTTTACCCATCGCACGATGGAAACCACATCACCCTTTCTCGCAACAAACAAGCACAACTTCCAAATTATATTTACATAACAAACACTAATTACGACAGTTAAATTATGCATTACAGTTAGACGGCCTTACAAATGGTCTCGCCGAATCAGTGTAGCGGTAATGTATTTGAAAAATCTTATTTGAGGTCCTATCAACTTTTCGTGGTGCCGTCACTGTTGTTAATCAGGTTTTGCCCACTATGATGCATGGGCCACAATATATATTTCCTCCGTGCTCAAGGGTGCACTTTGTCTGGCTTAACAAAAAAGAAAGAGGAAAAAAAATGAAAAAAATGAAACAAAGTACATTACGCCCCCTCCAAGCAAACATACCAACAGACACAACAGTCTCACAGAAAAACAGGCCCACCATACACACACTAACATTTTAATTAATGACAACAGATTTTCCCCTCATAAGTGCTTTAATGTGCTCCTATTGCTGTACCAGTCCCCTTGGTCGCGGAAATATTATGTTGACGGATGTGCTCTGTCTTTGGTACTCCCTCGACGGAGTCAGCTGTCAGCCCGAGATGATAACATTAACACGGAGGGAAAGTGATGACAAATGCCCGTTATCAGCGAACGAGGCTGGTGACAAATCGAATCTCGGCTTCCAAGCAGCCCCATTACACTGTAATAAAAAATGATGGATGGCTTTCTCTGCCTGGACCTCTGTTAATGCGATTTCGACTGGTCTCTCTAGCTTCCAATTAAGGCAGGAGAGAGAGAGAAAGCGAGAGAGAGAGAGAGACAGAGAGAGAGGGCGGGGGGGCCTTGGGAAAGAGAGCGTTACAAGGCGCGGCTTTGCCATGCTAATTGCATCTGAAAAGCTAAAGGCACTTCTCCCTCCTACCCTTTGGCTTGGAAACGAACCCCGCATGCTTTTTACAGGCCGAGTTAAGGACTTAGAGAGGACGTGCAGATTGTGGCAGGAGCGGTGAACGTGGGTGGCACAGATGGACAGCGCAAATCAGAAGTGTGCCCCGTACACAGTGTGCAACCCATGGCAGGGTGAACGAGTGCTCCGACGGTTCAGGAGACGAGGCCAACGTTGCATCTACAGTCACTGTTTTAGCCTGAAATGTCATCAGCATCTCCAAGCGATCGAAATCACTTGGTACCCATGAATTTCACTCAGCCAGTGTTCACGGCGTACTCTCCCACCTGCCTCAAAATGTGGCGTGTGGACACACCAGCGCTGGCTGTCCCGAACAGCCACCATTTGATCCTTGATAAATAGGTCAGCCTTTTTATGGCTGTAAAAACTGTAAGGTAAACTGACTGTAAGGTCAGTGAAACGGATGTGCACGCGCATGCACACACACATGCGCACACACACACGCTTCTGGGTACACTGGGCAAACAAAAGGGGCAAGCATGCCCGTGGCCATCACAACAGGTCTTCGTTCACCCAGTCGGAATGAAACCAAGTCTCCCTCCGCTACGCCAGATTCCCTTCTAACTCCATGACCCAGAGCATGAATGTGTCACGATCTAACCCCAGTCTGCCTTCACCGTCCTCTGGCACTCGCTACCCCCAACCCCCGCCCCCAAGGGTGTGCAAGACAGAACACCGCAGATGGCCTGGAACATACTTCAGGACGCTACGTCTGTCTGGAGGGTTATGTTCTGGACAGGCACGCCCCCGAGTGTGGTTTGCCGACTGCTGGATTGGTTGGAGGATATTAAGAGACTGTCTTGTGGCAAGGCAGACCACCCAAAGGGCCACTTTTGTCACTGTGACAACATTTTAAGACCCAGCTGTTATAAAGGTGGAGACAGGACACTCCCCTATACGTCTTTGTCCATTACACCTATATAAGGGGAGAGATAATGAAACAGGACTTGTTTTGCCCACACAGAATGAAAGGTCAGTGTCAAAATCAATAAAGAAATGGGGGGGGCCCTGGAAAAGGCAGTTTATTGAGTCTCCTTTATTCCTGCAGCTGTTCTCAGGGACAGGCAGAGATGGCGGCGCGCCGGCCTCCCCCGTATACGGTATCGATTTGAAGGAATGTGGAAATAAGTCACAAGCACGTGACACGAGCAGTCTCCTCCCGCCCCCGGGAGGAATAAGGGGTGTCGTTGTCAAGATAAGCAACTGGTTAGTGAGCAGGAAAAAAAAGCAGTGTTTGTACTAGGAGAGCAAGAAAGATAGGCATTTGTCCTCTGCATCATGACGGACCTTGGCAACTGGGGAAAAAAAAAGAAATTGACCCCCTGAAGAAAAAAAAAACACCATCCACATAGCTGCGCTGATAACAGCTGCAAGGTCATGAACCGCATCATTAAGCTGTCAGGTGGATTGAAGTCTAAAAAATGGCCCGACTTTATTGCGTAGCATCAAATGATATAGGAATTACAGTACATGGATCTCCAGCAATCGATTCGCAGACAAGGTAATTATCTGAGAAGGAGAGCGCAGGTGCTGCCGAGCGGAGGGGCGGCAGGGAGCACGACGCGAGCCGCGAAACGGCGATGCGGAATCGCTGAACTGGTCTCAGTATTGCACCGGCAAGCGGTGGCCACATCAAGGGGCGGGAAGAGTGAAAGGCAGATGAGTTATTTGCGGCCACGTCTTTGTGGAAAGGCTGATTATTTTCGTACGTGTGACAGCGTGTCTGTCACTTATGGGACTGATTACCTACATCGGCTGTTTGATTAATCACGCCCAGCCCGTTAATAGAGAACATGCTGACGGGTTGTTCAACAATATAACTGTATTTCTTTATGGAGCGTAAATACAGTCGGGGCCGATTGCAGTACTGATCAGCTGTGGGGGAGGGGGGGACTTTTCTAGCACAGACCAGCAGGCCTAACAGCAGTCAGGAAGGTTCAAGGGGGAGGAGCAGAGTCCATTTTTGAGCGCAGAGAGAAATTAGGCATGAAATTAAAGCGAGCGGCGGTCACTGCTCCTGCTCCAGGAGTGTTTATTCCACTCAGAGCCCTTGGTGAAGACTCGGCGTGGACAGACAGACGCGGTAATGCGTTGCCGGCGAGCGGACAGCAGGCTTGGTTGCGGGAAGGAGGACAGGCGCTGGCCACAACCGGCGTGGCGGCAACAGCTGCCCCTCCCCCCCTCCCAGTGCTCCGCCTGACCCTGAGCGCCGGTGACCTGCCATTATTTATACTGCTTGAGACCAAGTGCAAGGTCGGAGCAAAGCGGCCTGGCCATAAATCAGCACACTCCTGAAGTCGCCGGGGTTAGCAGCACTGGCGGGCATTGCTGAGGAGAGGGTATTTATAGATTAGGGGGAAACATTGACAAAAAAAAAAAAACAGCACAGCAATGCTGCAGCATTGATTCGCTGTGGAGGAAATGCACTTTCCAGTCTTAGAACCTGACCGTATCACTGCAGGGAAAGATCACGTCTTGACTGCCCCTTCGTGTGGGTTTGCATTTCATCCTTCCACGTACGCGCACAAATGTCACGTGCATCTGAATGTCAGGAGTTGCCAAAAGTTCCCGTTTTAACTGGAGGGAAACGGACACAACAGACCGTATCAAACCATTGTTTGTGTTCCTCCTCCGTGGATTTGGGCTTCACTCAAAGCGGCCTCTTCATACTACGCTTTCATACCGGCAATATCATTTCTCTGCACCCTGAGAAGGGCGAACACACATTTCTCATGGCGTAGCAACCAATCACAATTGATTACATGTCAATCAAGGGAAGGTGTCTGTCTATACTATGCACTGACTGCCCAAGACAAATCATATCTCAGAAATATTCAGCCACAGCACCATAAACAGGGCCAACCTGGTGTCTCCTAAACTGTAATGCACTGTTATGCCAAGATGTTTGCTATCTGCATTTTTAAGCTGTAATTGATTTTGTTTCACTTATTAATTGTGGAAGTCAATGTACAAATATCAAATCTGTGCTGACAAACTTCCCAGAAACTGAAGGCTCTTTGCTTACTGATTTACTGTATTGTATTTAAATACAACTCACTCCAATTTGCATCTACCGGTGTCATTTATGAGTAGTTCAGCCATTATATCCAATTATCCAATTAACTTTAACTTTTTTTGTTTTAACCATTTTGAAAGTCTCATGGGTGACTTCACTAACAAAGACACTAACCTCATGCTCTAAACTGACCTCAGTTACATTAAAATGTGTCAGCATGCTCTCTGAGACTTTGTTATGTAGGAATCCACAGACAGTAGCAGGTACCTGTCAAATCACACACTTCTGCTGTGTAAGGCTTAACCACCCAGAGGTTTTTTGTGGTCATTGAAGCATTCAGTTGTCAAGATACTTCAAAATGAAATACGACTGAAGTCTCTTTGCTTACCGATTTACTGTTTTATAGCTAATACTTTAATTTTCATAAATATTGTGATGATAACTGCGGTAATTAATTTCTTAAGCAAGTTGTGGTGTTTAGAGTATCGTTTTTTTCTTTTGTTTATGTCAAACTCCAAACGTGCTTTAATTTAACTGTTAGTGTTACAAGTGTCTGTTTTTAATGCTTAAAAAATAGTGCAGTAAATGAAACTTCCCACTTAACTTTTGATGTGGAATGTAGTCACGTGGCTCCAGTACTCGCGGACGGAATGACTTTGTAGCCACTAGAGGGAGCTCTACACATACAAAAGGAGTTGTGTACATGCAGAAATTATGGTCTGGACATTTATAGAAGAAGCTTTATAAACAGAAATGGAGGTCAAACAAAAGGGCTCTGTACATATGGAAATGGTGGTCTATAGGCTGTACATATACATATGAAGTTCTGTACTTACAGAGCAGGTGGTCTACACATATGCAAAAGGATCCCTGTATAAAGGACCTGTTCGTTTACAGAAAGAGAGATCTATACGATTTACACATCCATAAATGGAACATTACAATTACACAAATCTAGGTCTATATCATTCTGAACCTTTTCTAAGATACACAACCAATGAAAAGTTGCAAATCAACACAAACAGTATTTTTTAATTATTTTAATTGCACAAACCAGATGTCCTAAAATTTTGATCTTCCTTCTTTTTAATTTTTGTGGCCTGCATGATATATGTGTAATGTGGTTTGTGAGACCATTCTTTCAATATCCTATTTTATAAAAATAATGATGATATGTAACTTATGGTTAAATAAACTCACTCTGTGTGTGTTTTAAAATATGGTTAGTGTTTCTGGTTTCATACAAATATACGTTTTAATTTAGTCCTTGCAGGTCACCTGTGATCTATGTCTTGAACAAAGCAGACAGCATAGCCATTGCTTTGAGATAAAATGACACAGTCTTGGAAAACTTACAAATAACCATTTTATAAGAAATAAAGGTATAGGTGGTGTTTCTGACCACCCCACCCCACAGAGGGAAACCCCAAACCAAGCCTTTTATTTGACAGAGAGGTCAACCACGGCCCTAATTGAGGCTATTGTGTTGTCTTCTTTCTTGTTGTTGTTGTTGCTACGATCCAGTTCACAAGTACCTGCGACTCAACAACATAAACCACCATCTCCCCCCAGGTATCCGTTTCACTGGGCGTTTCTTTAATCCATATCACAAGCATTCTTTCCTGTGATGACAACACATGCTAGCATAGCACTCTTAAATGTTAAACGTATATTGTAGAATTTGTTTTAATAGATTTTTATAGATATATAAAAATGGTTTGTCTTAATGGTGCTGCATCAGCGTGACTAGCAAGGAAGTGTTAACTTTTTCTGTGAAATCCTGTCGTTGCAGTTCCTCAGACTTCCACCATGGGTAGCAGTTTCATACTTAATCTGTTTTAGGTCTTGCACGTGCTCACGAGCATTCTGGGAAATGCTGATGACCAGAACTTAAACGTGAGGAACTGGTTGAATCTGAAATTAAATTTCTAGTGGTTAAAAGAACTAATGAGGTGTTTTATTGTAAAATTACTTTAAGAAAAAGATTTCTGAGTTTGTAGATCTTGTGTTCGCTCGTAGACCCCTGCTTTGAGCATTTAGTACAGTACTTAATAAACATCTCCTGTGACATCACCAAGAAATATGACATCACCAATTAGTGTGACATCACAAATAAATATGACATCACCAGGGACGGTGGGTTGTCGAGTTTTTGTCCAAAAGCAGAGAGCGTAACCACAAAGAAATTTAGCAATATAAAAACTTTGTCCATAAAAGCAGAAAACACAATTAACATAATTAGTGACATATATATAAATATAGATAACTTTAAATATCCACCGATTTGTTTTTAGAAATAATTTGCAATTCTGCAGAAATGTAGCAGTTTTGTGTTTTATGAGCATCAAAATAATCTCGCAGTAATTTGTCGGAACGATCTTTCCACAGCACCGCTGCTTCAGAACCACAAAACCCAATTTCATGACAGCATTGTACAGCTCAACATTATAATAACAACTGTTTCAAGGCTGGAACCAAAAAAGAGCTGTTTCAGCTCATTAAAGAATACCACAGAATTGACAGTTTGTCCTTTCACCTCTGCCTGAATTACTGTAATCTTAGACGCGGACCCAAAATTGCCGCCTCTTTAAAAATAGATTTTAACACAGCTGAGAGAACAGATACACTAACATTTATACATGCAGTACATCCAGACATTAGTTTCTCTTTTCACTTTACATGTTACTACTTCATCAAATCATCAGTAGTTTGGTACAAATTTATTTGACTGCATAACCCCCCCCCCTCACCCCCCAAGGGTGTAAGAGAGGGTTTTATCTGGGGGAACACTGGTCTATATTTAGCAGTGGGTGCACTATTATAATTAGACAAGACTGAATAAAAAAACAAAACGTTAACATTTAGGGAGATATGTATATGATAACAATAAATCTACTTTGTTCTGTTGTTCATTTATTTACTTAGTTATTGTGAAATATTAAAGATAATGATCATAATCAATTTAAAACTTTAATGCCAGATAATTTTACAGTCTTCCATGCCTGAAAATTTCCAGAGCAGCGAAGCAGGTTTAAAGATGTTGAAAAAGAATTTTATTGCTGCAGAATTAGATTTTCTTTGAAGGTGTTCTAAAATTCCATCAGATTACCTTTGTTGTATTCTTACAAAAAAGTTTTCCATTTATGTGGTAGTATGTCATCAGTGAGTAGCAAATTAGTCGCATGACAATCATCACACTAGTTTAACAGCTGCCCCCCCAAAGCAGACACACAGCACACTCGGTCCTAATATACAAGAAAATTTGTTCATTTTATGGTCGGGTAGCTAAGGGGCACCTGTGTAGGAAACGCCAAACTCCATTCTGGCACATGAGGGGGACGGTATAAACATTCATAACACTGTTTGTGAGGACTGGGGCTTCCTGTAAAGAGTGTTCTATGAAGCTGTCTTCTCCTACTGGCTCTCTGCATTGCAGAGGGCGAGAATTGTGTCCGGAAGTTTCCGTGAGGGCACGTCTTCCAGCAAAACAGCAACAAACACGGTATGCCGTCTCTCTTCACCAGGTCCATTAGAAGAACGGGGGGGGGGGGGGGCATGAAAGCGGTGTGAAATAACAGCCCGACAGCGAAAGAAGGGGTCGCCCCCTCTTTAATGTTGCGTCAACATCTGGGCTGGCTTGGCGTGGGGGGGCTTTTCTTTCACGCCACTCGTAGTCCACGCAACTCGACTCAAATGTGCCATCTTGCGTTGCGCCCGACAGATCAGCCAATGGACTGAGGGCTACGGGGGTCTAGCCCTGATACGCTGCGGGGGGGGGGCCCCCCCCCCCCCCCCCCCCGGGGGGCCGGGGCGGCGGCGGGCGCGCCCCCGCCCCCGGCTTTCTTGTTTTTATTACACAACCGGGCCTGGCCAGAGCTCCCACTGCAACAAAGAACAGGATCTGAAGGCCCAGAAACAACAAGCCCACACAACGGGGCCGCCGACCTTCAAGCTGTGATGCGGGCCTTACACACTTACACAGCGGTGGATTTCAGCACTGCACATCAGCTCTGATGCTGACCTTGGGTAACACAGAGGTCCACCAACATTACACGACCTCCTCTACACCTTCCACATCCACAAACACCCTTAACCGATTCCCCTGTTAGCTTTTACAACAGAGGCCTTCTTCTTTGTTGAGATAAACACGCCTTGTTCCCGTTCCTGGAGAATGGAGAAGAAAGAAGTTTTGCCATGTGTATGTTCACTGTCCTAAAGTTTCCTGGACCTGCAGTTTCTACTTAGTTTCACATCCTGTTCTTGCTGATTTCTGTGGCTGCGTTCAGTTTTTTTCTTTTCTTTTTTGCTGAGACCACACTTGTTCATGTCCTGCACACTGTCATCCTGGCAGAGAGCTCTTACATGACCGCATCACTTCAGTTCCTTGCAACATGCACGGCTGCAGTGGCATTGCAACCAGCTTTTCGTCTGGAGGGATGCAGAGCAGCGCGAGGGAGTGCAAGAAAAGCTGCCGTACACGCAGGCATGACTTCTCACACACAACTGGCCACGACCCTTGCAAAACTCTGACGTGCATGCTTGGCCTATGGAGTGCTTGATTCTGTGATTGGTCCACCGTGCCACAGAAGCACAGCTAATCCTCACCCCCCAAACTGAAGGGTCCACTCTCACTTACCTGCTTGTTGCGCTCGTCCGTGATCCTCTGAATCTGGATCTTTTTCCTCCCCATGTTTGTGGCTTTGTGCGGTGAAGGGCACTGGATGGAGGCGAATCCTAAGCCCTCAGTTTAATAAAGAAAAAGAAAAAGCAGGATGGAGGAAAAAAAAAAGATGTAGGTGAAGATGCGAGGGGCAGAGCCTTCAGTTCATGATCAGCTTCTCGAGATAACTGCAGGCGGTGTCGAGCCTCAGGCCTGGGCTGCCTCTCACGAGTGACAGGGGGTGATGATTACTGAAGAAATAAACACATGAGAAAGAGAAGGATGTTACTGTCCCGCTGAAACCACAGAACATGCTGGGGTGAAGGGCTCGTGGTTACGATAAGGACAGGTGTGTAGATCTCAGCGGCACCTTCAGTAAGCCGAAGCAAAAACTTTCGGCTCAAAGCAACACTTACCCAACCTTCCACAAGAGCATCTAACAAATGAGTTTGCAAAACGTCTCATTTCCTCTCTACTGACATTCAAATCTCAATTTACTAAGACTATAACGTAACAAGGCGCAGTATCAGTGCATCACACTGTTTTATCACATTTCAGATGCTGGATAAAACATCTTTTAACCAGGCCGCTAACATCAGTGGCACCTCTGCACAGCCTGCTACTTTTAAACATGTCCAAATACCTTTGCAAGGAGTTTAAAATTAATCATCGTGCATGGGTTCAATGGTGTTTTCTACAGTATTTAATCTACAAACGCACTTCACTGCATATCACTATCGCCAGATGTTTAAGAGATTTGAGAAAAGCTACTGATCAATAAGGAGCTCAGGAGGCCCTTGGTGTCAAAAAACAAACAGCCCTTCACAAGTAACACTACAGGATTAATTAGCCCCGCCCACACAACCACACACTACAATGTATTAGCCCGCCCCCACAACCACACACTATAATGTATTAGCCCCGCCCCCACAACCACACACTACAATGTATTCGCCCTGCCCCCACAACCACACACTACAATGTATTAGCCCCGCCCCCACAACCACACACTACAATGTATTAGCCCCGCCCCCACAACCACACATTACAATGTATTAGCCCCACCCCCACAACCACACACTACAATGTATTCGCCCTGCCCCCACAACCACACACTACAATGTATTAGCTCCGCCCCCACGGCTACACACTACAATGTATTAGTTCCGTCCCCACGGCTACACACTACAATGTATTAGCTCCACCACCAGAGTATCTCACACACACACACACACACACACACACACACACACACACACACACACACACACACACACACTAGATGATTCGTCAACTGCACTCCCCAACCCATACACACCACAGGACACACTTCACTCACGTCCCAATTAACTGTCCCTCCCAGCCACCAGCAACTTAATTAGCCCACACATGGTAACCATAGTTAGCGCTTTGATCAGAGTGTCCTCTGCCCTGCACCCTAGCCTGCCTGGGACAGGCTCCAGGCCACCCGTGCCCCTGAGCAGGATAAGTGGCGGGATAACGGACAGCCGGATGGTAGCCACACACACGCACACAACAGTGAATCCACACTCCCGCTGCCAGATCACGATTATGCTGTACAAGGTTTGCCTGCCCAAGTCCCACAACAATAATGTGACGACTCTTCATAAACAAACCGAGGCAGCGGCTAAACGGAGCCGGCGCTTTTACACGCACCAGAACAAACAAGATTCCAGGCCTGCATTTGTGCGCACCGCGCACGGCTGTCGTTCGGGTTCATAAATATCAATACTTCTGAGAAGCGGGGTTACAGGCAAGTGTTTTCAAAGCGTCGCGACCAACATGTGCACTGCGAGTGTTTGCATATCTGCGATAAGCACATCTGTACTGTTCTGTGGGCACGTGCGAACCTTCGCCTCTACTTCACTAAAAGTCTGCAAAAACATCTATCACTCTGCAAACAAAGGAGCTGTTTTCTAGGAGGGGATATTGTTTTTTTGACATCAGGTGAGTTGGCATTTGTGTACGGGGGGAGACAGAGAAAGGGGGAGAAAAAGATATATAGAGAGAGAGAGAGAGAGAGAGAGAGAGAGAGAGAGAGAGAGCAGGTGTGATGAAATGAATGAACGAATGAATGAACAGACAAACATAACTCTGGCTCACTGACAGAGCTGATTATTTTAAGACCTGCAATTACTATTTGTGGATGATTTTAAAAAGTAAGCCTTAAAATAGAGCGATGTATACATGGGTATATATAAAAACGCGGAGAGGGAGCCCAGTGCGGCTGCAGGAGAATCGGCCAGAAGCTCACACGACAGCAGCGGTGTCTGTGCAGGCCTACACAGCTCCCCACACAGCACACGGGCAGAGCCCCAACCAAAACCAAAAAGTCCGAGCTGCAGAACCAGCCCACGTGTAACGCAACGTATTAGTCACCGCCCGGGTTTTGGGGGGGGGGCGGGTAGAACAATTGGCAGGATTTACATACGGGCCCACCCTCACTTTCTGTTCCTCTTTGGTGAGGAGGCACTGACAGAGCGTGCCTGCAGGTGGTCGAGAAGCCGGGCGTTCGCAGACGCGCCGTGCGGTTTCGCCTTGAGGTCTGAGCCGCGGCCGCCGACAGCTGCCAGGTAGCTGTGTCAGTTGCAGATAACGTTTCACCTTGGCAGCTAAACCAAGTGGGGGTGGCAGTGCAGTTTAAAGGGGAAGTAGGACAGAGGTAAACTGATCAAACCTGTTTGAGGCTGACATGACCTGTGGCCTGAAAAAGGACTTCGTTAGAGGTCAAGTGTTTGTTTCTGCAGTTTTTGTACAGCCTTGAATTGTCACAACAGACGCTGCCTTTCAGATAAGAGGAGAGACCTTCTGCCATATGGTTCAGATTAGTGCCACAAACTACAAAGCACTGATTCATTCCGCGCTCCATTTTACGCACTGCCATACTCCAACCAATTTATACACCTGAAAAATTTTTATTGAGGAAATTCTCATTAAAAACCTGGCTCCAGGCAACAAATCAGGACAGGTGACCATCACAAATGCCAGAACTAACTTGAACAGCATCCTCCTGTCTTCTCTGTTCCACCAAGAGAGGAGAATGAACCAGCCAGGCGAAGCTCCGTACAGCGACCCACAATCTGGAACAGTATGGCCTGTCTGGGCCACGGACCTCCGCACATGAAAGGGCCCCTTCATCTGCCCGCACAGGGCTGTCAGGCCACAAATGTCAGCCTTCGAAGTGCAACAGGACCACTTCCTGTCTCTGGACAGATTTTATAAGCGCTGTGTTAAAGTTGAACACAGGGTGCATGAGCTCTGGGGGGTCTTGGCAAAGCACGCCGCTGAAGTGGAGCGTCTGTGTAACAGAGAGGCCTGGACAAACAGCCGCTCTGACAACATCGCTTCCCACATTATCCACACAGGGCTGAGGGCTGCCGAGCCGAACTGAGCCAGGCCGGCCAAGCAAGCTCACCCTGGAGTGCAGCGCACAACCCAGACGGCCCGCAACTGAAGCCTCCTCCATTTTGTACACAGAGAAGCTGTCTCAGTGGTCCCGGAGCCGCGACTCACGCCGAGAACTGTGCCAGAGATGGTTTCGATCTGGCGGCGTCCCACTCGTTGTGGCGCCAGTCCGAGAACCAAACCAATCACGAATCCGATTGCCAAAAGCGTCCATGTCAGACCGAGCAGATGTCTCTGTGATTTACTAACAGGGGATCATCCATTTTTGCAGGCATACAGTTCAGTCGGCACTGCACAACAGGACTAGTGTTAATGGGCTGGAGACAAAAAGAACAGGAATGACATCACACCCTTACTCCCCTGTACACACCCCCACCCACCCAGTGCACTTTAACTGGACTGAGCCAAGCAATGGGCTCCACTTTCCCCACTCATAAATCACTCCCCTGCTGTCAGACCAGTTATGGCTGCAGATCCGCAGCGCAAGGACACACACACACACACACACACACACACACACACACACACACACACACACACACACACACACACACACACACACATTCAGAGCAGAAAGCCAGTCACACTGGCTACACGCGGAAGAAAATGATAAGGACCTGCCTGGCCATACTTCACTGCAGAGAACAAAACGTTACCAGCAGCAAATGGACTGCAAGGTTTTCCAACCGAGGCTACGAAGGTCACAGGAAAAGGTGTGAATTACAGGGGCGTGCTGCACATCGTGACAAGGACGCGCGCTGCAGAGCGAACTGGAAAAGCGCAGAAATGCAGCCTGACCGGTTCCACCGCGGTGTTCGGACGTGACACAAAAGGCCGCCCGGCCTGCTCAAAGGCACCTATTCACCCGCTTGACCTGAACGCAACTGGGCACACTCCCAGCATCGTCACCTCTGTCGCCTGACCACGTCGTCACCTTTCACTCCCCGAGCAGTGACAGGTGTGTGCAATGGCATTCGCAGCATGATTGGCAAAACAGGGCGGGGAGTGATACATGGTGCAAAGACTGTGGAATGAAATGCGTCCTTATAGGTAAACAGAACACCACGGACTCCCAACGCTGCCACTTACCTGTTAAACATGTTCCTTTCTATGGCAGGTATGCTGCCAGTTTAGAAACAAGTTTCTATAACCTTGTGTTTCTGAACCCATTCACCTTTCGGGTGCAATACAAAAATAGTATCTCGCTCTACACTAATATTTTAAGAATGGAATTTTTCCTTTAAAATAGGAA
This sequence comes from Chitala chitala, assembly GCA_025773905.1. Taxonomy (NCBI): domain Eukaryota; kingdom Metazoa; phylum Chordata; class Actinopteri; order Osteoglossiformes; family Notopteridae; genus Chitala; species Chitala chitala. The sequence goes on from JABJVR010000036.1 coordinate 2,123,326, forward strand.
ATAAAATTTAATAAAAAGTTTTATTTTATTTATAATTAAATAAATTTAAAAAATTCAAACCTCAACTGTAAACACAGGTAGTCCCTGACTTATGATGGAGATGCGTTCCGATGACCCCGTCGTATCTTGAAAATATCGTAAGTAGAGACAAAAATAAATACGTGCTCTAACACCGGGACAACTGAACTCCGTCGACTGCTGGTGAGAGTGAGGCGTCTCACACGGCGGGAGATGCGTACATCCCGGCAGCGTCCCAACATATCGTACCGCATACGCTGCTACGTTTGCCTGCCGCGTGAAACTTAAAATATTTTTACAATTTTGTCTTATCGCTATCGTCACCATAAGACCGAAAAATCGTAATTCAGGGACCGTCTGTAAGTCGCACCCACTTTCACGTGAGCGTAGTAACGGTGACAAGCCTATAGGAAAACTCTTCAAGGAAGCTCATTCACTGTACTGAACAACCTTATCGTAACACGCTGCCGATAAAACAACACCTAATCAACAACAAAATCACTTATTGTTCGGTTTCAACAGCTCTTCAATCATGCCCCGTTAACGGCGTGCCGGGGGCCAACTACGTGCAAACTAACAGTTACATCGATTCGGTTTCTCAGAGGCGCTGCAAAGTAATCGTATCTGAACTGATGCCACAGATGTACCGTAGCCATGGACCGAGTGCCCGTAACCTTGACACCCAACACCTGCTAGGCCTCTGCTACCTGGCGCAGTACCTTAACAAGCAGTCCACCGCCATCGGCTGTGCTCAATTAAGCCCACAGAGAGGAAAACTCGTAAACTGCACCAAATTAAAACCTCGCACCCTACAAAGCCTCTGCAAGATAAGAAAGGGTGAGAATATAAGGAAAATGACAGAGACGCGCACGTCACAGCCTGTACACGTCCTCACGTCCGTTTCTCCCATGACTGCCGTGAGAAGCAGCGCTTTAAAATAAAAACCCTGAGCGTAAAAGCAGTAATCAGATAACCAGCAGCAGCGTACATGGTTATGACTGAAGAGTGGGTGTCTGAATAATTTAAGGAAGCCCTCCGAAACGTGTTCTCCGTGGCAACACAGGAATCGTTTTGAACAAACAAAACGTTCAGAGGCAGACTTACATCCTGATACTAGCAAAGTCAAGCCTAACCCATCAGTACACTGTCCTTTTAGCATACAGAGCAGAAGAGAGTGAGAGCCACGCTGGCTTACACCTGGCCTCATATTCAAGTACTTCATACTCTGTAATCAGGTGTCGGTGTTATGCAGGTAAAACAGCAAAGCCTTCGTCAACCTACCCAAACAGTGTGAGAGTCGGCTTTTTAGCCAAAGCCGTACACATTTGACTGCAAAAGGGTATGAAAAGCCGTGCTGCCAATCATGCTGTAAGGCCAGGCGTGTTTTCCAAACCCGTCATCACGAGCGGAAAGACGTAATCTGCCTGTGAACACTCACCTCCTTCCGAAAACACTGCTGCTGTTACAGGCAACAGGTCAGGAGCCTCAACCATAATCTCGAGTATCAGCCGGGGTCCTGCGTTTTGTACCCCTGAGTAATCTCACTGCATTGATGTTATATTGCTCAGCAATATCCAAAATAACACGTTTCCCTGTGTCCAGCCTAATTTACACCAAAACGCCAAACTCACATGGCTACACTTAAAAAAAAAAAAAAAAACACATATTCAAACACTACCATTTTCTAATAGTCCACATAACCCATAGCACATGCAAAGCAAAACACAAATATATTTGCATAACAGTTCACAGCGAACCAGGAAGTTTAGCAGAACAGCACATAACATTAAGGTAACTGTTGGGGCGCTGGAGACATTTTTCACATAAAACTTATAGTGACATAAAGTTTACGTGATGATACCACCCACACCTTCCCAGAAGAACTAAGGTGGGGGTATATTTAAGTTACGCTAATGGAGACCAGCCTCACTGAGGTCATTGACAGCTGCCACACAGCAGCAGGCCACACCCAGGGCACAGTCCTAAGTCAGCTGCATCACCCCTTTTTGAAAGCAGTCTTTTACTGCAAGACCTGCAGAGCCCACCCCACAGCTTACACTCTGCTTAACAACTTCCTGCCAGACTGGGTGGTCATGGGATATGTGCTACCCAACACTCATTTGCCGCATGTCTGTTTATGTTGCATGTTGCCAGGTGCCTTTGTGGTCATTTTAGCTGCCGTTTCATTGGTGGACACAAAGGAGCAAAAAGGTTACGACACGCACGCACGAAAGTCGGATCGCTGGCGGGCCAACATGAAAACGTAACAAAAACAGACTGTTGATGATGCAGATTACTTCAGGAAAACTGGGAATTACAGTTTTTTTAAGACTTCTATTAACTTCTGAATAGTTACCCAAACTTTGCTTTACACTACGACTTCCTACTAATGTTTGCATTAGTCGAAATATCCGTCACTCTACATCCCTAGATTTCTGTGCTTGGCATGCAGCAGCAAGATTACAGCTCAAGTGAGCAGCAACCAAGATGAACTAAACACTATATTAATAAAAAAAAATTAAAAAAAAAAAAAAAAAAAAAAACAAACCTCCAGATATGTGAGGCACAGGGGGTTATCTGAACTCTGTGACAAACTGGCGGTGCTGATCCCCTTCCTTCAGCTGAAACACAAGCCCACCAGCAGAATAGCTGTCCTTACCTCAACCTGCTGTTCCACTCCACGCACCCTGCCAAAACAACTAGGTTTCTCAGGTTCTTGGGCCACGGTAGCTTGCTGCTGATAGGTGAGTTGCTGGTTGTACCTCAGCAGCTTAGGGCTGTTCCAAACACAACCCCGATGGGCACTGGCAGAGTACTGGGCACCTGTGTCCTGCCTTGCTGGCCGCCCCTCAGAGTGACCGGCTCCAAGGGTCTCCCTGTTCCTCCTGTCCTGTGTAGCCCCGCCCCAAACTGTAAAACCCCAGTGGCAACTGGCTGCCATTCATCAATGTCCATGCAGTAACTGACAGGGTGGTGAAGCTGGCAGGAGGCTGCAGTAAAACGGCCCGTGTCGTCATTTTGTCCCGCGTTACATTTGCGAACAAATTCCTTCCTCGCATTTTAAAGCTGTTCAGGGACCCCGAGCAGCTGGCTGTACACCTTTTGCTCCGAGCCACCCAGTACACTCTTGTTCTCTCACACACACACACACACACACACACACACACACACACAGCTTCCCAGGGACTTGCCACTAACTCATTTTATTGCACCTAACAATTCCCAACCCAATTTTCAGAAAAAGACAAAAAAATACACGAAAGCATTATTTTTTCAGGCATTTAAACTTTAAAGAGACCTTTTTGTTAGGAGATCATCAATGTAGTCATTTATTAACTATTGCTTTCTCTGAAAGGGCATTGTGTCCAAAATTGTCCTCACAAAAGACTAAATCGCACGAGTACACGTACACACACACACACACACACTCGCACGCACACACACCTGCTGCTGAGCTTGGTATGCTTCACACTGTTTCTGTAGGCTCTGTGTGCCTTCAAGGGCATGACAGGTGCTGCGTGGAGCTGGACACTTTGACTGGAGAATGTGTGGAATGAGGAGGAACACCTCGCTTGTCCCTTATGAAGCCTGTCCTCCCCTTGTGTGGAGAGCAGGGGAGGTCCCACTTCCTCAAAGGCATGCTGATGCAGGACAGCTGGTGCACTGGTGCTGGGTACACTAGGTCAATCTCCTCTGAGGACACACACACTCACACCAGGGCCCGTACCTGGTCTCACACACAGACAAAGCAAGGCTTTGCCTAAGCAAGGCACTGTATGTCAGTGCACACTCGCAGACCGGGTTATGAACACGCATGTTGTTCTACAGAAACGGCCGGCGTACTTCACCGCATCCCTGACCCTCCTCGTGGTGCCCGTCCTGTTGGCCCACTGGTTCACACCACGGTTCATGTGACCAGGTTCTGTTGGGCCTTCTTAGAGAGCAACACAGTGCCAGGACCTTGCTGTGCTGGCCACATGCACTCCAACAAGCAGGACCGGGCGGAGGAAGGGAAGCACACACTCTTGTTTTTGTTCACATACGCAGATAGATGTCTCCTCCACCTGTCTGACCCCTCCTCCACCTTTCTGTTCCACACTCCCAGGTAAGGGTGCACCACAGGGTTTCCTCTGGACCATGGTCCAAGGTGGTCAACAAGAAGAACGAATTCCGTCCGTGCTCGGAAATTCCCTAATTACACCTTCTCATCTAGCTAAGTGTAGGCACGTTGTCAAGGAGACCAACACGCAATGTTAGAGGTGTCATCACTTCTCTGTCAGACCACATTATTTGGTGAAAAACAAACGAGTCAATATAAAAGAGTCTGTAGCTATGAAGATAAAGACGCACATTTACAGTTTGTTTTTCCTTTTCTTCCCACACCTTGCCTTGAAAGCTCGTTGAGGTGCATCTACAGATTCCTACTTCCTGTAATGGTCATTTTATTTTTAATACAAGCTAGTACAGCTGACCAACAAATCAAATTTTCGATGCAATCAAGCTTATAGTTCACAAAATGTGTACAAATGAAAATCACGATTTATTTTAATCTTGGTCGTTTGCAGCATACCGGACACACTCTCAGTCAAACCAGTTAACAACTGAGGAGCTTCATCTAACAAACAAAAACCTCTTTAAAACTTAAACCAGCAGTGTCTCCTCAGTCGTTTGAAAGTGGTTTGGTGATGTCTGACGTCGAAGAAATCACTGTCCACCGTAAAGTCTGTGGCAGCAAAAAGCAGCAGCACAACAAATTCATCTCCGACAGAGGCAGGCAGCCGAGTGGGAGACATGTGTCTGTCTGTCTGTGTGTGTGTGTGTGGTTCTGTGAGTAGCACAAGCTACTGGCAGTCCCCCAAATGCCTGCTAAAACACAGGTAACAATGGCAGAATCATTTTCCCCTAACATAGTATTTAAGAAGAAGAGGCCATGGTGTAAATAAATTAGATGTTTTATATCACCAAAGATATGGTGCCCATGTATACAGGGGAAATGCATGGGGTCATCCAGGTGTTGTAGACAACCAATCCCAGACACAAGCTAATAAACCCAACGTATTTTCCCGAAGTATCCCGGTGTGACTTAAAAATAAACACAAATTGTTGGTAGAAATAAAGAAAGAATCCTTTCCATAAAAAATGTCTAAGATGATTAAAAGAAATCAATTAAAATAGTAAATCAGTTTTAGACATGTAGAGAAAAAAAAAACTATTTTATTTTTAGGCCATATCGGTCACCTTTACAAGTATATATAAACAATATTAACTGTTCTCAAGATGAAGTAACCTCCTAACTTCATATGTTCAGATTATCCAAAACCCAGTTCACTAATGGTAGGGTCCTTCATCCATTTCAAGTCTTGTCATCTACTGAATGAGTTAAGACTCCAGGACAACAATCAAGCCTCTCTGCCTGAAGGTCTGCGAAACTGCAAATAAAGGTACTAGACAACACGTTGATTAAAACGTTCCTACAGAACACATCTTTAAGCACACAGAACGTCACAAGCTCATATCATCAAGTCGTGCAAAAAAGAAAGGGTTTTAGAAGTGAAAAAACTTGCCGAAATGTTTAAAAGGTTCGCTGGCACTAAGCAGTGCTGTCCCACACCAGGAAAGTGCACAGAATCTCACACATTACACTAGAGTTGGCAGAATCATCCATGTTTGGTTTATGCTGCTGATGTAGGAGATGTCTGTGGGAGACCACACATTTACATACATATATAGGTTATCTTATACATAGAAATTATCTAAGTATATTGCATATGTAAGTACATCATGTAAACAATTGCACATCTCTGTGCACATCTTACCACACAAAACGTCTGTGGTTTCTCATGTTCTAGAAATGACTGCAATAAAAATGCTGCACAGATCTGTACCAAGGTTCAGTTCAGAACAATAAGAAATAGAAATAAAGCCGTAGAACACATTTGTTGAACGCGAAGCAGCCTCCACTCCCAACCCAGCACTTTCTTTCACACTTGCTCTTGCAGTCAGTGGCAGTCACACACACACAGACACACACACTCACACGAGCTTGTCACGGCGAGAGGCGAGGGTCGGAGCAGAGGTGTGAGGAAGCAGCGGGTTGACACTTAAAGGGCTCGTACCTCTTCAGAGAAGGCCTGCTGCTGGCTGCGCGGCCTGCCATTAAACCATGTGGTAACGCTTGCACACACACACACACACACACACACACACACACACACACACACACACACACTTCCACTCCCCAATTTCACAAAAACACTTACACACTCAGGTCAGAGGGCATAGTGGTCTCTCTCTCTCACTCACACACACACACACACACACACACACACACACACACACGATCCTTCCCCTCCCTATTTCACAGAAACACACACAGAGCTCAAAAACAGCTGACACTATTGACAGACTGTCGACAGCTGACAATCTACAGGTGGATACATAGGGGCCTCTTTCGAAAACCCCCCCCCCAAAAGCCTTCCAAGACCCCAACCCACACCTCCCACCTCCTGCACCCCACACCTGCTGGTGCTCAGATACTGTTGGCTGTTATAACAGCCCACAGGACCATCTGCTCTTTTCAATTCTCCTTCTCGATCTGTTTCAGACTCTCTCTGGACAACCAAAGCTGCTAGACAGGGTTAGGTGTCTTTGGAGTTAAGCACACTCTTCATGCATTTATTGCATAAATTTCACTTTTTTTCAAACAAGCCCTGCCTTTGTTATGTGTTGAACTGTCTACAAGCCAACGAAAATCAATTTGCTTGAATGGTGATAAAATTGACCGGCACAGGATAGAGCAATGTTGACAACAACAAAGTGGCATAGTTTGCGCAACCAGGCATTTCTCTAGCAGTCGGAAGCCATTGTTAAGCGAGTACTGTGAGCAAAGAACATCTGAAGCAGCTATGCAAGCGTAGAGTTCTGCTACGGCTGACAAAGGACAGGGCTCAGGGATCAATTTTGTGGTCGTGTCATATGACATCACTCAGCCAATCAGAGTGATGGACAGCATATATGAACCAAATGTACCTTCAACTTCAGACCTCAGCTGTGCGGATAACTCCCCCCACAAACCGCCTCAATAAAAGCATCTATTCTGGAGGAAGGAGAGACTTCCCACGACACACCACAGCCACATACGACACTACGACAAGTGTGTTTCCACACCTTAATGTTCACATGGCTTTTGACAGCTTTCTCCCCTATCTGCAACGCCAAAAGAGGAAGAGCGAGTGGAGAGACATGCCTGACAATGAGGAAAGGGCCTGTGGCCCTGGGGGGGGGGGGGAGCTTAGGTAGGTCACAAGGGGGTCACGGTGCTGTTGAGCCACCGGCTGCAGTTTCCCTAAAGCGGAAAAGAAGGAAGTGAAAACACGGGATGGGAAAGGGGTGGGATGGGAGAGGGGCGGGATGGGAGAGGTACTAGGCCGGGAGAGGCGCGGGCTGGGAGATGCAGCCCAAAGAGCAAGAGGAACACACATCACTCAGAGTGGGTACATCTCACTACCAGGAATGGCCCCTCAAAAGCTGGCACTCCTCAAGAAAAAATGATGTACTGTCCCTGCTGACATGGTAATTCTTCACACAGTAATACAACATTAACATTCTCCAGAACACGGCACATAACAGTTCGTGGAAAATCTTCCTCTCAAATCTCATACCACCAGTACTACTACTAAAAATTTTAACTGCTTGTATCCGGGCATCTTAAAAAAGCATAAAAAAAAACAAAAGGATATCAATAGCCATTTACAACTGAAGACAATACTACATATTAACGATAAGGGAATGTACTACACTTACTAGTTCTTTGTAACTTCCTGTACAGTATAAAACTAGCGCCACCAATAAACACATGATCAGACAGGTGCACAGCATGTAGCCTTCATTTTAAAAAATCTAACATTTTGTCATTTTAAAAACAAGAATGTAGCACTTTCAATTCAAAGCAAAACAATGAAAATAATTAGCCTACTTAGTGAACAGTTCGGTCTCCTTTGGTGTTCTTAGAACTGACGGCAAAAAACAAAGCAGGGAATTATACTAATGTGTTACATGGCTGTACAAGCACTAATGAGCACGTTCGGCGATAACAGCGTCAATGAGCGCGTGCGATGGCAGGAGCATCGGTGAGCATGCTCAGTGCAGTCCAAAGAGCATGGTCAGTGTCAAGTCACATTCCCTTTTTGGCAGTGTGCCGCAACACTGATAAAAATGGCCATGTGGCTGACAGCCGTAATGTGATAACCATTAGAGGAATATAAACAGCGGTGGTCACTGCCCAAAAGAACCACACGTGGTAGGCACAAACAGGGAACAACAGCCCCAACAAATAAAAACAACAACAACAACACGCACACACACTCACATACACTCTTTTGATCCGAACCACCGCCACTGAATACAGCGATCGGAGTTTTATAAACACACATGTGGGTGGTGGATGTGTCGGAGAACCAGGAGCTGCCATTAACGCTCCCCGGGGGGGGCAGAACAGCGAACGGCAGTCTGGATGGGGGAGGGGGGGTGATCAGGAGGAATGCTCGGGTGGCGGACGGTAACAGATGGACCGCGGTGGGTGGGTGGGAGAGTGGGATTGTTAGGAGATAAGG
>JABJVR010000036.1:2131965-2147664 GCA_025773905.1 Chitala chitala
CCCCCCCCCCCCCCCCCCCCACCCCCCCCCCCCCCCCCCCCCCCCCCCCCCCCCCCCCCCCCCCCCCCCCCAGAGTGTTATACTAGGGCAGAGACGATGGTTCGAGTGGCTGCTTAGGACTCAGGACCATGAAATCATAGCCAAAAGTGGACAGGCGTGCAGTGACACACGAGCCTTACAAAAGAGCAGCCATAACAGCAAGCAGGCAACAGCAAGAAAGTGCAGAGAAGTCGAAACCACGAAACCGCTTCAGCGACACGATGAAGTCGGGCTGCGATGTGGCGCTGTGTTAAGCGTGTGGGTTAAGGGCACAGCTCGACTGGAGATTAGAGATTTGGACTGCTTCCATACTGTCCTTGCAGCCCTTGTTGTTACAAGGAACTAAAATGATAATAATCAAACCAAGATTCTGTGGCAAACACTGGCCCTAAAATGGCCTTCACACGAAAAAATTCAGCTGGCTGTTCACCATTACCACATCACCTCCTTCAAAAGGAGGGCAGCTCTCTGTTATCCCCAGGGCACCAAGTGCAAATCCTCAGCTTCTCTATGGCTATTTGTCAATTAGAAGCAAAAAACAACAATCCAAAAGTTTTTCGGTTATATTCAAAGCATAAAAATATGCCTAGAAAAACTTAGCCAAAGCAATAAGTCATACACACCCAGGATAAGTTTAAAACAACTGTAAGGAATACTGTAGCACTGAGGACTAAAGATAAACACTCTGTTGCTGTCACTGATTAAATACATTTTAATTGGAGATTGGCAGTTAATTGAAGTATTCCACCGCACTACTGCTCTTATTTATAGTGCAAGAATTTAATCCAAAGACACAAATGTAAACCTTGGGACCCATTTTGGGACCCAACAGTATAAAAATTTCAATTTTCTATTCTATCTAGCAATTGGTTTGGCAACCCATCACAAACAAGTCCACAACCTAAAGTACGTGGCAGTGTTAGGGAAACACTGTCGTGGAATATAGTGCCTTTGTGTAAAATACGTAATGTGAAATGCAGATTTCTGCATCTGTTAATTCCTTCACATGGAGGCCTTAAAAGTATTTTAAAGAGTATTAAAAGTTATGCAAGTCAAACACCTGAGTGCATAAGATGAAAGAGTGAGCAGAGGTTTTTTTTTCCTCCTCTTAGAAGTGGGTGACTGTTGCCATGCATCTACACAAACAGCTGCGAGATGAGAAGAGATGAGCTGAGCTGAGCATATCAGGTGTCTGACAGTCAAAGGGCAACATGTAAAAGGGCAGAGGTCACATGTCAAACGCTGGGGCCTCGCTGTGCAACTGGAGAGGGGGCAGAGGCACCATGTGCTTTCAGCTCTAACCAGACCAGCCATCTCTAGGCTCTGACTGGGCCAAAGTGTGGCTGGTGCAGACACGCCATGTCTCCAGATCTGGGCACTAGCTGCTGAGCACCACTAGCAAAGGCTTGCAGGAAGGGTCTGGGTAGCGAAAGCACAAGAGTTTTGAAAAAAAGTCACCAACAAGATAGCAGGCCCGTTCAGGACGGGTCGATTAAGGTTAGGCTCTGCACAAACGCTGACCCAGAAAAACCGGGACCAGCGTTCGCTCTCCAAGCTCCTTCACACTTGGGTTTCTAAGCACTTTGGAATCATGCGGTCACTGGAGAGCTCCATTGACGTCAGTGTCCATGTCCCTGCCGCCCCCACACACCAAGCACCTGAACATCGTGCAGACACGGGTTGCCATGGAGACGGAGATGCGCCACTAACAGCGGACTGCAATGTTTAGCTCCAAAACAACTTGCAAGTTTAACGAAACACACTGAGAAAGATACACTCACACACGTGCAGACACGCACACAGTAATTAAGTTCTCCATTCTTGCTAACCCTTATTTACGTAAGGCATGTCTTAACGTTTACACATTTTAAGACATATTTCATAGGAAACCCACATTAGCCAAGCCTGTAATATGTCTGTGATAATGACGTATTTTCAAGTGCAAAAATAAAGAATATAGAAGTACATAACAAGGCTGCTCTGCCCTCCATCTCATGCCTTCTCTCACTCTCAAACACACACACACACACACACACACACACACACGGCTGTTATGCTACAGCTCCGCAGAGAGTACCATGACTCACAGAGATTTTTTTTTTGTTAAACTGTACATTTGGTGACATTTTCCCCTGTGGATTTTTCTTTCTAAATCTTGTGTTTAATCAAGTTATTGACCTTTTTTTAAACGGACAGATACAGTCCTAGACACATACAGTAGGTATCTCACGTTACATTAGAGATCTGTTTACCTGTATGAATAAACATGTCTGCAGAGAAACTCATGTAGAAGACAATAAGGAAGAAAACCCAATATCAATAAGAGGATAAACACACAAGCCTTTGAAATAAGACTTATTCAAGGCCGTTTACTCTCAGGCACTGACCCAAGTTCAGCTATATCACCACATATCTTTATATTTACCTTTAACAACCAATGCACTCACTAAAAGCTACAACTGTACCAGACCCTGTTATTTTTCAATTTTTTGTTCTAAAGACACACTGAGAACGACAAGACTGGACAGATAGCGCGCGCGCGCAGCGGAACAACTTGGAGGATCAAGTGCAAACGGACCGAACAATCCTGTCACTTCTGCCAAATTTAATTTCTAAGCAAACAGCTGGGCCTCACGTAAAAACCCAACACTGTGTTTACAGAACATCTCAGAAGTTTTAAATCCAGGTTTTCACAAAGACAATGAGCTACGAGAAGCCACGTGCTAACGTGAACACATACTGGTGTTTGTGCATTTCATCTAAAAGTAACTGAAATAAAATCATTTGTCTTATTTAGATTAGCGCTGGATCAAGGTTTACCCTGTCCATAAAACGTGTGAAGTGTTTCCGGACATACAAATATAAATTTTATGACCAAATAATGTGTGTAATGGGGAAAATAATCTGAGTAAAACTCATCACAGATACCGCTTTAGCGTCATGGAATAGGGAAACGTAAAAATGGCATTAAAAATAAGGAAATGAAGACCGCTTTAATGCACTCCTACATTCACAATAATCCAAGACATAAATAGAATCAGCATGTTATTCACAATTTTCATTTATTTGTTTTGTTTTCATACTTCCTACCCAAACCAGGTCAGCACTCAAATCCATTTCCGTTAACAAGTTGGATATTTTAAGCATTTTCCCCCTCTCTCTTCACGCTCTCAGAGGCGGGCTGGATAAATTTAGAGTACTGATCCATGTATTTTTAGACAAAAGCGGCATGCGGTAAACAGAAGAGTTTGGACGGTGAGCGCAGTTCCTTCCTTCCAGCCGTTCGCAGTTGCCGCGGTCCCGCGCCTGGGCTCCCGCGGCGCCGCGCGCTCACACGTCTCGAGCCTCAGCAGATGCCCCTTTGCCGGGAAACTGACACCGCGCGCTCAGAGGACCATGAGCTCATTCTGCAGGGCACGCAGGTCTGACTGTGTGGTCGCCTTGGTGGACACCGGTTGGTTTGCATACGTACCACAGGCTGGTAGTATTTGAATCGGTAGCTTTGTTCTCTATTATTATTAAAAAAAAAAAACCTTCTATGCCGTGTCACGTGTCAAATTTGGTGAATGAGCGCCCTTATTGACAACCGCACTTCCATGGACACCCTGGTCTCATTTCTCCACAGTATTTGTTTTTCGCCCACAGTTCGCAGGTCTCATTCCTGTTTCAAACAACAATTTTTTTCCCCCCACAACTCATGCCAGGTAATCACATGATACCTTAAACTCCTTTTTCACAGCAACAACATTAACAGAGAACATTATTTTAAAACGCATTTTAGATCTAAGCTATTTAGAATAACTGAATTACTACTGAACAACATATAAGTTTTTTTTTAAGCAGTCAAATTACCCATCTGCACTGTCTGTCCTACACTGTAATGAGCAACAGGCAAAGAGATGCATACAAAATCCCGTATTGCACAGTCACAACACAAAAACGTTACCAGTATAAACATACTAATAAAACTGAACTATGGCCACAATTTCATGCTGAAACAATGATAACCTCTGCCCACATCCTGTGAGAGCTCTGTGCCCATATACAAGAGTTCTTCTGGCCCAGCCTCCAGCAAACCTTCAACAGCCAGGACCAACCTTTTTCTTTAAAGCTTTCCAGCAATTACTGACATCAGTGTTGTTAAACACCTGAATCAGTCCACGACACAAGGTTTCCATGTGTTAGAAAGCCTCCATTTATTTTCCATCCCCTATTCTGCAAATGCCGCTTTAGCTTTACGAGCAGAAACTCAGAGAGCAGGACAGCATGAAGCTGGGTGAGGCCAGCGCTCCTTGCTTCGTTACCCATGTAATTAGGCTTAGTGACCTTTGATGAATTAATCATCAGAGGGTGCCACACCAGTGAGAGGCTCAGGCCCTGTGATTTCTCCCAGCAGTAGGTCGACGGACGATGACAGATGATGATTTCAGACTGAGTTTCCTATGGAGAAAAGTAGTAGGCTGATCTGAAGACTAAATCCTAAATTATGAGTATCTAAACTGAACTGTCAAAGTGATTTAACTCACACAGTTGGACCCATTTACATTCCATCACTGTCCTCAAACTTCCTCATTATTACTGCAGTTATTTCTACTTAGCTGATGCCTTGGGCTAAGTACCTTTCTCAAAATGTACAATTAGCAGCTGTCCTTAACCACCATGTGGCCAATCCACTACACATCTTCCTTGTTCTAAAAATGACACATTTAAAACTTGACAAAAAGGCCCCTCTATCTTGTGATACTGAGCCAGAGGATACATACTCATGAGTGCTGATAAAAGGTGGAACTATGTCTACATTTATTCATTTAGCAGATGCTTTTATCCAAAGCGACTTACAATATTTCACATACATGTTAAAATGAGCTAGTGCTGAGTATCTTGCTCAAGGATACACCTGGTGGCTGGGCTGGGATTCTAACTGGGAGACTTCCGCATCCCAGCCTGATGTTCTACCCATTCAGCCACCAGGCCGCTACTACCAGAAGAATGGAGAGTAATGAGAAAGAGAAACGCTCCACTAAAACAGGGCTCCCTCGGCACCACTGGAACAGCCTATTTGAGCCTTATAGTTTCCTGAAAAGAGCTCTAAATTGTGCCCAGTGTGGGCCACAGGTCACAGAGGTTCACTATCCTAACATTAGAAGCCAGAATGTGCCACATGCGAGCCTTCCACATTTCTGCTGTGTTTCTACTGTCATGCTATCTGTACATAACTACGGAAATTTTTAGGCAAAAAAGGTGCGTGTATCAGACAGAGGAAGGGGAAAACTAACTCTGCCATTTTCTACTGGAATTATGGTTATTTATTTGCATACAATCTCATAAGATTTCAAAATGCATTGTTTTTACTACATATATATAACAAATCTGTTATAAAGTTGTCAAACTGCTTATAAGACAGGCATTTTTACACTTTTAATTGGTGTAGCAGTGTAACAACACAAAAAGGGGGTACAGGCTTTAATTTCATCTCAGAAGCAATAACCATGTTCTAAGGAGCAAAAAGGTGCCTGTATCATTGGCAGGGGATGTTCATTTCAACAGTTTTTGTAGTATACTCAGAAACAGGCAGCAATTGGAAGGTACGGACATTTGAAAAACTAAAGAAAAGAAAAAAAGTTTTGTCATCCATTCAATGAACCAATTAACTTTACTAAACTATCATTTGCAATATTTACAGCTATAGAGTGACAGGTAAACTAAATCCAAAACTATGTGAAATGTACACAGAATGCTATACAATAGTAAACTCAATATGTTTATTTCAAAATGTATCCAATCTGTAGGATAGGCATGCACATATGTAAGGCGGACTAATATCAAGATGAATAAATGCTTCCTTTATTTAAATGCAACATCAGCAAAGCAGCAATGGCTGGCGGAAGCTGGCAGACTCTAGTTAACATCCTGAGTCTTCCTCAGTGTTAACAGTTGCCAGATGTACCCACACCTGGCGCAGTGGCCTGCAACAGCTTACAGGAGTTTCGCTTTAACTTGAAAACACGCAAAAGCACGAGTCCCTCAGCTCTGCCTGCCTTACACCAAGATAAAGTGAACTACTGCACAAGGCATGTTTTCTACTAGATGAAAAGCAGCGACTTAGACTGGCCAGGGAATGGGGCTGCATAGGGCCAGTAAAGGTCACAGTGGCATGTGGAAGCCCAGGCGGGAGGGTGGGGCGAGTACGGCACAGAAAGACAAAGCCAGTGTGGCGGGAGAGCAAGAAGGCTGACAGCAAAAAGATGGGAAGTGAGAAAACATCATTTCTCCTTTGTGCCGATTCCTAGATCATAGACTCCCATTTCTATGTAACGCCCGCCCCAGCTGCATTTCCCTCACCCCCTCTTTGATGTTATCTCGGTTCTGCAGTGTCCCCACAGTTTGCTGGCCTTGTGGCTGCCCTTGCCCTTCACCAGGAAGCTGGAGCTGGGCGGGGGTGCAAGCATCTGTGGTGTGGGGCGGTGTCTGCGTTTCCTCCGATAGTGATGTTTAACACTTGATGACTTATCGCATTGTGGCCAAGGAGAGTGGCTACAGTCGGGTACCCTTGCTCAGGTCAGAACACGGGCATGCACGATCTGGTGGCAAGACTGGCCACATTAGGGAAGCCATCTTCTGCAGGTTTGCAAGCTTGTATTAGCTGGGACCACGAATCATTCTAACAACTAGGGGGATAACCCAACACATTCCATGAAACGAAAGGCTCTCAAACATATTTCCTGTAATACGGTGCACTTTCATGAAAGCAGCATGTCCAGGCGCTTCTCTGGTTCTGACAGCTCTTTCTCTCTTTGAACACACTTCAAGTCCTCTCTGTATGAAGCCCTTCCGCCACTGTCAACAGGGCCTTTCTCAGAAACGAGCTGACTACAGCAGAAAGTCTTGAACTTCACTTCAAATAAGCCAATAAGGATTATTCATGTTGCAATATCCATTTCACCCATTATTGAACACGCTTCATTGTAAAAAAGGGATGGAAAATTCCAGAATTTTAACTGCTTTATGAACATTCAGTATTTCCTGTTGTTCACTTGTGCTCAGTGGAGCCACCTACTGCAAGTCTTGCAACAGTACAGGAACATGAGCACAGCACCAATGGTTAGGGTAGAACTAACCAGGTTAGTTCAACCCTACCAGCTCTATTAGCACAATGTGTGTTGGCTTCAGGAAATTCCCTGTCCATCACACATGAGGCACAGTAGACAGGCGTCATATCCAGGTCATGTGACATATCATGTGTAAATCAACACATCATGAAACCCATTCTGATGACAGATTATTCCTAGCTAAACTTGTGTCAGAAAAAGAGTTAACAGTCCCAGTGTATCCTTCCTCATATAAGGCACATAATGGTTATTGTTATAAGAACAGCAGACAGATTATCATGTGAGTAAATGTGAGAATTGATGAAATAGAAGAAAAAACAGCACATTAACCCTGCTGTTTGCTTGTCGGGTGGTGGTTATCCTCGTTTGATTCACATCGGAATTGTTTGCCTGTTATGTCAATCACAGAGCACTGGAAGAACCACAGCACACAGCTGTTCCCTGAGCAGATGCACTGAAAAATTTAAGGGACAGAAGGGAACAAACGGGTTAAGAACACAGGCTTCAACCATATGGCTGTCTGTCACACTCCCAGACTTTGCTATAATACCCTTAAAAAGGCAGATGCACCTCAAACGTCTTGTTGTATAAGCAACTGAAGTAAGCTATAAAATGTTAGAGAAATACAAAATTTATTATAAAAACGAAAGTGCCTCATGCCGATGAGACGTGGCGAAACTAAAAATTCTACATAACAGCATAGAAGGCCATTTTGCAAGTTATGTTCTTGTGTGAGCACCCTCTGCAGAGGATCAACCCCCCCATCACCTTCACCACCTATCCTGTCCTGCAGGCAGTTCTGTCAGGAGTTCTCCTTCCCTAGGAAGCATGCAACCCCTGCTGCTGTGCACTTGTAATATGCTTACACGCCCACCCCCACCCCTCCCCCATCCCTCCATCCAGCCCTGCTTTCTTCTTCCGCTTGAGGTTACAACGATGGTTTTGGATACTTTACGTAGTGTGACAGGCCTCCCCTCCTAGCTTTGATTAAAATTACCTTGCAATCTGGCTTCCATATTTCAGTAAGAAATTGCCTTGCATTCTGACAGCGTCTGATGCAGAAATGATATAATTATTTGAATAATATTCTGTCTAGACCCTTGCAGCTGTGCCTAATCGAATCTTATTCAGTTTGAAACACAGTGCTTGGCATGATGCAAATAAGCATTTTTCTCTCAGATTTTTCTCATTTGCACTCTCCGATTTCAGACAACAGCAGTTTTCCATTTGGCTGGGCGATGGCTATTGAAGACATATTGTAGATAAGTGCTTGCAGGACTGCATTTTGATCTTATGATGAACAATATGCAACTTCAGAATATCAAAGATCAGGATGCTTCTCATATAAAAGTCCTGCATAAGTAAACACAAACGCACTGCTTTTTTTTTTTACCCAGTCAAAACCCAAATATTACTTTGCCAATATTTATCTTTGAGAAATAGTATGTGCCTTAACAGTAAAAAATGAGTGTAGTTAAGACACAAGACAGCAGCTTAGACAGTATTTCTGACAAGTAAAGCCTGCGAAATCACTTATACCTGCTCTTGTAACAGGTGAAGAAAACTAATCCGTCTTCTGTAACCGGGACATTCACACTGGAGCCACTTCCCTCAAGCTATCATTACCGCATCTTCTGCTCTTCCAGTAAACTGAGTGTCAGATTTGACATTGAAGCTCACCGTCCTGATAGGGTGAACTGAACCCATTTAGGTTTTAACACTCGTTTGAGGATGACACAGTGAAACGGTTAAACGTCGCTATGAATTGGTTCACCGGCTTATTATATATTCCCCAGATGGTGTCCCTGACATGTCCGGCTAGCTTTTTGAAACAAAATATTCAGGCCGGTTAGATATTCATTGTCGTTTTGTTTAGACCTGAAAACGACTCTGAACACTTCATCATAACGCCCATTTCCTTGAAATTTCAAAAATAATTAGACAGCTATTGATGGTAAGTACATCAGAACTTAAGAGATGCATTATACATAACGTGACAGATACCCATCCAGTTTCATGGTGGAATTGCCTTAATACCAGGTAGCGCGAATTTATACATGCATAACAGCGCAATTTCCAGCACGATGACAAAGTACATATATAACTGACAATAATGATGACATACAAAAATAAAAAGTGGCAAGTTCGGGACCATAAACAACTAATGTAACGCCACATAAATTCAGTCAAACGTATTATATCAACACAAAGTTAGTTTTCTACGCACAGAAAACACCGTATCCATTCTAATTTCGATGTACTGAAACCATCCGTCACGTGTGTTTAATTAATATTCGTTACCACCGAGAAGGGATATAACAAGGCCAATAAAAAAGTTGATGGAGGTCTATGCACAGTATCAGAATGAAATTGCTAAGACTTCTTGGCCACTGACATACATAGAACTTTACAACCATTTCAAGTATAAACTTTGTGATAAGTCAACAGACCCAATCTGTTATTATTATATATTTTAATAAATGATAACACAGATGTCACTAGACGTGGCTATAATTGGCGCAATTACTAATACGTATAGGGAGGGGAGCATGCATTGGGAAAAGGCACCGAAACATCTGTAAATCGTGCCAGTAAGACGACACAGGCATAAGATTTTGCATCAATGTGGACTGAGCCGAGGTGTTTGTTTACCTCCGCTGACAGTTCCCGTCACGAGCCACTCTCCCGGGGAGATCGCGCGCACGTCTCGCGCAGCCGAACGCTAAATTCATAGTTGAAACATGGAGGGTGAGACATACACCGACTCCTTTCCATATCTACCAACATTTCACAATCAGTTGGAAGCCGACACCCATTACCCCGAACTCTTCCGTCAAATACAGTATCGCCGCTCAACGCAATAAACGCCAAGTGTCCGAGAACCAGTGTACTTCGTCAAAACGCTAGCCTACGGCCGCTCCGCGTCGAGTTTAGGCAAGAACTCGCCGTGTTACAAAAAAAGAAGAAAAGACATTAAACGCGGAAAAACAACAACTGTGGTGCAGTCGTCAAAACAAAAAGAATATAATCACTTCACTTACCCATAAACACTGCGTCCACATTTGTGATATACAAAAGCAAATTATTTAGTATATTTATATAGAAAACGAATGCTGACATCAATCATTTTCGTTGTCGTCGCTTTATATAAAAACAATTCTTTCCCCTTTCCGCTTAATGTAAAGGTAACTATTTAGTTCAGTCAAACGATATAATGTAGATGTAGTGCGCAATCTACCATGATCGGAACTGTACCAAGATTGACAGGCAAGCATCCAATAAAACGCGAGTTCTTGTTCTTTTACCCAATGAGAGTGTAGCTAGAAAAAAAAGGTAACGTGTAGGAGGAGAAGGAGGGGCTTGTGTAGGGGAGGGGGCAGTAGTGGGCATGCTTATGTGCGCGTATCCCTCCGCCTTGTCAGCTCGCTAAGGCTTTGGGCTGACTCCATTTACATTAAGAATACTTTGTGATTGCTTGTTTTTAGGTGACCGTAACGGAGGCTTACTTTCTGTAACATCTGTTTATCATCTGTTTCGCTGGTAGGACAAAGGTTAGTGTAAACCTTCAAGAACTTGACCGCTAGAAGAAAATGTGGTAGAAAAAGTAAGAACAATAGTAATTTGACTTCGTGTGTCATTGAGATAGGATACAATACCATGTATGGGTGTTCAGCAGTGACATGGGGAAAATTTGTTGGAGGGGGCTAAAATAAAGGTGAATAGCATATATTTAAAAGCTGGACATATTAGTGATGTGTCCAACTGACTGCTGGGATTCAACGAGAAAATGAAATTACTGTGCTGTTCGTCTTTTTGAATGGAGACACGAATAGAAAACATGGTAATCATGTCTTGTTGTACTTTTCAGTTTTGTATTAAATACCCACGTTGGTCCCACACAGTTATTATGGTCCTACTGTGTATGCTGAGCATCGTTCAAGAAAAAAAAACAACTAGAGCCAAAAACATGGATAAAACCGGCAATGCCTAACAAAATTATTTACAGTGTCGCGTTTTCATAGATATACACTAAAACTGCGTTGATAGAAACATCTGGATAAAGAAGCAAATACGCTTTGCGGTTTCTGACACCGTCCGTTTGTTGTCCGCAATTGTACTGAAATGACCTCTCGGACTAACCAGTCGTACAAACACAATAAACGACATTAATCCAAACCTGTATAGGAACTGAGGCTTTATTTACGATATTCAGCTCGCGCGCACTGTCTTGTTATCTCAAATGGCCCGTGACGGTCACGTGCCTGTGCCACACTGCAGCCACCCGTTACACATTATACACATTATACACCTGACGTCGTTCGATTAAAGAAGATCAGGACTGAGCTGAAATCACAATCTCAGTTTCATAGGAAGTAACTGTCAATCAAGCCTTTCAATGATCTGCTTTTGACCTCACGGGACATTCAAACGGTTATTTTGATACGTACAGTCAGGCCTGGCGTGTGCCATTTCCCGTTTTCTTAAATGTAATAGAATGGAAGGTTATTGACATTTAGTGCGTACACGTGTATATAACACATATATGTTACAACTAAATTTGATATCTGAATTTAACCCATCCCCTGGGGGAGCAGTGGGAAACCACATTCTGCACCCAGGGAGCAAGTGCTGGGTGTCTTGCTCAGGGACACACCTGGCTGCTAGGCTGGGATTCGAACAGGGAGGCTTTCGCATCCCAGCCTGATGTTCTCCCCATTGAACCACCAGGCCAAATTTAGAATGTGTTATATAATTGTTTGATAGCGCTCTTTGGTGACGTCACAATGATTATTTTTTACACCTTCTGAGACGTACTTTACATGGCTCTGTATTTACATAACTAATTGTACAGTAAAACAATATCTCACTGCTTTCGAGCTGTTTACTTGTCAAATAAAGCCCTTATGTTCTCTCATCGAAATCGCAGTAATGGGTGCTTGAATATTATTGCCAGTAAAATGCAAGAGACCAAAACTAAGTATGTGTACGTGAATAAAACGCTCATTGATTTCAGCAAGAGTCTGTAAATATAAAGTCTTTTTTAACCGCAACATAGTTTATGCGCTAAATGGCCGCTCAGATAGTTCTCACTGTAAATGCATAGATGTTAAAGTTTACACTTTTACACAGTGTTTGGAATTTACAGTTCAGTGAGCATTGTTTACACCTGAAACACTGACAGGGTTTCATAGTGTCCCTACCACAAACACCACGCTTTGTCCCATACCATTCAGAAATACCTCATGTACCTTCAATTTACTCAATTGATTGCTTTTAGCAGACTTCTCGTTCTTTTTAGTGCGGTTTGGGTACCAATTTTGCCTGCTATGTGAACGTGAAATGTCACTGTACAAAACATTAGACATATAAGAGAAATGTAAAGCTTTGTTGAGCAAATATGAACACAAGAGGTGCAAAGAAAGGGAACACAACTCATTTTTGTGACGGAGATAACTTTAATTTCTTGAGTCTGCACAGAAATATGAGTTATTTAATTGACATATAACTATAAATCGAAGTTTGCGATTGTTACTTAAAAAAGATCGGCGGCAAACATCGATGTTTAGAATAACCATAAACACTACTTTGATGCTCCAGTATGATCCGCCTTTGCCTACAAACGTACTGCCTTAAACATTAAATATTTTACAAACGATCTTGTAGACTTAAACCAAAAAGGTAAAGACAACGTTGTCTTTTGCGGCGGAAGGATACGTCAGTCGCTGTGTGAAAGGAAGTGCCACGGCCGATTGGCACAGATACTATTCGAACTGATACAGTGTAACTCCTCGGCTTTTTCCGTGTTGACGAAAACTGTCACGAACTAATTACTCGTATTTTTAGCTATCTGGGCGCAAGCCATATATGCTGCATATGAAAGAGCATAAGGAGTAATTTATCTCGTAGCTTTGAAGGCATCTATGATTTGATGGAGGGAAGAGAAAATCAATTAAAACCCAAACGCGTCACTGCTTTAAACTCCGTTCACTTTAGTGAAAAGGTTTTTACTGGGATAACGTAGGAGTTACGTGGGCAAAGGGACACTTCTCTTGCCAAAATAAAACGATTCAGCGTGTTTCCTTAGTGCTAAATGTGCACCACAATTGCGTCAGAATATTACGAACAACCGATCTAATTTAAAGGGCCATAACATTTTATGTATTACCCATTAAAAGTCAGTCCCATCGTTGCCCTTATTTATATTTTGATACTTTTGATGTTATATTTAATATTAGCGAACATACGACATCCTATGCTTGTTTTATACTATACGTTTCTACTTTGAGTGTTTAAAGTATTGTTACAGCAATTAAACCTACATAAGAAACATGTAAACGTGAATGCTAGTGTATCTCGGGGGGGGGGGGTGCACTTAGGTTAAAAATAGTCCACACTTTATAATTGTTTGGTGATAGTATGGAAGACAAATTTTAGCAATAGGAAAATTTCTTCTGCCATCATTACGGTACTTTACAATACGTGACAGTACACTCCTACACACAAACTCAGATGACATAAAGGCGGCTGGGTTTAATAAAGGCTTTTCACTGACGACTTATTTTTGTGCCCTTATTTCAAATTCATTTATTCTCACCTGTTCTGCCATCCGTTTTAAGTCAATGGTGATTTAGTAATAAAACACAATGTTAATGAACACGTGCAAAAGTGCACAATGGAACCACGGAAAGAACCAAGCAAAGGGTAATATGTTGTTTCCCTGTTCTGTGTAATAATCTTACATGCCTGGTTTGCAGGGTATAACAACTGCAAACAAGCAGGTATCTAACTGCCGCTTGACATATTTGGACACTGCCGTTAATTGCACAGAGGGACAAAACATCTATAAGCCCAGATAATCAGTCACAGAGGTCCCAAGGCTTCTACTTTTACCCTCCAACATGAAAAGGGAATCAGCTAGGATGTCTAGCTGCAAGCAATAAAAATATTTCAATCGTATGACTCACAACCGGCAGCTGTTACTGTTTAACAATGTGAAACATCGTGTTTTTACTGTTACGCTTCAATTATCGCATTATTCGGTTTATTTCCATATAGCGCCTTTCACAGCAATACGTGACGTTAAAGCCATATACACAGTTAAATGTTACAATATAGACAAAAAAGTAATAAACCAAAAGAGGAAACAAACTGAAGATTTAAAAATAATAATTAAAAAATAATAATTAAAAAAAGTAGTCCAATGTCAATTTCCTGCCAAGTCCCCAAGGCAAGTTTACATTATAAAATTCATCAGAACACGAAAATTATTATAGGAATCTAAGTGCACAATAATTAGCCTTTCCTCATAACTTTCTGCACTCCATACTGAATTCTGTAAAGCACCAGATACTCCTGACATGTGGCTATATCAGCGTTGTCACCGCTGAACATGTGGGTCTGATGCAACATCGAAATCAGAGGGTGCCCATCCCAGACACCTGGGGAGATGAACAGCACAGCTGGTCTGGATCAGTGTCTACTGTACACCTGGCTGGAAATCAGAAATGCAACCATAGCACATACAGACGGCCATGAGACTGCATAGGCAGAGCAGACCAGCCGTAATGTGACATATCCGTCTTGATAACTTTCAGTTTTGCATTTTTGTTTCATAACTTTAAAAACGCAAAGGAATTAAGCCCAGAGTTTTCAGACCATTTTTCATTGCAGCATGGTTGATTATGCTCCACATCTGATGTTGTTCATTTTACTATTGAGAAGTCCATGAAATTGTCCAAAATAATATTACTGCTACTGTTAATGGAGCCCCGTTAGCTAAATGAGCTGTTGTCCTAAATTGGCGTAGAAAATTAATGTTTCTGTTTTCTAAAAGACAGAAAGGTAGACAGAAGCAGTTGTATACAGACATTTTTTAATCTTGTTGCAGTTTATAAATCCATGTCAGATAGAATAGTTGCAATTCTGTTGATTTGTTTGCATGGTTAACAGCAAGGTGTGGCAGTTCTGACTACACAATTCTGCATCTGACCACTGTATTATAGTTACCTGTGACATTGTACACATTAGTACTAGAGATTAAGTTTGCATTATTTATTGCCTTCATAAATTTTAAAACACCCCTACTGAGGCACTGTGTCATAATTAGCTTCTCCCGGACAACTCCAACGAGTAGTCTAATTTTCAGTGTAATTAAGAATGTGGCCAGAAAAACACTTAACCACAAGACCTACCCACAGGACCAGCACATGGTGAACATCAATTCTGCCATATTAAGTGATAATTAAGTGTAAGGCATAATTGTGCATGTGTCGTTGCCACATGTTGATGACAAGCTTTTGATTTAAGATTTACATAAGACGCTTTTACCTAAAGCATTTCTGTCTACAGAAAAAAAATAATTCTAGTAATATAACAAATTTGTCAACATTAATAACTGAGCCAAAGATCAGCTGACCAAAATATATGGTGTTAGGTAAGACTTCCCTGTTGTAACCACCCCACCCCCCCCCCCCGGGGGTTTAAAGCAGCCCTCTGCTCTACCCCAGGGGGAGCCAAAAGCTTCTCGTGTCAAGTGTGTTTCCCATTGCAC